>VZSE01015286.1:1246-268479 GCA_013398275.1 Promerops cafer
ACTTTTTTTTTTTTTTTTTTTTTTTTTTTAGAGAAGTAGTTTCTGATGAAAAGGTTCAGGGTTTCTTCTTGTTTCATTGTTATTTTGCTTTTTTAAAACAAATGTCCTGAATTTTGGAAAAAAAAGGCACTCAATTTTACTTAGGATAAGTTTCTAGTAACGTAATTCCTTTGCTAAATAATTCAATAATTCAGAGAGACCTTTGTGAATTATCTTCTAGTGATTATAGAAAAGATAGTGTAGAGGGAGCTGACTGAGTAAATGAATATTAATTTTATCCTGAAAAACTGGATGATTAAAACCATCTCAATTTAAATAATGTCTCTAGGTTGTACTCACCTGAATCTATATGAAAATTGATAGTGGAATGTTGAACAAAATAGACCTGGAGCATAGAAACATCTTACTTTTGGTAAACTAAAGTAAAAATGGGACCAGATTGCCATTGATTTTGTTTTGTTTTGTTTTGTTTTAATTCTGCTATACCTGAATATCTCAGGAAAAATGGTGGTCATTTAGAGGAATTATTTAGAGAGAGGAATCATCTGAGTATTTTCTGTTAACAGTATGCAGGAGGCAGCTAGAGATGCTGTTCTGCATTTAACAACATCTTGCATACAGCTGTGAATAATTGTACCCATGCCAAGCAGGCTGTGGATTACCATTAGATGAGAAAAATATTAGCCAGCTTATATATAGTATCATAAATCTTGAAAACAGCAACAGGAACAATGCAAAAGGCTTTTACATGACAGACTTGATCTTTCTGTTTAAAGCATCATGGTCCCAGAAACTGGGAAAAAAAAAAAAAAAAAAAAAAAGGTTTTTTAAAAAAAAAAAAAAAAAAAAAAAAAAATCCCACGAAGAGAATGCTTTCCCTAATACATTAACTCCCTTCCATTACATTAACTCCCTTCCATCCTTACACCATCTGTTTTAATTGACACAATGCAGTCAGTGAGCATTTGCGTGAGACTGAAACTGTCCCCTGTTGTTGAGGGTAGAATACCTATTATTCATGTTGAATGCAAATTTGTCATGAACTGGAAATTGAATGTCTTCAATTCACACAGAAAATATAACCATTTTCACTTTAGGTGTTCTGTCTGCCACCCACATATGTACATATATATATATACTGGTGATGTGCAGAACTTGTATAAATTTTCTTTTTGCACTAAAACATTACTATTTATTCATGCAGAACCAGTCACTCACCCACCTGTCACGAAGGACCCCTAATGTACTGCTCATACTATTACAAAATCTGTCAATTTACTTTTTCTGGGAGTTTGACAGACATGACTGTGTTTTTGTAGACTAGTATGTATACACGACGCAGCTACTTTTTCCAGAAGTGGCTAGTTGGGGAAGACTACCAAACCCTCCTAGAAGAAATACTGCAACATACTGTTTAATGGACTCCATTCCTTTCAGTGATAAATATTTTATTTATCTTATGTGACCATTTTGTATCAATACAAAATTATCAGTAATTATAGGAATACATAAAAGTAACTTCAAAAAATAGAAACACTTCAGAAGATTGAAAGGACATTTGTTAAGGCTCAAGTTGCTGTTGCTGTAAACAGACTACTGCTGATAAATACAGTTAATACATAAGCTAAAATGCCTTAGCATAAAAAAAGTCGTTTTTGTTGATGCAAGAGGAGTTTGTCCTTAAATCAGTTCAACTTCATGGATCCCTGGCAAAAAAAATCATGAAAATTTCCTCCAAGTGCCCTTGTAAACTGTGTTACTGTATAGCAGCTTTTGTTTTTTCTTAGGATTCCCAACACAAACATATCCATTGTTAAGATACACATATGCTGTTTCTTGATGGAGAATCTCAGAGAAGGTCAACACAGATTTAAAAAACAAAAAATTATAAATCTAATGAGAGTAGGGTGAGTTGCTTCTGACTTCACTTGTAAGCAGTCTCTGCTTAAGTCTTTGGCATCTTCTTCCTTTATTAAAAAGGAAATGGGGAAAGAATCATAATCTTTACCTGTAGTTTAAAACTATCAGAAATCAGCTTTGGACAACAACTGAGATACCTTATTTCCCAGGAGTAGATGGTGCCTTTTATTAAATTGATTAGGAAAGAAAAATTATTTAATTTAGTTTTTATGTGTTTTTCTGTTCTAACTGCTCATTATGTTGGATGACTGATGACTTCATCATATCTTGTGGGTTTTTTTCCTAAGGCAAGCAGTTCTTTCCAACTGTAAGACTTGTCATTATTGCTTATGTATACAGAAGCTTTAATTACTAGGTTATTATTTATTTACCATAGAAAATTCTGAGGACTTTGCAGGGTTTCTTACACTGTTCTCACTGAACATGTGCCTTTAATTCTGAAGCTTTGATTCCACAAAAGTATTAACACATTCTTGTAACTATGTATTTGCTAATTATTGCATTGATTAATGTCTATATAAGTCTGTGACATATTTCACCTATAGGGAAATTCATCCACAGTGTCTACAGGATCATAGGATCATAGAATCACAGAATGGGTTGGGTTGGAAGGCACCTTTAACAGCATCTACTTTCAATCCCCCTGCTCTGGGGCAGAGACACCTTCCTCTAGACTAGGTTGCTCAAAACCCCATTCAACCTCTCCTTGAACACTGCCAGGGATGGGGCAAACACAGCTTCTCTGAGTTACCTGTTCCAGTGCCTCATCACCCTCACAGTAAAGAATTTCTTCTATATATCTAATTTAAACTTACTCTCCTTCAGTTTGAAGCCATTCCCTCTTGTTCTGTCAGGCTCTCGTAAAAAGTTTCTCCCCATCTTTCTTGTAGGCTTCTTTCAGGTACTGGAAGGTCACAATTAGGTCACCCTGAAGCCTTATCTTTTCCAATTCTCTCAGACTTTCCTCATAGGAGAGATGTTCCAACTTTCTGGTCAACTTGGTGGCCCTCCTCTGGACTTGCTCCAACAGGTGCTCATCCTTCTTATGCTGGGGACCCAAGTGCTGGATGCAGCACTCCAGGTGGGGTCTCACCAGAAGGAAGAGACAGGAAGAATCACTGCCTCCTGGTCAGGCTACTTTTGATGCTGCCCAGGTTTAGCTTTGATGCAGAACTTTGGCGTTCTGAGCTGTGAGTGCGCTTTGCTGGGTCCTCTTCAGCCTCTCATCTGCCAGTGCCCAGAAGTCCTTCTCAGCAGGGCTGCTGTTGATCTGGCCATCCCCGGCCTGTATTGATACTGGGTGTATCTTACCCAGATGCAGCACCTTGCACTTGGTCTTTTTAAACCTCATGAGATTCCCATGGGCTGACACCTCAAGCTTGTGCAGGTGCCTCTGGGTGGCATCCTGTACTTCAAGTGCGTCACCACACCACTCAGCTTGGTGTCATCTGCAAATCTGAGGGTGCACTTAATTCCTTAATCTATGTCATTAATGAGAATTTTAAATAACACGGACAATACAGACCCCTGAGGGACACCACTTGTCACTGGTAACCATTGGGACTTTGAGCTGTTAAGCACTGTGCTCTGAATGGGACCATCCAACCAAAATCTCATCCATCCATCCATCCATCCATCCATCCATCCTTCCATCCATCCATCCTTCCATCCATCCATCAGTCCACAGGGATCTACTCCTAAAACTGATCATGTTACCCAAGGTTCTCTTCATAATTATTGTAGGGACGTTTCAAACTGAACATAGCCGCCAGCAGGTTTTTTGTAATGCACGTTGTTGAAGTACTTGAGTATTTCATGCTCTCAAAGAGCCAGTACCTGATTCTGGGAGCTGCTTGTAAGGTAGTTCTGTTGTACATTTGATACGATGGTGGAAGAGGATGATTCGTACATTCCATCATTCTTCTTGTGCCTCCATCTGTGCTAACTTGGAGGAATTTTGGCAGGAAACCCTAGACTACTGAGTATAGGAGAGAAAAAATAATTCAGCATGTGGAAGTTCAGCATCAACACTCATACAAAATACATCCAATGATTACCATTATAGTGGATACAAGCTAATATACCATCTGTATGCAGAAATTTGCTGCACTACACCATTGCTTATTCATTCAAACAGGGATAATGAGATTGTTTAATGATGATCTTCATGCCACAGAAACATTAATCTGCAGGGCACAAAAAATGAAACAAAACCCAAAGAACACATCCCCTCTAATCACTTAAGGGAGAATGGATGACTTTTCTCAAATATGACAAAATGAGTATTTGCAGCACTAATACACCTATTAAATATATCACAGAGTCTATTGACCACCATCTTATGAAGAGTTTAAGCTTCATATTTTTATTGGAAGATGTCAAAATCTTTGTTTTATAAAATACTAAATAATCTAAGTTGCATGGGCCATCCATAAAATAGGTTTTGACTATATTACTTTACTTAAAAGGATCGTAGATGATTTGGTGAATTCCAGAGAGAATTCATCTTCTCAGATGGAATTCACCAGGCCTGTGAATTCATTATAAATACCTGGAGAGAAACAATTTGAAATCTGAAGTATCTATTTGAGGCTTAAACACATCAATAACCTAAAAGATCTAATTCTCTTTTACAGCAGTTTGGAGTCTAAAACATTCAGAAGCCCCATGTTTTTTATCACATTTAATTAAAATTCATAAAAAAAAGACCTAGAAATAAGTTGGCTAAATAAATATAAAGCCATGTGGATTTTTATTTGAACACCTTTAAATAATGAGGACTTTAGCAAAAAAATAAAAAAAAAATTTGATTTGACCCAGCTGATCTTTCATTCAGACCTCGGGAAGATCATTACCTGAGCAATTATCATCTTTTAGTTGCTAGTCATGACTTCTTTTTCCATTTAAAATAGCAATTCAGGAAACTCATGAAGATTTCTCACAATTGCTTGGAAATCAAAAAAAATCAGTCATGAGTAACAAGCAGCAGGTCTGCCATACACATTCCAGAACGTGGGAATCCTGAACAATCCTTTTCACTGTGAGTAGATTAACAGCATGCTATCTGTAGAGCATGCGCTGTGTCTTGGAAGCAGTGATTAATGAACCTGTGCTGCATAGCTGCCATGTGCCTGTACAATATGCCTGACAGCTGGGGAAGTATCAGGTATATTTTTGTGCATGTGTGACTCCCTGGTACATCCCATACCTGAAAAATTTGGTGTGTTTTGAAGATTGGTTTTATGGCACAGGCACAGACCAGCTGTGATGCATGTGTACAGTATGTCTGGTGTTTCAGGTATCACAAACTTGCTGTGCATGAGTAACTCTGTACAATCATCTTAGTTTTTAGGAAGTCCCAGACAGCCCCATTCCGTCTCAGAAGGGCTGTCTGTAAGGAAGTTAATGTTGACACTGTCTGTCTTTGACTCATCCAGAACAGTGCTGACAAAAACATCCATTTCAAATTGGTCATTTTTGAAAAGATTTGAGCATCTGGCTGGCACATACCACTTTTTGTCATACGTAACTTAGAAACCAAGATAGTGCCATCTTCACAGTCCTGTCTTCTCATTTTACTCTTCAAAGGACTTCTGAAAATTAAGAGGAGCTTTTTTCCTTCATTTTAATGTTGTGCTAAAAAAAATTTCTCTAACATTGATGTCTTGAAGTTTCTTTTCCTTTAAGTCAAGAATGATGGCAAAGATAAAGGTTACTTATTGTTAATGTCAATAACTGTTAATGTCAATAGCTAATCTGTCTTGAATAGATATTTGTGTATTTTTTTCTCAGTAATAAGTGAGAAAATAATTCAGGAACTCTACAGCTTAAACACTATTCACATTAAGAAAGGCAATTTAATTACCTTAGAACCATTTAGGTACTGACCAGTGCTGAATACAGAGGGACAATCACTTCCTTGCTCCTGCTGGCCACACTATTGCTGATACAGGCCAGGATGCCATTGGCTTTCTTGGCCACCAGGGCACACTGTGGCTCATGTTCAGTGGGCTGTTGGCCAGCACCCCCAGGTCCTTTTCTGCCTGGGCACTGTCCAGCCACACCATCTCCAGCCTATAGCGCTGCAGGGGGTTATTGTGGCCAAAGTGCAGGACATGGCACTTGGTCTTGTTAAACCTCATATTGTTGGATTCAGACCACTTATCCAGTCTCTCTGGGTCCCTCTACAGAGCTGTGAGGAGTTTTATACTTAAATGGGTTTATAGCATAAATTAAGAAGTAATTTGGTTAAAGAAATGTTCCATTCAGAAATGTAGAACTGGACAAAGTAGTTTTAATTGTTTGTGTGTCGTGTAAGCTTTCAAATTTCTTTAATGTGCTGTCTACTTTGCATTTTAGTTTGATATGTTCTGTAACACTTTCATCATTGTTAATACTTTTTACTTACCTTTCATATTCTTCACCTTCAGTTTTATACATAAGTGTCTTGTCTCCTGTTCTCTTGCTTTCTGTGGAATTTCTGCTTCTGGAAGAGATATCATTGACCAGCTGAAAAGAAAGCAATTTTCTATAAACAATTCTAACCCCCAAAAACTGTTTCCAAAATTTGTTCCCTATCTAGTGCATGAAACTATAGAATGTTCATTTACTTTTTTAACAGTCAGGGAAATAAATTATAAAGTTTGAGGTTTGACAATGGACTTTGCCCTACAGCTTTGGGAATCATTGGCCTAGAAGCTGGCATTTCTGTGGTTCTATAGAACGTAGCATTTAAAGAAAGGGTAGTCAGATTAAAAATAGACAGTTCTTTGGGCAGATTTGTGTTAGTCCCCAGGCTGGTCTTGTAATTGAGGAGTAAATGAAATTGGATTAGCTTTGAATTTGTCTTGACATGCCATGATGATCAAGCAAAGGCAGTGGAGCATCGGGTGGTCAATCATACTTTAAGTGAAAACAGAATATACACCTTTGATATATCCATTTATATATCCAATATATATCCAATGTATCCATTTCTTAAATGTATTTAATCTTTCATGGTTACAACCAAGGTAGGAACCAGATATTTTTTCTTTAAGCTGGACACTGAAAATTAAAGCCTACAGCTTCAGAGCAGAAAGATAGATTCAGCCAGAAATTATTCTCCTTTCTTTTTTTTCCCCCCTATATTCAATAGCAAAGCTATTCTCTTTGAGCAATTAAACTGAATATTCAATAGAGAAACTGAAATAGAATAATCACTGAATAATTTGACTAGGAATCGTGCCATGAGAGGAACACTTATTTTAATATCCTGGGAACTAAATGTGCTGGAAAACTCATTTTTCTTTTATTCTGGAACATTTCCTTGGGTCTACTGAGTTTATGAGTGCCCTCCTTTCTGTTTGAACCTAATTTAAAATGGAGGTGCTTGATATCTCTCATGTGCTTCATTTTGTATGGTGTCAAAGCTGTGAATGGAAAGAATGTTCTTACACTGTGTAGTGGAAGTTTTTCTAAAATAAATTTGGAACATCTTTAAAAACATCTTAGGTTTGAAAATCTGGAGCCTGATGAAAGGGACAGTCTTTATTTAGTTAATTATAAATGGCTAAAAATTACATATGTACTCCTGAAGAATGGAAAGACGTTCTAAGAACACCAACTTATGTAAGACATTGCATTCATTTCATTCTAGGCAAAATTTTTCCCAACACTTTGACCCTGGTTTACCTGTGAGAAGCTGTACACATATTCGAGACCTTAGATAGCTTTTCTTAAGCTAGTCTGTACACATCTTCACTATTTGCTGATAATAGCTTTTTGTCTGATTATTGCTTACCTGAAGGTTGCTTCTGCATTGCACCATCTGGATTGTGCTGGGTGTTTTCTGTGAACTAGGTTTAAATATTACAGTAAAAATATCATGTGAGTTTTTAAAAACAAGTATAAAACTAATTCAGTGACATTTTAGCCTGAACTGACTCTTCCTCACTGTTATGGCACAGCCAATAGGTGCCAAAGTAGCAATTCCTTAGAATTAACATTCTTTAAAGTATAATGTATCAACTATCTGTACTAAACTAAAAATGGAATTAAATATTACTGGCAAGTAGTTTGGAGAACTCAAGACTAGAATGGCATGTAATGAAAAGGAGGTACCTGTGGTTCTGCTCCCTCTAAGGTGGAAAATAATAACAAATCTAAGATGCGATGATTGAGCAGGACGAAACTCAACCTGAAATGTATTTCAGTAATTCAGAGATTACCATTCATTCTTAGCTAGATAGCTGTGAACTTTGCATGGAAATATTTAAAAGACACTTTTACGTTTTGTTTATATGTAAGTTGTTCCAAGCTGCTTATGTAGATACTTTAGTCAAACCGTTGGGATTTGGTAAAAGTACAGGTACTCAAAATAAAGATCATCAAGTCATCCTTCAAAAAACACAGTTCAGATAATGTATGCTACCACAACATAATCCTACACCTTTTAAACAACACTGTGCTTTTGTTACTTTTTTTCTCTTCAGTATGAGCGAATTTGTTCCCAACGTCTTTCATAGACTTTAACAAAAAGAACAGCTACATCTTTTAAGAACTACATCTTTTGAAATGTCACATATCAAAGACTAAAATTATTTCTCTGTAGTAGAAGATTAGAAGAAAAAGAAACCCAACAAAACAACCAGAAAAAAACTGCAACAAACCATAATCCTGAACAACACTTTCTATGATCCTAAAGCACAAATGATGAGATGACAACCTCAAAAGAAAGCATTTTTTTCAGGAAAGTTCATTCTTAGTATACTTCTCATTATCTGGGCATTCAAAGTGAGTCAGGATGAGAAGCTTCTTTCTCATGCAAGTAGTGTGACAAACATGAAAGATTATCCATCACTATGCAGCATTTTCTCATGTATTTGCTAATCTCCAGTGGTTCCAGTGGAGAATAAAGTAATTATTATAGTTGGCATGAGTAGTTTGTGTAGTTCCTTTACAGGACAATGGTATTGAATCACCCATTCCACTGATTACTAGGGGATTTATATTTAAGATATATTCATTGCCATGGATTTCAACAGGACATTTGAAGGTTGTGGTAAACTGCTTAATTGCTGAGTATTTTAATTTCTTACATGGTGAGATTGAGATGAACCTGAATATGACATTCTAGAATTCTATATTTATAAACCTTTTTATCAATGGTAAAATTAGAAATGTACACACCCTTCACAGGAAGAAGAAATATCAATCACATTAGATTGAAGTCTTTATAAGACAAAGAATTTTCCGTGTGGTGTCAAGGTACTACAGCTTTTAAAGAAGGAAGTAACTCATAGTTCATACATTTTATGCTGAGCCCGGGAAGATCAGAGACACTAACTCATTCTTGTGGCATTATATCTGAGATAGTAACAATTATGAGTTCACCTAACGTTAACATGAGGTATTTATTACTAGGAACATTTGATTGTGTATATTTTAGGCTCAATACTAATTTATGACATAACTAAACTACTTCGTTACTGAGTCAGCTTTTCTCAGTTTTTGGAGTACCCTGTTCTCCTGATGTAAAAGAATCCTAATGCTAAAACAATCAATGACAGCTATGTGGTTTTGATATCTTTATATGGTCCTGTCTTTTTTTTTTCTCAGTGGCAGAAGACATTATAGAAAGAACACAGTTGCTGTATCAGGGAAGACTCAACTTTTATGCTGCTTTGCATAATCAAAAGTACAAGTGGAAGAGCAAGAGAAAGACAATGAAAGTTGAAACATTTTTATGAACTTCAGTTAGGTTAGCTGGTCACAATTTATGCTTTGTGTGGATCACTATAATGTAATGCTCATGCCACTGGTCTGTAGAGTGAGTCCTTGCTTTTTAGAGGGTTATGCTTCAAGCAACAAGCAATGACAACTTCAAAAGTTTGTGGACTTCAAACCAAACCGCATCTGTTTGCCCTTTCCGAGGTCCCTAATGTGGCTGGATGGAAGAGACACAAAAGTCTCCCCAAGCTACGATGTTATGTATATATTTTATATTAATAGTTATAAAAATTAATTTTGGTTTTAAAGTATAAAATATCATCTGTCTTTTTTAAAATAGACAAGTAGAACACCTTACCCTTGATATTCAACTATTACTGGAGTTAATTTGCTCTTTGTACCATTTCAGGATTTGTTGATTAAGAGTTAGAGAAACAAAATGAAGGTAATTGAAATTCATCTTACTTTTGCAAAATTCCTTTAATAATGGAAAATAAGGAATATTAGTTTTATTTCATTTGACAAACAAGTAGGTGAGTTTCAGATGAGTCAGCAGTATATCAAAACTTCTCAGAGAAGAGGCATAGATTCATTTAAGTTGAAAAAATCCTCTGAAAACATTGAGTCCAACTGTTAACCCCACAGTGCCATGTCCACCAACTAACCAACCCTGTCCCTAAGTGCCACATCTACACATCCAGAAATGATGACTCAAACTCAACCACTTCCTTGGGCAGCTTGTACTAGTACATCCTGGTCCTGCACCATTTCTGTTCATAATTTTTTCCTAATATCCAAAAAAACCCTCTCCTGGCAAGATCTTTTTGTATCTCTTGTATCTTGGGAGAAGAGACCGACCCCCACCTCACTGCAACCTGGTAATTGCAGAGAGAGGTAAGCTGAGCTTCTTTTTCTCCAGTCTGAATNGTTGCAGAGAGAGGTAAGGTTCCCCTGAGCTTCTTTTTCTCCAGTCTGAATACTCCCAGCTCCCTCAGCTGCTCCTCATAAGACTTGTGCTCCAGGCCCTTCACATCTTCATGGCCCTTCTCTGGACACGCTTCAGCACCTCAACGTCCTTCTCGTGAAGATCCCAGAACTGAACATGGGATTCAAGTGTGGCATCACCAGTGTCAAGTACAGGGGGACAATCACTGCTGGCCACACTGTTATTGATAACAGGTCAGGCTTAAGATCAGTTGCTGTTGACCAACACCCCCGGGTCCTTTTCTGTTGGACAGATTTCCAGCCACTCTTCCTCAAGCCTGTAGCACTGCATGGGGTTGTTGTGAACAAAGAGAAGGACCCAACACTTGTTCTTGTTGAGCCTCACACTGTTTGTCCTCATTCCATCCATCCAGCCTCTCCAGACCCCTCTGCAGTGTCTTCCTGCCCTCCAGCAGATCAACACTCCTGCTCAATTTGCTATCATCTGCAAACTGATTGAGGGTAAATTTAATCTCTTTCTCCAGTGATCAGTAAAGAGATTAAACAGAAAGGGACTCAGTACTGAGTTCTGGGAAGCAGCACTTGTGACAGGCCACAGATGTAATTCCATTTACCACCAATCTCTGGGCTCAGCTTTTCAGCCAGTTTTTAACCCAGTGAAGAGTGCACCTGTCCAAGCCATGAGCACCAAGTTTCTCCAGAAGAATTATGTGGGAAGCAGTGTCAAAGGCTTTGCTAACATTCAGGTAGACAGTGTACATAGCTTTTCTCCCACACAAAAAGTGGGTCAAAATCCAGTGGCTTCAGAGTTCATATTTACTTAAGCTTTTTTCCTTCAAAATTTTCTGTCCTTTATAAAAACATTCACATTCTGAATGTTCAATTTAGAGTACTTTTTCCTTTTGGAAAGTGGATATTTTTCTTCTTTATTATAATAAGACTGTAGAAAAAATACAGACCAGTATTTATCAGATCAGCAGTTTCCACAATTTCAGCAATTTGTTTTTAAAATTTGTGTTTAATATCAAATCCCTAGCTTCATATTGGAGGAAATCAGAAAACATCAAATGTACTGGATAGAATGGCAGAATTCACTGAACGCCTGAAGTGTGTACCCGCTTGGGAAGCCTCTCTCACTGCCAGCATCTGGTACAGCAGAATAAAGCAAACCATGAGCCATCCCTGGCAGTGCTCAAGGCCAGGCTGGATGGGGCTCTGAGCAACCTGGTGTAGTGAAAGGAGTTCCTGCCCACAGAGCGGGGATGTTGGAACTGGATGATCTTTAAAGTCCCTTCCAGTGCAAACCATTCTATGATTCTATGATTTTACGATGCTTCTAACAAAAAAATCAATGTGAATATTGACTGTTGGGAAGAAAGGGCTAAAACCATGAGATTCAGCAAGGAGGGGGGAACACTTTTTTCTCAAAGTGACCTTGCAGGTGAGACTGCTAAAACTGGCGGTGTGTGTGTGTGCAAGCTACATTTTTTATGCCTTGTGTTGTTCATCCTCTGCCTGTTTGTGAGAAGTAGAACTCCTGTGGAGAGATAACACGCTTTCACAGACATGCCCAAAACCTTTTGTTACAGTGAGGCTGGCAGTGAGCCCCTGGATCCCCCTCCCTTGCTAGGATGAGCTGAGCTGAAGGGAACCTGGGTCCCCATCTGTCTCTGCCACCTGATGTAGTTAGTGAGGCAATGAAATAAACCCACTCTGCATTTCAGCTGTGGTTTGATGGTTGCCCTTGGTTACCTGTATGTGTTAATTCACACACTGACCGACAATATTTTCATTAATAGCAATTTTGATGTTTAGTGTTCACAGCAGGTGGTCACCTAAGATAGTTCTAGATACTAATATATTTCTGAAATTCCCAGGTACCTTGAAAAGGTTTAGAGTAAAAAATCCTGGGCAAAATGGAAAAAAAGTAGGAAAACAAAAGAAAATGCCTGTTACATTTCAAAATTTTTCTTTACTGCATCTGATTTTGTAAGCTGAATACTCTGAAATGAAAAGTTAAAAAGATTTGGAGAGAATTTAGCAGCCCAAAAAAGGATGAAAGTAAATTAATAATTCCTTTCAAATTACTGTTTGGAGACCTAACTCTACACTTTCACCTTCAGGAGTGTAGGGCTCAATAAGGCTTTTTACTAATGAACAAGGTTTATTATGATTACCTGATAGTTGTATTCACCCCATGGTACAAAACCTGAATACTGAAATGGCTCTGGTCAAACTCTGCTTTGTCATCTTACAAATAATTCTTTTGGCGGTGAGGGAGAGGAGAAGGTGAGAATATTCCTTGCAGAGATAACTGTATTATATTTAATTCCAAAAATTGTTAGTAGGCATCTTTTTTTTTTTTTTTATCATTCATGGAAGACCAAATATAGGATAAACACTGGAAGACGACCATGCAAAATTATGGTCAGAATAAGGAATAAAAATCCATATATCTGAAATTTTTAGCCTTGTGGTTCATCGCTCAAAATATTTTTTATTTGAACTGTGAAGTGGACCAGATGTATCCCCTGAAATATCCCACCACCAGCTCATTTGCCTGGTTGATTGGCCTGTCTTTTACTCCTGTTCATGAGTGTCTTAGTTTATAGGAATAGGAAACAAGTTATTTTATTCTCTATTACCCAAGAGTATTTCAGCCATATGTGCAAGTAGGCAGGTGGGCTGAGATGTTCAATCCCAACCCATTTCTTCTATTTATATGGTTTATTAAACAGCTGAAAGGTTTGGAATCTCTTATTTCATTGTAAAATCCATTCCTCTGCATGAACAATTCACTATAAATTAAATACAGCCTTCAGACCCTGTAATATAATTCCTCTTGTTCCCTAAAATTAACTCTATTTAAAGAGCAAAGACTGGCATTATGCACAAGGAGCTGCCCATCAAAAGTCACAATGAATGAATCTTTGAGTTCTGTTTTTCATAAATGATAGACAATGCTGGCACTGTGCCATAAAAATCATAAATATACAAAATTTACAAAGATCGAGAACCCTTCAGAAGAAACTAGATTAAATTCTTAAGACATAAAATATTTCACAACTGTAAATGCTCTGACGGCTGATTAGATCAAGAACTGAGAAAGGGTTTTGAAATGCTGGGATGATCTGACACCAGAAGTGTATCATTAGTCTGTATTTGTAACAATTTCTCACTCATTCTCTCTCTCTCAAGCTCTGCTTGAAGACAGACCAATGCAGATCTTCTCTATTTTGATTTGCAGCCTGTGACATGGAAGTGAAAACAGAAGAGAAGGCAATGAAATTTCATCTAATTGGTTGTGGCAAGAACATGTGGCTAGGGAAGCCTCTGACTGGTGGTAGATAAAAAGAAGGCTACTCAGTGAACATAAAAGGGTTAAAAAAAGAACAGACACAATGTAAAGATAAGCAATACTATTTCATCACTTACCATAATATTTAATTTTCATCAGTTAATACTCTATGATTAAGTATATGTGAAATTTGTCAAACCCTCTGAGGGGCATGATAATCTTTTATGCACAACAGATTTCCTACTTAGACTTGATACAGGTGTTATTGATGCTAGATAAACACATTTTAAGGTTAAGAACTTCTAAAGGAAAGAATTTGCTATTTGTTGCTCCCCACGCAACCCAAGATGTGTCTGGAATGTACATATCTCTGCTTCTCACTTCTTTTTCATATTTCCATACTGTAACTTATAGTTATAAAAACAGATAATTGTAGTTGCAGCTATTGGGAGATAAAACTAAAAATTTAAGGAATTGAAATGAAAAACTGTGCTAAAAGAGAAAATAAAGGACTGATCAAGATAATTGCTCAGTATTCTTGTCTTTATTATGCTGATTAATTAAAATAAGGGCAATTTGCTAAGCAGCTTTTGTGATGTTTATTATACTGTTTTGACCAATGTCCTGTCTTTTTGCAATTCAAGGAGGGGAACAAATAACAGACTAACTATCCAAAATATAAAAAAAAATTTTAGGCTGGCTCTTCTGCTTTAAAATTTTGCTGCTATGGTTCACAATGATAGGCTAATAATGGTCTCAAGGACACAACCTCTTTTTTTCCAAGAGGAAAGCATGTGTTTGAAACGACTTGTGCCATTCATATACAGAAATTTTGCTTCTACTTCTTTTGAAAATCATCTCCTGTCAAAAAGAGTCAAAACCAGTCAAAAGTATGAGAAACAAAATAAACTGGACTCTTATCTAGTTCTGCTTAGTGGGATGTGATTTACCTCAGTCCCAATTTTTTAATCTACACAGAAATGTTATTTAATAAGGACGGATAAATTACAGATGATAGGAAAAGATTTATGTAATAAATGAGCTCAGGACATAATGGTGCTGTAAATAATGGACTCTATTTATACATAATTGACTTGAGCCGCAAAGATCCTGGCTCCCTAATTCATCCAAGATTAATGAGAGACATTAATAACCATTCAGATTACAAAACTCTTGATAGAGTGACAGGAACAAGATAAAAATATCCTTTCAAGATTTTTTACCAAAAAAAAAAAATTATCCCCAGGTGCAAGTTAGCCAAACTGTCATTCATTAAGTTGCTGTATATGTTTTCAGAATTGCTTTCTGAATTTTTATGAATTGAAACATGCTGAATTAATTCTCTCATTTTAAAAAATTAATTCTCTCATGTTCATGAGAAAAAATGAATTATTTAATAACAAGAACGGTTGATCAATTCTTTAGTTTTCAACTCCTTTTGCAAATAGAAGCTTCTATCTACAAATTACTTCCTCTACAGTTTTTATTAGTCTTTAGAAAACTTTTTTGGGGATATAAAAATGTATTTTGTGCTTTCCATTAAAAATTGCTAATAGTTTTTTACAATAAAAATTGTCTTAATTTTAGATTTGGATTGGTTTTATCTTTTTCTGGCCTGAAGCAGTGAGAAGAAATCACAAAGCAGTCTCCTTTGCATGGAACGGGGAATAACTCATCAGCTGTTTCAGAAAGCTGAAGAATCCTGAAATACTTCTGGGATAAGACAGATACAAATATTTACATTTGTGTTCACAATTGAGTTTAGCTTATTTAGACATAGAGCTGAGATTTATGACTGAAGTAGCCTACATGGGAGATGTCTTTGGACAATAGATCACATTTCAGTGAAGTAGAAATCAAATAACACAAGGCTTTTAAAATTTGAGTTTTTTTGTTTTCTTTTTGTTTTTTTATTTTCATATTTTCATCCTAGTGTTTCATACCTGGAAGGTTTGCTAATTAGCATTTCCTTTCAGAACAGATTCCAAAAATTTTTTTCTTATTGTCGTGTTATTCCTACATCGTGTTGTTCCTTGGCAGACTTTAATGGAATTTGTCAGAATTCCTTATAGATGCATAACTTCACTAAGATACCACTTGAAGTTTTATGGCATTCACCTGTGTAGGTGAACTGATCTGGACACACAGCTCAGATTTACAAAAGGCACACAGTGACACACTGGAACATGGTTTGGGTCTGTTGGTCAGGCTTCTGTCTTGCTTTGTCTTTTCATTGGCCTCCATTAATTGTAGCTAATATACAATAGGATTAACAATTTTCATTTACTTAAAGGCAAAGCCAGGAATATTCCATTAATTTGTGTTTGTCCCACATAAATTTAGAAGATTTTTCTGATTAATTTGCTTATTTTTTGTCAACATTTTCAATTTCATGGTGTAGTATGTGCTTGAGCTATTTGAAAGAGCAGCCTCCCTTTCCCCTAGACTTACAACTCATCATATCTGATGTACCACTGACTGCAGGTCAAATTTGCAAAGCCTGCACCTGTACACAATGACTATGCTTGTTGAATTAATCACATCTGCATTAGGTTTTGCTAATGAATTTCCAAATATTTGCATACATTTTGTGGCCACGCAACTCCTTGATGTTAATGACATTTAACTGTATATTTGCTTACTGAAATTCAAGCATGGCATGAGAACATGAAGGTACCCATATTTCTTTCTTTTTTTTTTTTTTTAATGTAACAGTATAATATGCTTAGAACATGAGTGGTATTTTTATAATCCACTTACAAATACTGTTTAATAATACTGTTTGAATTAATTTTTTAAAAAGGCATATGCTTTAAGACATTTAATAGGAGGGAGAAATACTGAAAAGAACCTGGATATGACTTTTCCTACTCTCCTTTTTATTCTAAACTAAGAGAGAACCTATTCATGATTGGTATAACTTCGTAGCAGCCTACAGAAATCCTGGGGAGTAAGCACTAACTCACCACATGCTTGCATCATAGCTTTCTCAGAGGAGGTTTTTATTTCCCACTTTGTATGAAATGAATGGCTGCTGGAGGGCCATGAGCCCCACATCCACCTGTGACTGAACAGAAAATTACGGTTCACCGATGGACTGGAAAACTGATACTGGGCAGTGAGGACTTGGAGTCACCACAGCCAAAGTGAAATTTGAGCCAGGTGACCTAAAAGTCTCCATGTTTGTCAGTTTTCTGAGTCATTGTACTAGAATTCCAAGTGTGATTTTACGGATTTATTGGAAATAATGCTGGTATTCCTTACCTACATGATAGGCTGCAGTGCACACACAATTCATTCAACAGCTAAATCTATCAGAAGAAATTACTGAGGTTTTTCTTGCTTTGTTTCTTACTCTATTCTCTGTAAATTATAACAAGGTAGATACATGGTGTAAAACTTACCAAGACACTGTTGCACACTTTATCCAAAGAGCAGGCAGAGCGTATTTTCCTTGCTAAGTTTAATCTTATAGTGTTTCATTATAAGTGAAAACAATTGACTGTGTATAAGTGCATTAAGCAAATGCATTGTGGTGAGCCATTTATGACATTTAATCAAGTTTGAGGGAGATCTGGAATTGTCTCACATCTAGATCAGTGAATTACCCCTTTTTGCAGGCAAATGGAATAAAAATATGGAAAAGAAGAAGGAAGCTGCACACTATATGACCAAAGATACTGACTTGGAAAAGATACTGACTTGGAAAACATCACATTTTTACCTTGATATCCACAAAGAGTTCAATAAAGGTCTGCAGAAGATGTCAGTTTCTTTACTGTTTGTTTTCTAGTGTTCTTTCATCTTTATGAAGTCTTTTGCCTTGCACTCTCAAGAAATTAATTTACAGCTATTTTGAATTTTCATTTTAGAAGTAGTATGAACAATGGAACTAATATTAAATTATTACTTTGTCCTGAGCACTTGGAGGTGTATCTTCTGCATCTTTATTGGACCCTGAGTCTCTGTTGTCTGTGTCCCCCCCAGCACTTCAAACCTAATTTGCATTACATTTCAATTCCACTAAAATCCTATTTGGAAGCAAAAAAGAGAAAGAAAAATATTTAATGGAGGATTTTTTGGTTTTAGTTTTCCTAAGCCTCTAACTGGAAGTCCTAAGATATAGCCAAATCTTCAGCTGCAATTATACTGTGTCATTTTGTGTGGACAAAAGGGCACTTAATTATAGGACAAGACACTCCATTAGATCTCCATGGCTCTGTTTCTCTGGTTAGAGGTTCTAACAGTTATCATGCAGAAACTGTGTTTTTAATATCCTTTAGTACTAGAATCTGCTATATGAATCTGAAATAGTGTAAGAATAGCACCTGGAGAAACAGGAAAAAGTGAATAAGGATCTGAATTCTAGTCTACTATCTGTCAAAGCACCACCTCTAGAAGAGGCTTACCACAGCAGATGTGTATCTCTACTAATTTGAATTATTAAAGAAAAGAAACATGATGAGAAGGACAAATGACAAAAAAATTTAGGTACATACACTGCTGTATGTATGCAATGCAATGGCACTATTTTATTAACATTAAACCAGATTCTATGAAAATATTGATTCTTGGTATGTTTGTTTTGCTTGAATATCAGAGTGAATGAAGCTCAAATACTGAAGACAATTTAAAAAGTCTAAAGCAAATGCATACAACATGGAATGTGGATGGGAGTGTGAATGAGAAATCATCTTACTTGAGGGTATTTAAAATTGCAGGCAAATGTTCTTCATAAAATAGTAACGAGGATACCCTCTGTATATGACCTACAGGTCAGGAGAGGATGCTTTTCTGCTGTTACTGCTATCAGAAAAATGCTTATTTCAGTATTATTTCTAGAAGCTGTTTTATATATGAGAGAAAACTGAAATCTATTATTATACTGTCTATACAATTTCTCTCTTTTCATAATTTATTTGTTTTCTGTTATTCTAACATTTCCCCTCATAGCTGTTATTCCTTCTGCAATATTCTCTGTTGGGGATAAAATTAAAGAATACTTGGTTTGGGCAGCACTGGAACTTAAACATTAGCATTTTTGTAAACTAAAGACACATACATTTTCTTTTCTTCAATTACTGAACATAAGTATTCAGCTTTTATGTGTTTCAGTTACCCTAAAAATGAAGCAAAAAGATGCAAAACCAATCTCTCACCTCTCTTATTTTTGTTTATGAGTTAATAGTGAAGTAGAAGGGAAGAAGATACAGATTTTAAGACAGACGTTTTCAGATCAGTTGGACAAAGAGACATGACAGAGACAAGTTCAAGCTCTGAAAACAGGGAAATACCCCTGTTTTTTTATGACTTCCCTGAATATGGATAAATAATTCCTGATGGAAAGAACTTTCAGAGTGTGTATCTCATAGCAGCTCACTGAAAGGATGTGCAAGTCCACTTGCTGAGGATTTTCAGCAAGGATTTGATTTCTTTATGACTGTTTTTACATTGTTGCCAAATTGTCAGGAGATATTGAGAACCAGGCTGCAGACACACAAACTGGATAAATTCTGCAAAACACAATGCTTTTATTTTCTTAGGGCAATAGAAAGACTGGCAATAACTATATTCTACACAGGTGTTTTTTTTTTTTACTGTCCTTTACAAGTAAGCTTTACAAGTATGTTAGGTAAAATGTCTGATTCACTTTTAATCTTATGCATTCAAAATATATATGCAAAAGTGGGTTTATACATGAGAAAAAAATGGATAGGATGTTGCATAATTAAATATTTTTCAAATGGTCTTGTATTTTCAGATGGAAATATTTCAGATAGTTCTATAAATTGAAAAAAAAGCATGTAGAGGGAAACTAAAAATGTGTGTCATTTGTGTTTAAAATATTTGCACTTTTTTAATTTTAAGGTTGTAAAAAATGTATTATAAAATGCTGACAGAATAGCACCTTCCTTGTGAAAAATGCTTTACAGAACCCTTCATTTTATCATTCACCTTCTGTTATATCTTAAAAGTGTATACAGTAGTCAGGACTTTGATATTAAGTCTAAGTATCTTGAAACAACCAGACGTTACCATACTAAAAATAAAATTCACAGGGAGAATAAACAACATTATTTATTTACTCAAATTAAAATCTAACATTACAAAGAGCTTAGATTTGTTATGACCTTGCACCACTTTTAATAACCTCTGCTTTGCCTGCAAGTTAGAGGTGTAAATTACTTTGTTCTCCAGCATATGCTTAGAGCACGGCCAGACCCGCTCTGACATCTAGGCCAATGCTAGTATTCTGTGAGCTCAGGTGCAGGAGCTGGCTACCTATAGATTCCCAGACTATTCCTACACAAACCCAAAGGTTTTAATACGTGTCATAGGTAAAGGGATCAACCTTTTAAATTTCACTGGGCATGTTTTGACTTGTTTTTTCTGCTAGAAGATGAGTTTAAAACGACTGTAACTATGAACAAAATTTGCTTGTGATCCTTTTAGGCTTATGTGAAAAACTCTTTAGCTCTATACGCATTTCATGCACAGAGAGCATATGACTGACAGGTTATGATGGATTGTAAAATTTTTGACATACAGAGTCATTTTTTCCACAAATTCAGATTGTTTATCTTCTTCACTTCACTGTACTGACTTCACTGTACTTGGGATTATAAACCTGAAGAACTTCATCCTATAAGCACAGAAAACTCATTTCATAAACTCAAGAAGAATTTGGGGGAGGTGAATACAGTAGATGCAATGTTAGATAATCATTTAGAAATATTCTGCCCAGACAGAAACAGTGAGAAAAGACATTGAGCTGCAAAATTAAGAAAGAAGAAAACTGCAAATAAGAAAATCATATATATACTGTTTACTCAGTACTTTAGAGACATGAAGACAGGACTGAAAATCACTTTTTTTTTTTTTTTTGGTGGAGAGGATGGTAAAATCACATGTGCTTGTCACCTCAATCATCTGACACATTACAGTACTTGTCTATCAGAAGTTTATGTATTTGAGCAACATGTTTCTAAAGTAAGGAGCAGAAATGCTAAGAGATAACACAGTGTAAATCTGCCTCTGTTGGGTCTTTTTTAATTTTTCTCTGAGATGGCTTTACATAATATTTAATGAAGACATGTAGTGCTCTTGTTCAACTGGAGATGTCAACTCAGTTCTAGAGTTCAGCTTGCCCACAGACTGTCCAACTTTACCTTAGATGCGGCAGGGTTTTACCGTGATGGACTTTCCAGTCATGTATTCTGACAAGGCATTGAATTCTTATTTCATTTTCACAGCATGTCATTTGCTGATCACTTGCACTACAGGTAGCACAGACCTGACTTGTTTCTACCTGTTTCTTGGAGGTGACTGAACCCATAACACAAAAGTGCTCATGTCATCAGTATTATACAATTAATATAGACTTAAGGATGGGTTCATCTGAGGTGACTATATTTCTATATAAGCCCGTTCCCAAACCATTCACAGATTCAGTGTGTCACAGATTCCTATACTGCAATAATCAGAGCTGGCGATACCATCCTCTACCAGTGTGACATGAACCCAAAGTGAGATTTGTTTTTATAAAATGTTAAAACCTATCTTCTGCTTGTGACAGAACACAGAAATAGACCACTTGAGTATCTGATTACGCATAACTTCTACTGCCTATCTGAAGAGAGAAGTTGAGAAAAAAAAAGGAAATATCCTTTCAGCAATGATTCAAGTTTTTAGATGACAGCTTTAGAACAAAACATTTGGCTAATTGTCTTCAGGAATTTTAATTCATTCTTTGTATCCTGGCCCCTCTACTCCCACTCATTATTTTGTGACTTTTAATGTCCTTCATGAATACAAAAGTGAAATATTTGAAGGAGGGGACTATAAAAGCCACACCATCATTCACATTAGAATATTTTTAGGAAAGCTGCTTGTTTATGAGCTTGTTTTATCCTCCTCTGTGCAGTTCAAATTGCTTTTAATTTTTGAATCTTGTGTATCATAATTAGTAATTGATTTCAGTTTTGTAACATCCTGGTTGGTGTGATCATCAGGCATACACTAAATAAATTTTACACATCTCATAGGAGATGTCACTTCCTCTAGCTAACATAACATTCGATGCCTTTTGTAGTCATCTATTGAAATGATTTGTAGATGTATTGAGTTCATTTCAGTAATAATTTGCCACAGAATTAAAAAAAATGAAGTTTAACAGGAATGTTCATCATCAAGGACTAAATATACAGTGACTGGATTGATACTAAAATACAGAAGCCAGATGCTTTGCTATAAGAGTACATTTCATTATAGATGATGTAGTGGCATGCCTCATTTATGAGGTCTGATTATGCATCTCCACTTGTTAGAAGGTGACTATAGAATAAGCATTGAAGGAGGACTTGATTGCACAAAAGTGCTAGGAGGAATATCAAAATGTCCCCTCTTTATCCAGCACTCAGAGTTGAAGAGGATACTTAGGAAATGCCTTTCATCCCCAGAGACAGTCACATTTTGTCGAAACAGAGAGCATTTCTGGTCCCCCTGTGAATGCAGAACCCTTTTTCTGGCAACACTGTGTACCAGAATGCTTCACACGTGAACCACAGGAGCTTTTGAAAGATGGAAGATAATACTGAATATGATAGTAACCCTGGCCACCTGAGCTAACCCTTCAAGTGCCCAGCTATTTCAGCCTTACAAGTGGAGATATTGAATCCTTTCCTATTCAGACAGTTGCTAAAATTTAGTCCTTATGTCTCATAAGACATAAGAGCCAGTGTCATTCCAGCACTGGGGCATAATGACATACAAGGACATTAATTTGCCTGTGATTCAGATTTAGTGTATTTGCAATGACTGCTTAGAGTATGCATTGTTTTCCCTGGGTATAATCAGCCTATATGGGATATGTATAGGGTCTAGTTATGTTTGTGAAATCAAAAGGACAGCATCTTGTAATGACTTTTAAATATTGTCTTTACTGATTGCCGTGAGAAAGAAATATCATGTTAAATGACTGCAGAGAGATCGAATAGTGAGCATCAGACACTCTGCATGCATTGATCCCTATGCTAAACTTTCCAACATATCTTTAATGGTTAAACATGTATTAGATCTTGTTAAAGACCAGACATTCTGAACAGCTGGGGCTTCCACTGGTTTTAATAAGAAATCTGTAACTAAATCCATAGGATCACCACGTGTGAAAAAACCTTTAGGTACTAAAATATTCCGTTCCAATTTTTTGTATCCCTTTGGGTCTGGAGGGGCTGGGAATGGAGTAAAATTTACTCATAAAGATAGCTTTTTTTTACAAATGAGGAAGAGCATGTAATGAGGATTCATTTCTTCCAAAAGTACATGAAACTGGCCTATTTCAGTAAGAAACAGCTATACATGCATTGTAAGCTGAAGATGTACACGCAGGTCAACAGTGTGGATTATGTTCTGAGTTGATTTATTTTGTCAGAACTTGAGACTCTCTTCTTATAACAGAACAGGACTTAGGGTCCTTATTAACAATGATGGCATTATATTTTACATTATGAAAACCACTCTAGTTACTCACTAAAAATCAACAGCAAAGAAACCTCAAAGCAGCAAAGTGATTTTATAATAATCACAACTGACTGGATTTGAAGCAAAGAATCTATTTCAAGACTGGTTATTTATCTATATTTTATATTGGGGAGGGGGTGGGCTAGGATGGAAAAGTTTGTTTACCAGGAGTAGGATGATCTTACATTAAAGACAGTTCCACTAATAGATGTTATGCAAAACCTTCCAGAATCTCTGGCTGTTAATTTGTATCTTTTCAGTTTTGTTCTAGCAGTGCTACTAGTTTGATCAAGGCTCAAGTGTATGACTGGGATTCCCACCCCCGCCACTTTAAACCTCAGCTTCATTCAGTGATTAAACATTTCTCTGTCTTAGAACAAGAAGTTCCAAGGTAAGTGTAATTTATTCCTTTGTCTCTTGGAAGTATTTGAGGTTCAATTTAGTCATGTATATATTATGAAATATTTAGAAGTGTTATGTAAATGTGAAGCACTGTATTGTATTGATCAATAATCTAGTGCTGTTGCTAGTTTACTTATCTTGCCAAGTTTTAGGAATTACTTTGATTAGGAATCAATAATCATGCTTTTTAGTAATAGTCTTGCAAGGGTAGTTTTGTTCTAAATTCTTGACATGAACAATTTATGCAGTGTGACTCTCTTCGTGTGGTAAGGGCAAGTTATTGGGCCTGTATTAGAAATAAGAGTTCAATATTAATATGAAATTCTGTAATTGGGATGGGAAGGAATAACAGAGCAATATTAGGAACTGGGCCAAAAGTAGTTGCAAAAACTGTAATGATATGAATTCGCAGACAATGTATAATTCACTGTAAATAATTTATTTGACTATTCTATCAGTCATACAGTTCGAACACGGTTGGATTTAATCATTAGCTAAATAGAATTAGTTAAAATATTCCGTTCATATTTTTGTATTTTACCTAATAATTACAGTTACTGTGGCAAGAAAATCCATATATGACTAGGTTTTCCAAAGAGTGGATCCCTAATGAAAGTCCTCTGAGAAGAACATTTTACTTTGAATAATTAAAGCATGCATCATGACTTAAATTACAATGCTAGTGATTAAATTAAATCAAGCTTCTCCCCTGTTGCAGTGTTTCTAAAGATAATTACTATCCTCTCCTAGAGTAGTTTGTCAATTTGAACAGTGATTTGGCAAAGAAACTTGCACCTGGACCGCTGTCGTGTCTTCTAAGATTTGAGATGTTTGCTATTTATGAGAACTGGGACACTGCAGGTAGCATTGGCAAAAACAACTGATGCCTTGCTATATAGACAACGTTTTTTAGCCCCCTTTTATTGAATTAGTTGGGTTTGAGGCATTTTCCAAGAAAAATAGAACCCATTAGGACTCAAGGTATCTCAACTTTGCCTGGTATATGTGGTATGTGTTACATAACTTCAGATTATCAACAAAACTAGATCATGATTCTTGATTGTATTAACACAAACTATAGTTTGTAACTGAAAAAAAAATCTGAGGATGTTTTGTTACTGAAAAGAGATTGTATGTGGTGTTACAGACATATAACTTGAAGAAAACTATGCATTAAGGATATTTTTTCAGAGAGCAAGAACTGAAAGGAACTCAAAGCCATTAAATCAGCCTGTAAACCTAATCATCTACATGACATGAAATTAGAAAGTATAAGGTTTTGCAACATAAACAGCAACACCTCACGAAAATAGGGAAAATTTTAGCATACTCACAGTCATCTCACAATGCCTTTGGAAAGTGATGGTTTCAAAGGATTGCTTTGGGCTTAGAGGTCTGCAGAGAACCATGTAGTGAGCAGAATGCTCACCAGGAAGATGTGATATCCATCTTCTCAGCATTCTCTGCATCATTTAAGTAACAGTTTAAAGAAAAGTTTCTGAATTAAACACAAATCTAAATACTTGGCTACACTTAGGTCACTTTCAACTCCTATAGGCAGAGCTGTTTGTATAAAACCCTTCTCTTGTCCTTTCTTAATCATTTTCTAATGAATCCAGTGAAAGTTCAACTACATATCTAAAATATAAGATACTTATCAGTATAAGACCTCATATTTTTTATGCTCAGTGCTTTATCACAATGTGATAACACTCCAGAGAGGTGAGAAGTGAGTGTGAAGTTACTCCTTCAGGAGAATAAACTGATACAGTACCAAAACCTGAGGGCAGGCTGTCATCTTGACGTAGTGTGTGATGACACAATATCCATCAGTTTTCTGAACTTAGTCCTCCCTGGCTTCTTTTCTGAGAACAGAGAGAAAGACAGCTGTTGGCAGAATTCAACCTAAATTTGCAACCCTAATAATAAAATATCCTTATGCGTTTTTTTTTTTTACTATGACTCAAAATCTTTATGTCTTCCTATTACCTTAAAGACTTCTGCATACTTTACAAATAAGTTATCCAGTTTCTTCATGACATAGATAAATATTAATATTATTGGATTATTAATGTTCTATAAGAAACATGAAAATATCATGGCAGATACAAAAAGAGAATCTACAAGGGAAAACCAGAATCCTCCTGTCCTGTGTTTGTATTACTTTTCCCTGCCCTTAACATATACAGAAATTAAATACATTTTAAACCACCTGGCTACTGAGCTAAGAATCTAGGTATAGATGATATCATAAGTGCTTGTATGTGATGGTTATTTATGATTAGTGCTTTTGCAGGCTCAGCTGCTGTTTTCACTAAATCGTGACAACAGTCTACAATGACGAACATGAACATGCTGCATATCAGGATGTAGTGGCAGAGGAACAATAACAAAAGGTCTAAAAATAAAGTAGAATGCTGGGTTTTCATAAAGAGTAGGAATCTAAATCCCTGTTACTAAAGTGGAATATTCTGTGCACTTTTATGCCTCTTTGTGTCATGAATAGCAAGTTTGGGAGAAAAAAATAATTTTATGAGATTTCATTAAATGACTAATCTGCACTGTATTCACAGTGAAATGAATGGTGATTTTTTTCCTGATAACTTTGAAACCCACCAAATCTATTGCACAGGGCCTTCAGTGCCCAGACATTTGTAGCAGAACCACAGAGTAGCTGAGATGGGAGGAGCCTTGAGGAGATCATCTAGTCTAACCCCCTGCTGGAAGCAGGATCAGCTACAGCAGACTGCTCAGAATCATGCCCTGTTGGGTTTTGAGTATCTCCAAAAATGGAAGTTTCACTTTTTTGTGCTTCTTCTTCTAGTGTTCAAATATCTTTCCACCCAGAGGAATAAGCATGTGTGGAAATCCTATCACAGCTCTTCCTAGCTGGCCATTCTGTTTCTTTGCACTTGCTTCTTCATTTTTGTTTGTGTGAATTGGGTTTGTTGGGGGTTTTTAAAATTGTTTCTTTTTTTTTTTTTTCATCACTGAAATTAGCATACAGCTACAAATCCCTTCAAATAAAGCTTAGTATCAAAATATTTTGTGCAATTCCTACTCTTTCTCGGATATCCTATCATAACAGAATTTGTTCTAGGACTAAGTGTAGCGCTGGAAGTCCAGAGTTTGAGCTGTATATGCAGGTGTGCCACTGAATTACTGAATAATAGGAAATAAGTAAATTTTCCCTCTGCTACTCCATCAGGAATTGACAAGAATGGCTAGTTAAAATCTTTGGGAAAGTCTTATGAGATCACAGTGAAAGCTTCTGGCCTATATTGTATTATTGGATGATTTTTACTACTTTGGAAAAGTGCTTTAGGATCTCTGTATTTTACTAAGTGATTCATATTGTTTGTAATAGAAAATGTGATACTGAAATTCTGCAATCTCACCTAGTATCATTATCTGACACATTCATAGTTCTACTAATTCTGTGTTCCTTGGAACTGTTTTCAATAATGAATTGGCCAGATTTTTGATTGGTATCGCATAATCAGATAGATGGGAAAAAAAAAAAAAAAAAAAAGACAGCCAGAAAGGACAGATGAGCTGTTTTGAAGGATGGCTGGTGTGTATGCCTGCTGCTCAAGATACTGTGATGTTGGTGAATGGAAAATACTTGCTGAACTGGAATGTACCAAGGAATTTCCTGAGCTTAACCTGCTCAAAATCAAACACATTTAGGAGAATTTTAAGAGATCATGACTGTAAGCACAACAGGAGTAGCTAGCAGTCACCTCCTCTATTCCACTGAGTGTGATTAACATTCCATTAAGGAATGGCTAACTGACAGAATTGCAGAAAGAGCTTTCTCTACATTTAGCTCACAAGGTGAAGAGATTGTTTATAGTCTTGTTCTTCACAGCAAGATACAGTTCTGGAAGAGTATGCTTGTCTGATTAAAGACTGTGGATTACAAAACTGCCGATCAGTGGGGAGTAAAAAACCAAAATCCTATCACTACTTCCAATTTGCAGAATACAGACAATGATTTTTAAAAACTGCGAAGGGCACAATTTTTTATTTGGAATTGTGTACATTAATTAATAATTGTATTTGCAAATGGCTAATTGTAATTAGCAAATTCAATTACCCTATCAGCATATATAATCATTGTAATTATGCACACAAATGGACTACATGCTCACTAAATAGTTTAAATCTTATATGTGGCAAAGCCAAAGATATATTTAAGGTAATACTTTCCTGTAATTCTTACTACATGTCTCATCTTCTACTTTGTAGTAATTGTTTAAAACCAAGCTTCATTCGTTACCTCACAAGATAGTGAGAAAATCCTCCTACAGACCTTTCTTCTAATATCTTCAAACAATTTTTTGTGCAGTACTTAATCTTTTTTTTTTCTTTTAGATTCTTATAAAAATGTGAATATTATCATTTGCCTGGCATCCCAGCATAACATGCTAGTTTCTTTTGATTTGGGCTGTCAAAATGAACAGTGGAAGGTTTCCCTAAATTCAAACTATGGTTGGTGGGATGCAAATATAAAAATCACATATTTGCGTTTTTTTCTCCTTTTGTTGTAAAGCTGGTGGTTTAGCTTCACTGTCCCTTAAGTCTCCATCAAGCATTTTCCATCTTTATAACAGTGACTGTTTCCCAGTGCAGAGACAAGGAATTTCTTCCCATGCTTTCTAGTTCATTTATCTTTCAAATCTTTCTGAAAGTGAAGGTATTCTGAATATATTAGAAATTAACACTGAAAATACCTGTGAATCTGAATTTATACTAATGGACAAATTAATGCTCAAATTTAATCCTTCAAGCAAAAATTATTTCTGAACCACTTTGCTCTTAACAGTGTGCGATGTGAGGGGTGGAGGAGTGGGGTCTTCTGTCCTGGTGTTTTTATAAAGCCAAAATTCAGCTTTGCATTTATCTGGAATGCAATGCTTTCTGTGAAATATCTTAGTTTCTATTTTATACACAATAATGATGATTCAATACATAGTCTTCAATGCATCCAGGAGAAAACATTGCTTTCTCTTTACCCAAAATACATCTTTCTGGTGAAGAGTTTCATTGTGCAAAAAAGCAGAACTATTGGCCTCAGTCTTGTTCCCATGAATGCACAAAATCTTTCCAATATTCTGGATTCAGGCCAGAAGCAGACTGAATTTTTTATAAAAACCCTGTGTGGAACATGGAAAGTGAGTTCAATGCAGAACGTTCATTTACAGCATGGATTGCTGAGATGCACACATTGCTTAGACAACTTAAGAATTCTGTAATTCTTGACATTTTGTAATTAGTAAAGTCAAGATGTAGAGATATATTAAAATTGCAGTTAAAATTATGTAAGTAAAATAAGACAAAATAATTGCATGTATAAATGAGCACTGTGGTCAACAGAGTAATTTTGAAGCTGGCTGTGAGTCCTCCCTGGCTCTGTGATGTATGAGGACTTTTTCTGTCAACTAGAGATGGAATATATCTCAAATACCAAATGGAGCAGATGTCTGTAAGTTATCTCTGATTTTTGAACCATGTGTATTACTATGAGTAAATGTTCCCATTAAATCAATCACAAGTTGATTAAAAACTTTTATTACTGAGCTTTGAAAAGTACTGCACTGAACATAAGGACACAAAATAAGTACATTTTATTAAAAACTGCATGAAGGGCAGAAAGGAATTGGTGTTTCTAAGACTGAAGAACTGTCCTTGATATTTTGGGGAACTGAATCTGTGATTGTAGACTAGATCATGATGATGTTCACTACATCTAGTTCAAAAGGAAGCATAGTAACTAGCTATACAAGTACATAAGAAAATACAGGACTTTTTTTCTGTAATTTAACCCAAGTGCTGGCTTTACCCCTGTCAGGTTCCCAATTGTATCCACAAGACACCACAGATAGGGCTTTGAGGAAGCATATCTGCAAATGAAAAGGCTGTCAAGAGACACGCAATAGAGCTCAAAGAAAAGGTCTGTCTCACAGATCATCCTCCAAATGGAGTCTATTTTAGGCTAGCATTAGAAGGGGAGCAGGATAGACTTAGAAAAAATTTCATTGGCCTACCGTGACAATAAAGTCTACCAGTAGAATGCAAAGAAATGAAATCTTTATCTTTTAAAGTTAAAAAAAGAAAGTGACACAAGAATAATTTATGTGTGGAAAACCAGAACACTTAGAACAATCTAAGGAGCGATGTTTTAGTCGAGTCTCAATGCTCTTGTTTAACTGAGTCACTTTTAAAAATCAAACATCCCATTCATATTCAAAATTCTTTTGGAAGATACTCTTTCTTCAACCCATATTTGGTTGTTCTTGACTTTCAGATATCTCATGGGAAAATACAAGCAAGTTATGTCAGCACAGAAAATTCTTGGGTTCATATTTGCAATTTGATCAGACAAAACACACTGGCACGACTTGAGTTTGAAGAAAGGAAAAAAAACACAAGCTGAAAAATAAGTTCATTAAATAAATTTCATGCAAAAAAATTATACATCTGAAAAAAAATTATATGGTGAGATGGACAGAGCAGTTGTAATCAGGTTATAACCACCACCAATGAATCCATGCAATTAACAGCAATGAAGAGGGTTTTTTGTAATTGAGAATAGTTCAGAGAAAATAAATCTATTTCAGCAAAACCTGATATCCATTAGATTGATATGAGATACACTCTTGCAAAGATATTTCATGACTATGGTTCAAATATTATCAATGAATATGAAAAAATGGTGGTATCAAAATGTGATGAATACAGTCATGAGAATCTAGTGAGCACAAAGTTCAGTTTCCAGAGTCTTCCGGTTATCACACAAATATGGCCAAAATAAACTGTCTTAGTAAAGTCAAATATCCATATTTTGATGTGTTAGAGACAGAAGTCAGTCCCTCTGACAACACAGAATATAAGACAAACTAAATGTTCCTGCTTTATTCCTGTAATGGGTTAGCCATAAAAAATTTAAATCCTAAGTTATTGTATATATTTGTATAAATTTACTTTTTGGTGCTGGTGTATTTGACAGAGAATGAAATATGTGGAGCTGCACTTGTTCTCCCACAAGCTGTCTGTAACAGTTTGTAACTCACTGGTGATGAGGAGCCAGTATTAAGACTCAGGATCTGAGTCAGTCAGAATGTTGTTGTGTTGCCGGCTCTACGCTGAATGTAAAAAATCTCCTAAAAAAGGGAAAGAAGATCAGTTAAACCTGTTATCAGCAGTGAATGAGGAGTCTTCAAGACATACTAGGAGTTTACCTGAATTTTTATGATGCTATTTTTACTATTAATATCAGCTTTAATATTGGTATAGATGTAATTATAAGATCATGGGAGTAAGTGAAAATCTTGCTGTTCCTACTATTTTTGACTTAAGCTATTAAAACTTGTGTTGTTGAGCCTGAAGAGATGATAGTTCCACTTCTGGCATCCCCCCTGCTTGTTTTATTGACAGTCCTGAAGAGATGATGATTCCACTTCTGGCATTCCCCCTGCGTATTTGATTTACACTCTAATTGCATCTGATGTCTGTGGTGTGTGGCTTTATTGCATAAGGACCAATGGCTATGGGGACAAGTTCAGTGCTTTTAACACACAAGTGTGACTTCAAGGGAAGAATAAACAGCAGGAACAGATGAAGTGCTAAGCAGCCAACTGCTAAGAACGCTTTCTTGGAATAGTTATAGCCATTAAAAAAAAAGAATGTAGTGAATAAAAACAGTAAAATAATAGAAGGGGTACTTCTCCTTAGAACGAGCTTCAAAGATTTCTGTAAAACAAAATTGACTTTCTTCTTTCAAAAAGATATCAAATACACTGCATCAAGAAAAGGATCCTCTCCACAGCAATAGTACACATTGCTTTGATAGATTCTGGGGAGCAATGCTTTGAAGAATCTGGAGTTGAAAAGTTAAAAAAATTCTCCCATACTGTGATGTGTAGAATTCTTGTGACATTTAATAAGCTTTGCTTTGTGACATATTGCTTTTCTTGTCAACAATCCTTTTTTAAAATAGAAAATAGCATTTAACAATGGAAATAAGAAAGGGAAAAAAAAGTAAAACTGGAAGCAGCACACTTACCTGTGGAATTCTTGGCTGAAAAGCATAACCTCTGCTCTTCGGCTTGGAATCTGTCAACTTACTGATCAAAGGTTTTTCATTTTATACAGGGCAAATTGTTTCAGCTTTCCAAGCCTTAAGATTTCACCAGTCATCTTCACTTAAGGTTTCAGCAGTGAAGGGTCTGGAGTACATGTCTCATGAGGAGCACCTGGAGGAGCAGCTTATCTAGCCTGGAGGAATGGAGGCTCAGAGGGGACCTTGTCATTCTCTACAACTGACTGAAAGGAGATTGTAGCCAGGTGGGGGTTGGCCTTTTCTCCCAGGCAACGAGTGACAGGACAAGAGGAAACAGCGTCAAGGTGTACCAGGGAAGGTTCAGGTTGGCCTTTAGGATGAAGTTCTTCACCAAAGGGGTGAGTATATTATTGGAACAGGCTGCCCAGAGGCATGATGCTGTACCATTCCTGAGGGTGTTTAGGGAAAGACTGGATGTGGCACTTAGTGCCATGGCCTAGTTGAAATGATATTTGCTCATAAGTTGGGCTCAAGGATCTCAGAGGCCTTTTCCAACATAATTGACTCTTTTCTTTGTAAAGCTAGAAATATTTACTTTGTAATGTACTTCTTGCAGTATTTCCCAACCCCCCCTTTTTTAAGAGCTGCAATGCAGTAGTCTACTGAGTTTGCTATATAATTTTAATAGGATGCAGTAAATATAGTGTCAGTTTATCAATACTACCAGTATGTGGACATAATGGGTAAAACCAACTTGTCTTGCTTTTGTCCTGTCCCATGGATAGAAACTACTTCTGAAAAGGGAAAAAATAGAAATGCAATTTTCACATTATTAATTTTATAGTCTTTGTAAAAGCAATATGATAAGGAACATCACATTTTCAGAATTAGCAATATAGAGGTCTATAGAGGAGGAAATCTGAACAGGGACACATTGAAACATCTTGTAGTTTTTAGCAGCAAGAGTAAAAGGACAATATGAAACAGAAACATCAGGGCTGGTCTTTACCACTCTATCATTTAGAGAACTCCACCACATCCTACTTATTAATGCTGAGAGCAATTAGGGTAACCAAGAATGGTGAGCCAGGGACAAAGAACAGCAAACTTACAGTATCAGTCCTGTGATTATGAGGACATCATTCTGCCCTCCACCTTTCTTGAAAAAAACAGTCAAATAAAAAAACAGAAGTTATTTTGAAAATTTGTTATAGACAGACTAAGCAATACTACAGATTTTCCAAATGCCAGAAGCACATTCTATAGGGAAACAAGTCAGTGTCAACAAAAGATTAATTTCCTTTGAGCACCCTCTTTTCCCTTGAGAAAATAAAACAATGTGATTGATATTGATTCAAAAGCATGTTCTTTTTGAATAACATTTTAAAGTTAGAGCTACAAAGGCATGTGTAATTAATCAGAAGAATAAAATGAAATTTTGAATGGAAGATCTTCATGCAGCTGGGAAGAAACAGAAAAAACATTTTTTCATGTAGAACAATGTGTTTTATAAAAGCCTTGGTTTAACAAACAGATCCAAGCAAGTGATTCACAGCATTTAATTTATTTGGCAAGTTCATTTTCTTTTCTTTCTCATCATGAACCAAAACAGAGGCATATTTTTTGTTTTAGAAAATATATTTATTTATTTTTTATTATTATTTAATTTTTTTAACTGTAGCAGTGATTAAAAGTTTTCAGGGAGTGCAAAAAATGTATTTTGTACTCTGATATTTCCATATTACATTATGATTGTATCTTATAAATTACATCACATTCCTTCTGTTCTGTGACTTTTTAAAGAGATCTTTGAGATGTCTGTAGTCCTTTGGTTTGAGCAACATCCCATGTTGACTTAATATAGTTAATTTCAATGCAACTGCTCCCATGTGCAAGTGTTTAACATTTGATGTGTGAGATTACAGTGTAAAACTTCAAGTGTGGGCATTGGGCCTTATCCAATGGAAATCAGTGAGAGTTTTTTCCATTGATTTCAGTGGCAGCAGATCACTGTTCCTGTGAGCATTTGATGAGAGAAAACCTAAGTGCATAAATGTACATGGGTCATGATGACAGACAGGCTGTGGAGAGAGTTGAACAAATACTTAACAGGATTTTTATTAGGAGTCAGATTGATTAACTGCCTAGAGTGACCTGAAGTTTCATTTGGTTAAGATTTTTTCCTTAAGTCCTTTGTAAACTTGATGCTTGCTGTTCTATGGCATCACTCTGATTCATTTTGCTTCAGAAGTGGTGAAACTGTGAAATAGGAAAATCTCCTTCAGTACGTGACCAGGACAGTCCTGATTTCAGGCAATTTGTCAGTCTCTCTTAAAGCACAATACAGTTAAGTGTCTGAGTATGAGGGCACTTTGGAAGGAAGAAGCATCTTTTTTTTTTTTACACAGAATGATATCTGTCCATATTTTATAGTACCACTGGAAAGAGGCAATCCAACCATAAGTTTTTTGGAAGGCCTTGTTCTTCCCATTTCACTGTGAGATGCTGCTACTGTTCATGCAATATTTCTTTTTTGGGATTGGATAATAATCAGCGGTAATGTCTTAGCCCAGAGTACTGTGCACTGGCTGGATAGATAGCAGAGAATATGCTTCCAAGAAGATTTGACAAATTCTAGCAGGAGACCTCTTTTTTTTATGTGTGATTTTAATATACATTTGAATCTTCAGAAAAACATGAAATTCTGGGTTAAATTTTTGCATAGATTTTAAAAAGAAAAATGAGGTACAAGATGAAATACTACTAAATATTACTTATCATCATGCAGTATCTTCTTAAGTATGATTTTATCCCGTTCATTTCATTTGCAGAGATTGAAGTATAATTGTCTGATGGTTTTGTGACATTTGATGAGGCCTTCAGTGACGCATGCCTGAAACACCCATGGTCAGAATTGAAGTGAACTGGTGTCACACTGTGAAATAACTTCCACTGCGCCTCTCTGCCTTATACCTGACAAACCTTTGTTTTTCTGTAAATGTCATAGACATTTGAGTTGCTTAAAAGTTGAAAAGAATCAAAAATGTGGCTTAATCATTATAAATTAATGGGATTATGTAAATCCCATATTTCTACTTTTGCCACTTGAATGTGAGCAGAAAGTTTAAGACAATTGGATTTATAAAACAATGTTTCTCGGTGACATTTTCAGAGAGTGTCACTGAAAAGATAGTGTGTGAGTGACACATTATTTCCCAGGAGACTTAGTTTACTGGTATTTACACACGTTCCTTAGATAAATCAAAAGAGGCTGCTCTAAAACCTGCTATGGACACACATCCATTTATTCTCCATTTTTCAGGAAAGGCACATATCTGCTGCATGGTGTAGGTCAGCTGGACTTTCTCCAATTTCACTTCATTCTTGTCTTAGAGATGAAGTTCTCAAGAGTCTTGCTGGAAAACATGAAGTGCTTCAGTAGAGACCAATCTCAGAATCTGGGAGAGGAATATTTTCTTTTGTTTCCATTCCACTTTATCCTTATGCCTCAGACTAGTATCATGACCTGTCATTTAAAGCACATATTTTTTCAGGTGGAGTTAAAACATGAGTTATAGACTGCCTTGATTTACCTGAATAAACAATCAGGAAAGAGTATTTTATCTAAATACTCTTATGATAGCAGGAGGGTTACCACTAAACCACAGAATGGAATAACAAGAACCTGAAGACATAATTTTCCCAACTCTTACAAAGAGAAAAACGATTTTAAAATTCTTTAATCATCCCTGGAAACTGTCTACTTGAGTCTGATCAAAAATACTGATATGTAATGAGATTAGCTCAGTTGGTTAGAGCATGGTCCTAATAAGATCAAGGTTGTGGGTTAGATACCTGTATGGGCCATTCACTTAGGAGCTGGACTCAATGATCCTTGTGGGTCCCTTTCAATGGAGAATATTCTGTGATCTGTGACCTTTTATTCTAAGTAGCTGTTTGTAGAACTTCTCTCTCCTCAAAGTTACAAGTGCATTCCTAATAGTTTTTCAGACGTTTTGCAGATAATTGGATTAGTCTTTTCATGGTCAACAAAGGTCTCAGACTGAGAAATCAGTCCCTACTATCTCAAATATTATGGATACTGTCATCATGATGCTTGAGTGCTAACAGATCCAGCTACAGCATTACAAGAGGTTGTCCCTTTCTCTTCAATAGCAGAAGCACTTTGGTCCAAGCATAACCTGAAACCCTCATCTTTTTTCCATGTAGATCCAAACCTCATTATTACCTTCACTGCTAAGAAGCTCATCTTGTATAAATGGCTGCACGTGTAGCCAGCTGTGGATGTTTTCCATTAGATTTGCAGTTCAAACTGCAGCTGCAATTCTTGTTCCCACTTCAGTAACGAAAACTGAATCTGTGTTTGAAATAAAAATATGCTTAATCTAATTGCAAAGTACAAACTATTTTTATTATTGTATAATGTCTCTTGATCATATATATTAACAATTGGCATCTTCAGTTTACCAGATCAGTGTTATAATCTCTTCCTGGTCTATTTTCAGACAGGTAGCTTTTCATAGTAAAGCAGAAATTTCTTGTAATGGCATCTTTTTTTAATTGTTTTACTGCCACTAACTGAAGACTAAGGACTTACAGAAAAGAAACAAAAATATTGCAAATATTTGTCTTCAACCAGAATAATATCAAGATTCCTATTTCAATTCCTACTTTCCAGAAGTTGTATTTCCAGCTAGTATTATAAATTATTTGTATGTCTTAAGCAAAAAAGATATTTATTTTTGATTGTGCAATGGTATGCACAGTCATAGCATTCTTTAAAAGAAAGATTATTTAAATTGACCTATGTAAGATGTGTACTATAGTTAAGCTTTAATGGAATTTAACAAGGTAACATTTGAGCAGCTTTCACTGGGATAAGATGGTCCTGAAAATTTTTAAATCAAGTTATTTCAGGTTTAAGTAGTTTTAATAGGAAATTTGCCTGCTAGCTACAACAGGGAATTGTAACTCAACAGTATTCTTAGATTTTGTTCTCAGTGGCAAGTGGTCTGTTTCCAGCCTAATTTCACTTTTATGTCTCAGCTGTTGTTTCTGTGTGAAATCACTGTAATAAAAACTTGCTACAGTGTATCATGAGAATTAATGCTTGAAAAGGAGATATGCTCAATTGACTGATCAATGTATGTTTATTCACTCAGTAGCAAACACAGCTAATGAGAGAGAAACACTGCTGTGTTCCTGAGGGGATGCTGTCCTGGAGCCAGAGAGAGAGTAGGAGCCCTGCCATTGGCATCCACATGTTCAGCAGATCAGACTCTGGCAGCAGGAACGTCCCTGTGACAGCTCAAAGGAAAATTCTGCTTCTTCGCTGAATACCATGATGAAAAGCAGTATAATCTTAAAGGCTTGTCTATGGTGTTTCTTTTGCTTCAGATATAGGAGATGCCAAGAACAATCTATTTTGATCAAGCTGTCAAAAATTTATGCCATAGTATTTGACCATGAGATCTGTATGTGGAAAACCTGAGGAGATGTATCTCTTCTATAAATGCTGTTGGCAAATTTCTCATTTCTAATAACTGACAGGGTACTTCACAATCATTTGTTTTTATCTGCTTATAAATTTTATCTTTCTCTATATGTTACCTCTTTTAGTTTTAGGTGCCAAAAGAACCAGCTTGACTGATTAGATGAAAAGTTTAAAATATATAGCTTGAATGCTTTTCAACAAAATTATTTGGTATTTTTTCATGTGACTTTCTTCACAAGGAAAGGTTTAACCAAAACCAGGTCAACCATCTTTATGTTCCAGTTTGAATGTCTGGTTACATTCTTTCTTTTTAACGCTTTATTTTAGCACTTTCCTTCCTTCTTCCATTCCAAAATTATTATGCCATACTGTTGAAGCACCTGCCATGTTGATTTCATTTCAGTGTTGGGTGAAAATAGTTCTAGTTCTGTGAAATGATTCATACATGCACACAGTTTTTCAAGCACAAAAGATTTCTTAGAAACGAAAGGTTTTATATAACTGTAGTCTCTCATAGCAGTGAAATGTTACTCTATCAGGAAGAAAACAAATCTCTTTATTTTTCTTTCTGAAATTTTTCCCAGAGTTCACATTGCTGGCACAACTGTACTTAAAGATAAGCAATCCATAGACTGAGCCCAAATTATTATTTGAAATCAAGTAATGAGATCCTCTCATAACATATGCAGTAAATAAGTGTATGTCAAAACAAATGTCTGGGAAGTTTTCAGTGCTAATAATTTTGTTAGTATTTGCATGAATACCTTAATATAAAATGAACAACAAAAATTTACAACATCTGTTTCAAGAAAAGTATGGTTTGGGATTTTTTGTAGGGTTTTTTTGTGTGTATTTTTTTTTGTTGTTTGTTTGGGCTTTTGTTTTTATTTTTTGTTTGGTTTTTTTTTTGTTTTATTTCATTTTGTTTTGTTTCTTTTTCATCCTTCAGTATTATTGTGTCTGGAGAAAATTTATGTTTTCTTTAAAGTGAGCCTCAGTGTTCATTGAAGATGTTTTAAGAAAGCCTATAACTACTGATTCTACCAACCTTGAACAAAACCGGTTTATACCTACCTCCTACCTAGTCATTTAAGCAGGGCCCAGGTTTCCAGCACAATTCCTTTTCAAATCTAATCCTAAATGTTCAAGTTGCTATCTTGAAATCAGGCCAAGCTGAGACACGTATTTCCTCCCAGTGAGCTTCTTATCTTCAAGTCTGTAATTTCATATACGTCTGTATGTTCTGCTTGGAATAACATTCACATCATAGAGGAATTTATTTTAACCAAGCCTCTAACTCACAATGGGGGACTGATTTGCTGTGTTGTAGGGCACAACAGTTTGTAACAGCAAGCCAAAACAAGGGACTGTTTTCTTGTCTAGGCATTTGTTCCTAAGAGATCTTTAGTTTCATTGATTATCTTGTCTTGGAGTTCTGAGGCAGACCCTGAAATGACAGAGCTGGCAGAATAGAGCCAGAGGCACTAGGAATACCTTAAATAACTAGGGCCACTTCAAAGCTAACATCACCCTGCAAATAAACTTAATGAGATGATGTGCCTAAGGAATCAGGGATTTTTAAGTATTTGATTGACATTTCCTTGAAAGTAGTTTATTTTATAGATCTCTGCCAACAGCAAGTTTTTACTTTTTTTTAGTTTTTCTTTCTCTAATTCTTCTCAGGTTTAAGCTTACTGAAAACCACCATTAGCACACATATATCCAAATGCAGTTGGCTGATTAAAAAGTATTTTAATAAATAAAGGCTTATACAGTACAGCTGTTTAACTTACAGATGTTTTAAACATATACAAATAAAAAAGTTTTGGTTACAGTTTCAGGGTAATACCTTTTTAAATACTTGCCTTAATAAAGGATATCTTTTTTTGTTAGACATAAGTAAGTATGTTTTAATGATAGAGTTATTCAGTACCAACCCTTCCCTTTTACATTGGATTTGCTCTGTATGCAGAATAGTTGAGGAGAATATGAGAAATAATTTTACCAGCTCTTGAAAGGAGGTAGGAAGAAGAAGAATATTTTCTTCTTCCAGGAGGTGTCAGAAAGCACCCAGAGAATACTCACAGCACAGTTCTTCTGTTTATTCCTGAATAATACTGAATTTACTGTGCATAGGCATGCAGTAGTAGAGTATACATAGATCGTAGCTTTTGCCAGACATCCATGAGAGCAGGATTTCTGAACGTCCAATATCTGGGTAGGAGGTTCCCATCTGCAGATGTTCATAGAGAAACCATAATTCACCTGAAAAAACAGGATAGGTCTGGGAAAAGTGGATGTTTGTTTTATGTCTGTGAGAGCCAAGTCACATACAAAGCATGACTGAAATCAGAATGGTCAGCACAAACATAAACCATAACTATCATGTTTCCAAATAAAAACCTGTCAGTGAAAAGTTAAAACTGATCATGTGTAGAAAGGTGACCATCAAAAAATAAAGATAAAGGAAAATGAAAATAATTCATTGAAAAGCTCATTGGGAAGGGAAAAGAATGTGTAGCTGAGTGAGATGCTGTGACTAAGAATACTGCCTGAAACACTGGAGCAGCAGATAAAGATGCCTGAGGATTATGACCTACTAATGAATGAAACTGGAATATGATAACATGTTTTTACATCCTGAACCAATATTAGCATTAAGCAGCTGAGAACTCTGGCATCCACACACAGCACTGGAATCAGACTTGCTAACTAGAGACAGGCTTATCTGTGGGACATATGATTAAATTCTGCAAGGTAGATTGTAAAGAAACAGATCTAACTCCACAGAAATGTCTTTAAACAGTAAATATGGCTGAAAAGTGCAGAGAAATGCTCAAAGCAGTGCTTAGAGAAAGTGTACATAATTAAAATAAGAAAGTCCAGACAAAAGACATAACAGATGAAAAAAAAATAGAACACTTGCCAGTTTCAATTTATAATATACAACATCAGGAAACTATGGGAAAGGTAAAATGAAGTGCACTTAGTTCACAGGAAATTTTATAAATTATATGGAGAATGTAATCAAATCCTACTTTCAAGATGGCAAATGAAAACAACCTTCAATATACAGGGTCTTAGAATCCAGAGACATCTAAGAAAAAGGAGTATTAGAAATAACGCTGAGAACTCTTATGAAGAGGAAAATAATTTTAGAATTGCTTCAAAATGCTGTGCTGTAGAAGTGAGCTGCCAATCACGCAATGCCATAATGCAGCTATTACCTCAAAAGTTAATTTAATTCCAGCTGGATGGTGAAGCCCGTTGCAATGCAATCCAGACACAGTTACAAAGAGCAAAGCTTGCCTGGAGTAATCTGACCAGGTGCTGTGGATGTGCCACAAAATTGTTCTGACACTTCTGAATGAAAACCTATTGTTGATAAGAAACCTTTAAAAAGCAAAATACTATGATTAAGAGATCTTATTAGGCAAAGCAGAGGTAAACCACAGAAAGAGATATTTCAGTACAGTGCTAAACCAGAATGTCCATAGCAGTTAGTTCAGTTCAACCTTTGAATACAGTATGTAGAGTATATTTCAAGGAGATGAAAACACAGAGGCTGAACCAGAATGTAAAAATGCCATAAATTTATTGGCAAGAGAAGGACAAGCAGTTTTAACATCCCTTTGATTGTTAGTATCCTACTATTACTTCCTACCTTTCTCTGATGGCATGTGCTTGTAGTGAGGAATTTCACCTTCTTTCCTTGTGAGACACAAGAGCTTATTGTTCTTCTGAGCTGTAAGCTCATGGGAGGATCAAAGGCAGCCCCTCGGCAAGACCCAGCTGGGAAGGGAAAAATTCAGGCTTGTTTCTTCTTTTGTTCTTTGGAAGTTTCTTCTGCTCCCCACAAAATTCCTCTCTGTGTGTTTGTAGCTGCGTGTAGATAACATATCTATATGCTATTAAGACACACAAAAGTGAGTTACAATAAAGACTTTAAAATGGCAGTTATACTTCTTCCTCCACGTGCCCAGAGTTGCACCTGTTATAACAGATTCCATACATTTATTTTAAACACACAGTGAAAATATTTCAATCTCTTATGCTGGATAACAGTAAAGAGAAGTATTGCAAAACTCTTTGATATATCTCAGCAGCTGTTATTAATTTATATCTATTAATACCTCTTTTCTAGGAGGTATCTATTTTCACAGCCATTCACACCTATCTACATACCTTTGGAAAACTTGTAGCTTTCAGAAATATACAATAAGGTTGAATTTATTTATTTGAGGAGGAAGTTAAAGGACTCGTTGCTCTTACACAGATTTAACTTAAACTGCTTAGTATCAGCTTTCCAGCTTGCTGATTTTATTTCTTTCTGTACATTCGTATGGGCATATGTATTATTCTGGGTGTGAGAATACACTTGCTTCATATATCTGGATTTTTTTTTTTTCTAATTTAACATTTGAGTTCAGAATAGTGAAATTTTATTAGATTCTTCCCTTATTTTCATATTTCCATGCTGTTAAGCAGACTGTTGGGTACTATTTTCATCTTTGTTTTTCTGACCTCTTATTTTGGTTTCTATTGTCAGAAAAATCTATCTAATGTCAGTTTATTGTTGTTAATAAGCCATACGGTGCCTATAATGTAGCTGTAGCCAAATCAACAGTAAAGAAGCAGGAGTAAAAACTTATTTCATTCCAGAGTGGTTATGTATAGGATGCTACAAGGTCAGCACCGGGTCTAGATGAATTCACTATTTTCAATGAAGAATTAAATAATGAATTAGAGGATAGTCTTATTGCCTTTGCAGATAAGAAACTGTGAGCAAATGTAAGAGCAATGAAGAGTGGAATTAGAATCTAATCTATATACATGGAAACAGTTTGAAAATGGTAGAAAAAACCAATTACGTTCAGCGACAATAGTTTGCAAGGAATAGGTAACTAGAAAACAAATGGAATTCTTAAGTTAGTTACATTATAAACTAGATTATGAGTTGAAGAAGAATCAGAAAGTCCATGCTCTTGTGAATCAGGTAAACTTCATTGAGGACTCGGGGAGGGGGAGGGGAGGGGATAAAAAAGAAACAAACCCCTGCAGAACAAGAAAAGTAGAAGTAAAAACCAAAATGTTCAACATTGTTATCATGTCCAATTTTGGGCCTTGCATTACCAGAAAGATATGCATTGGCCTGAGCTAATACAGAGAAAAACAACAAAAATTGAGAAACTTAGCAGATATGACACTTGTTGAAAGATTAAAAATATATATTCACTTGTTTCAGGAACAATTAATAATAAAAAATCTTCAAGGACATAAAAGTCTAAAGAAAAATGAATGGTACATTCTCTACCTGTGGCACAAAGTAGTAAAGTAAATAAGGAAATTTCCTGATTACATAAATATTTTTTAATAAGATAATACCAAAGGTGTTTAAGAAAAAGTAGTTTAGTGTCTGTAAAGATTATTGTTGGTAGATTTTAATCCCATCCTGGGCAATAAGGAGGAAAAGTACAATTTTTTTTCACAACACTCGCGCAGAACTCCTGCATATTTGAGCAAAGGATGGGGCTTAGACAAAGGTGAGGTTTTTTCAATTGTCTTATGTGTAAACAAGAGAGATGGACTGGAGAAATATCGGAGAATTTACTCTATAAAGTCTGAAACAAGAGAAGGTTATGCTGTGAACAGAGGTTTGAAAGTGAAGACAAGAAACTTGGACTTGATATAAAAATGAAGAGTAAGCTTAGAAAAGTACACAAATCTGTGTCATGGTGTATGTCCTTTGTAGTCTAATTTTTTTTGCTAGTATATTCTTTAGCTAATGTAAATTCACCACTTAGAATCTTGTCGAGTTGATAAAGTGTTTTACTATGTTTTCACAGCAGCTGTTTCTGTTTCTAGTTATATTAGTCACATATTCCCTCTTGTGTCTTGTCATGCAGCTTTTTACCTCTTTTTTGTCCTTTGTTTTAGACAGATTTATTGCTCGTTTTCCTGGAAGTGTTGTTGGGGAGCTCATGTTTACCTTGCTTTCTTAGCACAGTTTCTTTGCTCATGCTTTCTTAGCACAGTTTTATAAATTTTCATTTATCCAAATTTCATGTTTATATGGCTAAAAAAGTGGCAAGTTATTCTTGCCAGGAGATGTTAGCATTTAGTATTGATAGTAGCTTTCAGATGGTGCAGAACCTAGAAAGTGTTCCACTCTCCTGTACTCAAGTGCTGATTGCCCTCTTCAGTTTTGCTGTTTATCTTCTGAGGAAGAAGATGAGTACCAGTTTTCATCCATTTTGTTTTCTATTGTGCTTTACATACTTTTTAAAATTTGATATCACCTTTTACTTAGATGCCAAGTTCTGTATTGTAGACCATAATATCAATCGTCACATGGAAAACTTCAAGATGTTTTATCTTTATAGGGAAATAAGTTCTATTAATGGTGAAAACATAGCTGTACAATTTTTCACTATTTCTTTTGGCAATGAAAGGCTTGGTGGAGAGTTGACAGGAAAGTTTTGTGGTGCTATGCTGACATGCTTCACGACATTGCCAAAATCTTCAGATAACTCTAAGTTTGTTCACTTATCACTCCAGGTATAGGTTGTGTGCAGACACATCTTTCTATTTGAAATCTCTGAAAATCAATTGTGGCTTTTAATATTTTCACTGTTTCTCTACTTATTAGAACTCAGTGCTATTCTTCCCAAGGGGCAGTTGCCTGACCTGAGGGAATTAAAGCAATGTTATTTTCAGTAATAGTGAACTTCTTCTAAAGAATGCCTGGCCAGAAACAAGTAAGAGTTGTAAGAGAACTGATACACACACACTTATTGACAGATACACCTACAGTTTGAAATCATAGATGTAATTTAGTGAATTAGAGACTTAAGTACACAAATTTTCTTCCAGAATTTAAGATATCAGAACTTTTTTATCATGTAGGTTTGCAAGAGTGTTGTTATTTTCCCACAGACTATTTATTAGGATGTCTACCTTCCTGTGTTTCTTTAATTTTACTGTAAGAAATTAAGAAAGGTTTTTGGTTTCTGTTTTTCACCTGGTTCTTCTCCTCTGGTCCAGCTTGATTAGCATAAAGTGCAGTTAAACTTCTTCCATGGAAAGTGATAAAAAAAACCCCCAACAAAACCAAACATTATTAAATAAAACAGAAAACAGGAAACTTTAAAATTACTGTTCTAATAACCACTAAAATGAATGTAAAATACATGAGGAAAGAGTTTGTAACAAAGTTATTTCAAAACCCAGGGATTGTTAAATGAGCTTGTTTTAAGTTATGAATGAACCAAAATATAAAATGTCCTTGTAACTCTCCTCACTCCCCTCAGGGTCATTCATGCTGTTGCCATTAGTGCAATCCTTGATTGTGCCTATAAGTGGGAAGTCATAAAAAATCCTGAGAGCAGCTACATGTTACTATATCTGCAATAAAAGAATAGGACTGGGTCTTGTCCAGACTGCCTCAAGATGTGTAAGCTTAGATTCAAGTTCAGTATTATCACTGACAAAGCAGACAGTAACATAGAGTGGCAAAATTACAGGGAAGGCAAATCTCTACCTCAGAGATAAACCGGGCTGGAATCCCCTCCAGATACTGATGGAATTTCTGGCTGACTCAGAAGCAGTGGCAGATTTCTTCTTCCAGAAACAAATTACTTCAGCTAGTTTAAGGGACTGAGGCTTCATTAGATCCTTGGACCCAGCTATCTCCTCCTCACCTCTACTTGCCTCTTCCTTCTGTCCACTGCTTTTGTTGTGGCTTGAGAGACACCTTCCAGTTAGCCTGCTGCTGCAGTAAAATGTACACATCCCAGTGTGGTCTTTAGTGCTTCTTCAGTATAGCCCTGCTGTGACAGGAGGGTTTTACAGGGGATAAGCAGAGTATGACAGAAGGCCAAAGGTGTAGCCAGTCTTCAATCAAGAATATTGATTATGACACTGATTTATTTTTTCTGTCCAGAATTCCTTGGAAAAACAGCTAAAGTTCTTCTCACTATTAAAGCCTCAGTAACACATCTCACTTTGTGTTTAAATTCTAAAATCATAGCAAAAAACTATACATATAAACTGCACAAAGGTGTGCTTATGGCAGATAGATGCATTACCAGTGTTTCAAATGGGGGTGGGCAGGGAGTAAATATTAGCCAAAAGAGCATAGTCCAGACTCAGTTTACAGGTTTTTACAAGGAAAATTAACTTAGTGCGGTTCTGTCAATTATTAGTGCAAGCATCCAGAGGTAAAATGAAAAAAATACTTTCCCTTTTCACATGCAGCTTTACCTTTGAAAGTTTATCAACTGGAATGACATGTTCATAGATACTATTCATTTGCCCCTAATGTGCTTTCACACACTTTTGAAAACACAGTGAAATCACAATAACAATGCAACTCATATTGAACAAGACAGTAATTAGATGCTCAAAAGGTGAAGAAGTAGAGGGAAGAAGGAACTTGAAAACATGCTAAACAGAATAATGATTTTAATTTTTTTATTTCTTTGAGGTACAGCAATTAAATTATGAATTATTTATTTTCTTTACATAAAAATTAAAGGAAATAGTAAGAATACAGAAGAGACGACAGAGTCATCCTTTCTCTTTTCTCTCAGCTTTTGAATAAACAGTCTTTAAAAAATCTTTTTCTTTTACTTTTTATTTTTCTCTTCAATGGCAGTTTTTATATCTCCAAACTAAGCAAGGTGAAAATAAAGTTGCATGCCAAATGTGAGATGCATCTACAAGGCAGAACAATAGCAAAGTTTATCCATTTAGTAACTCTTTAGATTTGTTATAACTCTTAAGATTTGTTATGTTGTATTTTGGTTTTCAGTGGCTCTTTGTTTTATCTTAGTAGCCAGTTTTGCCCATCCTTAGTCAAATCTATTTGTTTTTACCAAATCTGACCACAAAATAAACTATTAAAATGCAGTCAAGTTTTAATGGTTGTCAGCCTGTTGAATCCTTTTTCTTTTCACAGTTCAAATAACAAGTTTCTAGAACAGATCTCTGCACATTTGAGGGGATGGTATATTGTGCTGGGTTTGGCTGGAGTTTAGTTGATTTCCTTTACAGCAGCTGGTATGGGGCTGTGTTTAGGATTTGTGCTGAACACAAGGTTGATAATAGAGAGATGTTTTTGTTATTGCTGGACAGGTCTTACACAGATCCAAGGCCTTTTCTGCTTTTCATACTGCCACGCTGGTGAGGAAGTTGGGGGTGCAGGGGAGGTTGGGAAGAGACACAGCTGGGACAGGTGACCCAAACTGACCAAAGGGATACTCCAGACCACATGACAGCATGCTCAGTATAGAAAGAGGGGGGAAGAAGGAGGAAGGGGGGGCACCTTTGGAGTGAAACCATTTCTCTTCCCAAGTCACCGTTACGCGAGATGGGGCTCTGCTGCCCTGAAGGCAGCTGAATGCCTGGAAAGCAGGGCTTTGATTTGCCTTTGTGTGCAGCTTTTCCTACCTTGTGCAGCTTTTGCTTTCCCTATTAAATGGTCTTTATCTCACCCCATGAGTCTTCCAGCTTTTATCCTTCCGATTCTCTCCCCAGTTCCACTGGTGAGGGAGTGAGCAAGCAGCTGCGTGGGGCTTTTCTGCCAGCTTGGGCTAAACCACGACATATGCAGTTATGTTTCTATGATTTTATTACTATGATGTTATGAACCTTAAACTGGAAACACAGTCAAGACAGGTGTTTGTCATATCTTCAGCTGTATAGTTTTGCAGGATTTTTTTTCAGAGAGAGTTAACAACTAACATACTGAAAAATTGAGAGGGGGAAAATATGCAATGACAAGTAACTATTGAATTGAATGAAGTTAACCCAAAAGAAATAAAGTAATCCAAGTGACAAAGTCTTTCACTAATATTACATCGATTACACTCAGTGTAGAGATTAACAAAAGAGGTTTATACCTCTGGTAAATATATTCCTACTTAACTAAGAGCACAGACCATTCTCATGAACAAACACACTAGAAATTATGCACATTTTTTCTCCAATTTCTGCTATACTGCATCTCTTAAAATCTTTTCAGTGTATCACCATCTAAGACAGCTGTACCTTTTCATGGAACACTGGCACTTCTGTCATCAAACACCAGAGGCCCAGGATGGTTGTTGCCCTAATTGAGAAGCAGCAGAAAAAGCAAAGAGATTCTTACAGAAACTGGCACATGAATTTGTCCAACTGTCATTCACGGATCTAAATGTACTGGCAAGTACTTCTCATCTTTACTGCACCTTACATAAAGGGTTCTGTGCTAACTTCTTCCTATATAAATGCTTCTAATAAATTCTATGTCTTCTGTGATTAATTTAATTTCATACTAAAATGTTGCATTTAGCTTATTAATATTTTTTTCAGTGTGGATTCTAATCTAACAAGACAAAAGATATTTTGTCTCGGACGACGACATATTGAAAGCTGAGTTAATAATAGTTCGAAATAATAATTATGATACTAAATCTGGCACATGCTTTCTCTTTGGCACTTCAACATATTTATCAGTAGATTGAAGAGAAGCATTGCCAACTTCTAAACGTAGAGCTACAAGCCATAGTCACCTAGAGAATTCTTTGCATGTTTGGCTATTAGCCATACCCTTGAGACCCATGAATTCATGAAACAGGAATGACTCAAAAGGTGTGAGGTTTCCCAATGCTATTTATCATATTTCTACCTTCAAAATAGAATATTAATGGTCTATATAGAAATTTGCTTGAAAAACTGGGTAAATGATCAGATGAAACCCACTTGCTACCTCAAGAAATATTCTGTTTTAAGCCTGGATGACCTTCCAAGTTTGATGAAAGAACACTTATTTTTGAGACATAGGTGAAGAGGAAGGAACTTCCACTTACTTTTAATGCTTAATAGTGTTGGCTTTTCTCAGCTGAAATAATTATTTATTTTATAGTTTATTATTAGAATTTTTATAGTAAAATATATATTTAGAGACTAAAAGACACTGTAACTGTAGTTTGAATGGTGGGGAGTCTCTCCTCAAGACCCCTAGATTAATACATGGTTATTTATTTGAGGGTAAATTGGAATGAGAAAATGTAAACAAAATCTGTGTATATTAGACATTAATTGGTTTTCTGAATACTGATGAATTTAGAATAGATCTTTATGTGTAGAAAAGTTTCATTTATAAAAAATAGTCCTTGTACCCTGGTTCACCACAATTTATTTTTTAACTATACAAGTTAAAATACATTATAATTTCCACAGGTCATTCATCTTTCATGATGGAAATTCTTCTTTGGACTGCAGGACAAAACCTGGGAATAGGATTGGAAGAGAACAAGTAAAACATTAAGTTTATGCACAAAAAATATTCACTTGGAAAAAAGTCTTCAGCTGTGAGTTTACAAAACAAGACAAAACAGTCTCCTCAGCTTAGGACATTTTTTAATGGATAAGAAGTGATCTCTTCATGTAAGACAATATTAACTGGCACAAACTGACTTTTTTAAATTGCATTTTAAACATTTTTTAAGGACATTTTCACTCACAGCCTGTATGGGATTAAGTCTCCCGGCTGTTAGAAAACTTGCATAACATCAGAAATCTGGCATAAGCTCTGTTCAACTCGCTCTTGGTAATTTGCTAGAAATGCCCTGATGATCTGGACCAAATATGTATCACATAGGTGGCAGATGTCTATGGTGGCAGATTAAATGTTCCAGGTCTTGGCTTATGTCACTTCTAGAAAGTGTATGTCACAGATAAAGCCTCCTGGCCACACTTGCCTCACCTGTACTTTCTGTGAAAATAGTTCCTGGTGTTCAGGAATTTCCCAGGATTGTCCAGGTTCACACGAAATATAATCACGCAGAAGAACATGAGAAAAAACAGAAGGAAATATGTGCCAAAGTCTGAACCCCTGCCTTGGCTCTTTGGATGAGTAGAGAGACCTTGAGATTATCCCTTAGCACTGAGAACTTTAACTCATGAATACAGAAACATAGTCTCATGTTCAGGATGAAAATTCTGGTCTGAGACCAGGTCCAGACCACATTTGGGACACATTTGGGACATGAAATTTCGTGTTCGTCTTTCAGCCAATTTGTAGTACTGCCTGAGTGACATCACCATCAACAGTGGATGACTGAAATTATCATTTTCCTCTCAATAATTCAATATAGGCTGTTTCAATTGACATTGTTGGAATGAAAGTCTTGTCAGGTTAAATATGTACACTCTAAGAACTGTATCTAAATTTCAGATACAACATTAATGTTTAATAGAACCCTAAAAACAAGTGTTAATTTTTAATATGCATTACTTTACATTTTGAGATAACAGGGGTCTGCAATGAAATTTGAAGCTATGAGAAACTACACTGATTTTGGATTTCAATACAAGACTTAAACTCATTCTCAGAAGTTATAATAAATTTGGCAATTAATATACAGATAATTTTCAGGTTTTTTCTGCTGCTAAGGTCATTTTGTTGTTTTTTTTGCTATATGGTTTGTTTGGGGGGGTTAATTATTCTCTTCTAATTTGATGAAATAAAGCTATTTAAACTGTACATTATGAAAAAAACCCCATGAGAGTAAAAGAGAAGCTGCATGCACATTTTAGCAAACAATTATGCAAAGTTAAGGTCAGTGGGTTTGTGTTAATTTTTATCAGCTCTAATAATTAAAACAATTAGTACTATGGATGTTGAAATTTTGATAATATATTATTAAAAATTTAAAAAGTCTGATTTTTTACAAATGAAATTAATTATTTTTCAGCTTAGAAGCAACATATTATGGAACAACAGCAATAAAAAAAAAAATCAATTGTACTTTTAATAAAATGAGAATTTTGCCTTGGTATATTTCACCAAATCAGAATTGGTTGCTGAGGCATTTAGAAACAAATAGAGAGAAAACAGTTAGGTCTCTAGGATGTAATTATTACTCTTAGAAAGAGATGTTTCTAAAGCTGCAGTTGTTCAGACAAATTGCTCTCCTTAATTAACATTTAGGATACATTGATGATCTCTATGTATGACAAAAGAGAGAAAACGGGGATTCTACAAAATTCAACTTTAATGCTTCAAGGTGATGCAAAATTGAGGCTGGATGCTCACACATTCCCGTTTTACCCTTTCCATTTTCATCTGTTTCAATCAGTCATTATTACTATTTATTTAATTTAATAACCGGCCTTATTTTACAATGTGGAGATAAATTCTTTGCAAGCACTTGGAAAGACAAGCTCTCTGATCTAGAATTTTTTAAAAGAATGTTGTGCAAAGGGTGAAGGAGAAAGATATGTTTAGGTATCTTGTGGCAATTATACAAAATATGAAAGAAATATACCAATTTCAGAGAACCTACTGTTCTTACAAATAAAGTATAATTGTCTATCCATGCTTGCTTCTCAAAACATATTTTCTTGCCTAAATTTTAAAGACCCACAATTTGTTTATTGGACCCTGTAGCACCTATAAGCAATACAATGTTGCTGTATTTCCTCTGCACTCCATTTCTTAGCCTGTATTGGTTGTAAATTCCTCTGTCTAATAGGGAATTGGAAGAGAAGGGAGGCACAGATTACAGCCAGTATTTCTTGGAACACCTTTTATGCATTAAGCTGTTATTAATAATAGAATCAAGTTGTTTTGACAGACAATAGCACAGCACACTTATGTACTCACATAGTTCCTTGTCATCTTCTCGTACTCCTCCACAGCTACCAGAATGAAGAAACAGCAGGGAGGTCAGCCCCAAGAGGTGATGCCTTTTGGGTGCTCCCCTAAAGCAGTGGGGCTGGCTGAGATGTGCCAGGACCTTCTTGGGAGGTGTTAGGAGAATCCCTTGGGGGCCTGTGTGTACAGAATCTCTCCTGTAGTCTCTCTATGTGCACAGCAGCCAATGGCCATATGGCACAGAGCCACAGTGGGTGGCTTGTGTGTGCTTGTGATTTTCCACAGAGGCATCATGTTCTTCTTGTCCTGACTTTATCAGTTTTACTGGGTTCAGCACAGCTTTATCACTCCTTGGGAAGCTCTTACACAGCACCTTCCCATTACACGCTTTTCCTCTCTTTGGCCTGCTGTTACTGGGCTCTGTTTCTCCTTGCTTACCTATGAAACCATTCTCATCCACTGGCACTGATGGGGATTTTATGATGCATGCATTTAGAGAAAAAGCATTATTAGATTACTATTACAGAGATATTTTTAGATTACGATTAGAGAGATATTTTTCTCTTGAATAACTCTTAAAATTTTTGTCTTCCCATTTTTTCTCTCTTCCTGCAAGCTACACATTGCAAAATATGAAATATTTACTAAATATTACTTAGCTGTCTTTTCTATCAAATTCTTTGACTTTACAAAGTAGATTGTTTACAACTGTGCTGCCCTTCTGCTTAATGGGCACCCTGAGGGAATGTTGTTGGCTTTGAGACTCAGCTACATATTTTCAATAAACAACTCCTGAAGCCAGTGAATGCCGAGAGCTGTGAACATTAATCAATGATCTATCTGAATGGAATACTATCCTGCTCTCCCTTCAGGGGATGGAAAAAAAAGACACACATCATGATGCACTATTCACAGTCACACTCAGTCGAATAAGCCCAATGAAATATTTTAACATTCTCTTTTATTGCAAGTTTTTTGGTTAGCTTGAAATTGTGATAGCAAAGCTGACTGCCTTATCAACAGATTTTGCCAACTAGAAAAAGAAAAAAATAAAGCTTCCCCAGGATAAGGAGCAGCTTCCAACTATTAAAAGGTTTTAGACTGCTGGTAGATTATATTTGGAGTTATTGCATTTGCCGTGTCCTTTTGTCCTTGAGTCACATTGCTAAGATGATATCTCTCTGCCTTGGAGGGAAAGCTGCCTGCTCAAGTACTCCCTGAATGGCTTTGCATCTGGCAGGCTGATTTACATGTAGCTGCTGACATCTTCCTCAGAGAAAATCCCTACTCTTGTTTTCAAACATGGGTCGAATGTCCAGTTTGGCAATTGCAGGGCTTATGGTACTAGAAAAGAGAAAGGCAGGAGAGTTAAAAGGAAAGAATCAACCTGAGAAAATCCACAATTGTTTTTCAAGTCGAGTCAGCCATTCCATTATTCAAAATAAATAAAATACAATGATTCCAGGTATGCAGTGGAGATCCATGCTAATTTTTTAACAGAAAGCTGTGAATTCTAAATGACCATAGTCCAGTTAGATATGTCTAAAGCACAAACCACTATAATAACAATATTGTCTTACGTATCTTGGCACTTTCAGTCATTAGGAATTTACAGGCCCAATGACAGCACTAATTTTCAACTTTGCGAGAACTGAGACTTTAACTGAAACTCTATTGTATGTAAATCAAATTTCTACTCTTACTTTTCCCACTGTGAATGTTAGGTAATGTTGTTTGAGACCTTGCACCCCATTAATTTGAAAAATTTCTTTACTCTAACAGCATGGTCTAAAGAAATCTCTTTGGTCCTATGTATTCTAGAGGTCACAATTTCTACTGAAGTTGGTGGCAAATGATTAAATTATATGCCCAAACTACATATAATTTCAAAACTAGGGAAATTCCCCATACTGGAAGAGGAAAAAAATGTAGTCCCTTTCTCCAAAGCAAAACAGTTCTGGTGCAGGAGGCTGAATGCAAGGGTACTGCTGCAATGCCTTCTCATGCCATGAAGAGAGACCAGAATAGAAATAAGAAATAAAAATTAAAAATTGTGAGGCCACTTGGTTTTTAAAGGACTGAACATCAACTCCAGAGAGTAAGTATAATGCAGAGCATGATATCAGAAGCTCATGAAAGTAAACATTCGTAACACTTGCTGTTATTTCTACATATTGTTCGAAGATCTATTGAGCTAGCACTTCCCTGATGTATATGTGAGATACGCTGCTAAACAAGCCTGCCATGTAGAGCCTTCCACCTTTAGAAGGCAGTCTCAGTCTGTTCCAGGTGGATAACTATGAAACATTCAGAAATGGGGATTCTAAGATCAGGCTTCAAGTTCTGTTTAAAGTAATAAAAGAGCAAAGGAGAAGAAGTAGAACAGTAGCTATTAATATCGAAGGGACCAGAATGATTATTTTGGCTGACCTCATGTATAAACTAAGATATCATAAAGATATCTAACCCATCCACAGGGTTGTAGTTTCTAGGTAATTCCTCTGTAATTTCTTTCAGGATGATTGCCTTACTTCCACCTGAAAGGCAAATCCAAATCACTCCTTTTTGAAGACAAATTTGTAAAAAAAAAATGAAATCAAAGTTTATTCAGGAAAGAATTTAGATATTTTGTGGAGCCTGATCCATTAGTAAATGCTGAGAGTCTTGAAAGAGAGGTGGTTATGAAGTCTTTAGTTTGTTTGGTTCCTGTTTGGACTGGAATTTTCTGACAAGGGTGAAGATATGCTATTAATACAAAGATTCCCAGAATGTAAATTTGACTGCTTGTTGAATTTAATATTTGAGTAAATTCTCCAGAAGAGCTGAAGATATATTTTACTCATAGTTTTCTCCTTCTTTTAACTGCCAAAAAATCAGAAAAAATTGATCCTTTCGATTTTGTCTTCTGAACATCTTTTGCTGACTGTTGTTTTCCTTTCATACTGCAGTGCTACAAAGGATAAATTCTAATGTTTTACAGTAGTAAGTGTGTACAAATGCTGGAACCCTTTAAATTTCTGTACATGTTCATAAAATCTGATACTATGTACTTTGATAACCTGATGTTCACTATTTTCAGTATTTTCATCACCCCTTTTCCTCACTTTCTCTTTCCATTGGTGATTTCCACGTTGACTTTAAAGATTCAATATCCAGTACTGCAGTAGTGTGAGTTCTCCTTCTGAAAGGTTCTGAACCAATTATAAACAGTCTCAGTCTATTAAAAAATTTGTTCGCTTTTGAACTTCTGTTGTAGCTTTTGCTATTAATAGTGTTGACTCCTTCCTGACAGTCTGCCAAATGGAGAAGAATAATACAAACCTCATAATGACTGAAGTCTCAAAGTTGATGAATAAAGGAAAGAAAAAATTTGGATGACTTTTTCCTCTGGCCAAGAAATTGTTTCATACAGTGTGACAAGCTTTCTGAAATATCTGTCACTAAGGCATTACAAACTGGTACTTATTTGCAGGGTATTTTAATATTTTCTGTTTTTTACAGCTTCAGAGAAACATACTCATTAGTTGTAATGGATAACTACACTTTTTTTTTTTTTNGAGGTTGCATCTATTTATATAAAAAAATAAATTTAAATAGTGATTTTGTCCTAGTGGATGCTTGAGAAAATAACAGGTTAGTAAAGAGATAGGTATTGTATTTTTGAAGTTAAAATCTTTAGTTGGCATCAATTTTTAAAGAATCCATCTATAGACACTCTCTTGAAAGAACATTTTCAACTGTCATTATTTGCATTAAGGGGTAAGTAATTGATCTTTAAATCTATTTTGATAAACTGTCATTAAGCAGGATGATAAGACTGAATGCTCTCCACAAGTACCTTGCAACTTCAAATATTTTGCTCTTCTGTAAAAAACAAGGGATCATATGTCAGAGTTTTTGATTTGCTCAAAAATAAGCATAGATGAAAGATCATACTGACCTCTTTAGTCGCTTCAAATAGTGCATAACTTAATGCAACTTCTTTTAAGATCAGTGGGAATGTTTGTGTTAATTCAACAGGTGGATCAAGTCTTGAGTAAGAGCTAAGTTGTTTTTTCAGGAAAATGTCTACAAACTGTAATACTTAAACTTTAATAAAATGTTGACATAATCATATTGAGAAAAAAAACTTAAATTAATATAATTTAAAACTCTCTAGTGACACTAGATTTTCAAGGTGAATGTTCAGTTTTCTTTGAAAGCTTCCTGTACAAGAAATTAAATTACCCTTCAGGTTTTCTGTTTCTATCATGATATCTCTTTAAATTATATGAGTTAATACTGTCCATAATGTTGCTCTATTACACTAAAATAAATTTTAATAAATAGTATCGTATATCACAGTAGATATAACAGAAAATTTTCTCTGGAATCTCAAAGGTTAAAGTTGTAAAAAGTAAGCCAAAAATCAGCATAAATTCCTGGTCATGTCAAAGTCCATGGGACAGACTGGTGGCCCTGGCATGAAAAAATTCTAATTTTGCGTCATTAATATTTTTTGTCATCTTGTCCAAAACAATGAGCTGGGTGAGGCTTTTCCTGACTTCAGTGGCACAGCAGCTGTTTGGGATTCATGAAACAATGCAAAACAGGAAATGTGTGTGGCAGACTTCTGACATTCACCATCGTTGGGCCAGAGTTCAGCAGCCTGTTCAGCTGCCTGAATAGTATAACAGATTCCCTTTTGCCTTCCTGTTCAGGCTGTTTTCCTGAGGTGCTGGATCTTCCTCATTACTGTTATTTTTTTTTTTTTTAATTTTTTTATTTTATTTTATTTTAACTGAGGTCTTTACTTTTAGATGCAATAAACTGAAGAGCAGCTGTGGTGAATCACTTCTACAGATCTCCTAGACTTTCAGGTTGTGGTCTGATTGCCCTCTGAAATGTAGCTGTAGTGAAATACTTTTAAAAAAACTTTGAACTTGGCAACACCTTCTTGCCTCTGCCTCAGGATTTTTTCCATTTCACTTTTCTTTTATTACTGTCATCTGCTTGGGATCAAGATCTTTTGCAGATGTCATTTTCTGCCTTCCCCAGAACTACAATTTTTCTGTTGGCAATATTCTGAAACTATGCCTTTCTAAAACAGTGCTTAAATATGATTTCATCCTGGGTTAGCAGAAAGGGAGGATAAAGAACTAGGAAAGAAATAATATTTCCTTAAAAGAAACTTTATTGCCTTAGATATTTTTTACCCTGCTTTAAGCCAGTAGGTCCTTGGCAGAGATAAACTCCAAAGACCTTTTTCCTGGTTTTAAGTTTACAGGTAGGCACTGTTATTACCAAATCATTATGGGTAGAATTATCAACATACTCAGCTCAGTTTTTCTGGCATTTTTCTTTTATTGATCACAGCTAGCATTGTGGCTAATTGTAGTGATTTTTGTTCATTGGAGCTGCCCACAGATATTAAACTCCTAGTAGTGCAGAGGCAGTGGAATGAAAGAAATGTCATATCTTAGAACTGGCTGCCCTAAACATCCTCCTAGTTACTCTCATCCAGTTGTCTTCACTTTTTTTTTTTCCTCATTTATTTGTATTGTTATAAATTAGGAATGAATTTTATATGCTTTTTAACTTTTGTGCAATAAATTCTCTAATGTTAGTGACAAGCTCTCCTTTGGGTTTCTTCAACCTGATAATGCCAAGCACCCACTTCAGTTGAGAATCAGTCAGTGCGTTCTACTATATATCATATTCTTGTGAGTATTGTGTAACTGTGGCTCAGTAACAGCATATAAATTTAACTTATTCCACAAGCCACTTAGCTGAACAATGTCCCTACCCTTGTAATGCCTGTATGCCTGTACACCCACAACTCATCTGTACATTTCTGAGACCTGAGTGTGCATCCATGTACCATGGTTTCCTTTGGAAGGCACTTTAAGGTGTGTATGGACCATAACCTATCTCTAAAGCCAAACCTGCTTCCCTGTTCCTGCTTTGGAAAAGAGCTTGGATCACAGGTACAGCAAGATGTTCCTCACTATCAGAATCATTCTGTGATGCACTCCAAGGAGATCTACCACAATGGACAATTCAGTGACCAGTCAGCTCAGTGAGGTTTGTATGAAAAACTCTTGCTCTACAGCTGAGCCATCACTCCAAGTACCTAGACAAAATGTATCCAGAGGAAGCACCTTGCTGTGAGGGGAAACATGATTCCAAACACAGTGAACGGTATTAAAGAAGTGCCTACTGTACTCTTTCACAAAGAGTAAAATAATAAACATTCCCTAAAACTTTCAAGGAAATTTTGACCATTTGATATATTCAGAAATTAATTCCTACCTGCACTAATGTAGAAAATACTTAGGGTAAGATAAGCCAAAGAAATTGTTAACTCAAAAGACAAATGGCCACTGATGCTGCAAGCCTAAACAAGGTGTAAAACTTAATAAAAAATGTCTTTCTTCCACCTTCTTGAGCCATAATATGTATCTAATGCAAATTTAAATTCTAACATATCCATACACTATGAGATATGCTGAAGTGGCCAGAATGATTGCCAAAGCAGGTGACTATGATTCAGTAGTCATTACCTTGACTCACTTTACTACATCAACCAAGATAGGCATGATCTATAATACACAAACGTGGCCATTAGAGTCATTATGAATGCACTCTTACAGATTTCCTGTATAATGTACCTATGAATTCACAGAATGATGATCATACTAAATATTCTGTGAATTCAAATAAATCTATAAAAGAGATAGAACTTGGTGGTTTATTTAATACCTTTTCAAATTTAACTTGCAGACTTTTGCTTAGATTATAAGCCTTGCCAGATAATTTAAAACAGTCCTACCAAGCTTTCTTGAACTGCAGATAAGCAGTTCCTTGACCCTTCTTTCTATCTTTTTTGCCTTTAAAATAATTCACAATTTTGAATCATACCCTTGACAATTAGAGTTACAAATCACTGACACTTAAGAAATGTTTTAATGCAGAAGTAATGCATGAAGAAGTGATAAAATTTCTTTGAAAATTAATTATACACACAAAGCCTTGAAAAGTACAGATGCCCTTTTATGATACTGATGCTTCCATTGATATGAGTCAAATATTTCCTTGATTTAAAAAAGAAATATGCCTATTAGAGACATTTGTAAAATAAACAGCTCCTTGATCCCTGCCCTCATATATGATTCATCTTCAGCTTTAATTTTGTTGCACTTACTGAACAAGTGGCACTTAATGAAACAATTTGCTGTGCTGATACAGGATGTCAAAAGGAAAGCCCATGCAGTTTCTACATGACACAGATAATCCTGACACATAGCTGCAAAGGCAAGCATGTTCTTTGCAAAACTAAAACCAACAGAACCCAACCCAAACCATAACAAAAGGGAAAAAAAAAAAATCCCAAAAAGTAATTCACAGTATCTATGGAGTGTAAATGCTTCAAAGAGCTTTTCTTTTTTTTTTTAATACACCAATAAATCTTTACACACAGACAAAGGTATTTAGGGAGACTTCTCAGTTTCACTGATAGAGAATCTAAGAAACAAAGTAATTTAATGCTGATTGCACATCAAGACACTAGAAATAATGAAAGAAATTGTTGTTGTCTTTAAGACAACTCCATTTTTTGGTTTTTGTTTTTCTTTTCTCCTCTTTCCTGGAGGGTCTGCTGCTTGATCACAGGAGACATGTGACTGAAAACCTTGAGTTTCATCTAAATATCTGAAGATTCAGATGCAGTTTCACATTATTCTTATCAAAACTTAATGAGTTGACATTTATCTTCATCCTTACTAGGAAAAAGAAAATACTACAGCCCATATATCTGTAAAAAGCCTCTAGATTAAATCTGCAGTCACTGGCTATTTAGACTGAAAAGAAAACTCCAAACAAACCAACCAAACAAACAACAAAACTCCAAATCCCAAAGCCCGTTATATTAGGAAAAAAAAAGCAGGCAAACTATCACAAAATTCAGTTAAATACTCTTGTTTACTTCAAGCAGAATTGAGTACATCTTTTAGTATGGAATTATAATCTAACACTGCCATAGTAATGCCATCATTCTCCCTGATTCCACCATTTATTGCACTTTCTCACTTGAAACACTTGGATTTTGAATCAGATTAGACTTGCAATACATGAGGGTAGCACAATCAAATTGGACTCACCAGAATGGAAGGAATAGGAATGAGGTTGAGGAGTCCAAAAGAAAGCAGGAGATGAGCTCTTCAGCCTAGACTGACGACTCATGAAGTCTGTAGAAATGATTTTAGACAGCTAATCCATTAAGTCATGCATTATACCAGCCCTGGCGTTTACTGGGACCTTGTAGAAGATGGCACTCTTGGTGGAAAGGCTTGTGCACTGAGGGTCCTCCAGGCACAGGGCTGAGTTATACAGCACACAGCCTTCTCCACAGAGCCAAGCCACATTCTCATCTCTGCCAGGTAGACAGAAGTGGTCCATGTGCTCTTTAACCCAGGCACTCTTTGGCTTTTATATTGTCTATCAGCTGCATGGGAAGAAGGGAAGTTGGCCTTCAACATACCTGTCAAATTCCTTAAACTTCAAATTCCTGAGATTACTTTAAGATAACCAAGGGATTGTCCAACATCAATAGAAAGCCAAGAGGAACCCTTACTAAAACTCACTCACAAAGCCTTTTATCTCTCAGAGAGTTAGAAGCAATACTACATGGACATTCCTGTATGATTTGTGTCTCATACAGCCAAAATTATTAGTTAGAGAAAAACATTGTTTTTAAAGGATCACTTGGTTAATTTCCCTAAAATATTTACCCAGATAAGCTGAGTCAATATGACTATTATGATGATCCCAAGAGGTAGAATTTCTCAGAGATACTATATATCCATTTCTTCATATATAGTAACCTCTCTGGAGTAATTTTTATCACATATCCAGTATTATTTTTTTTTGGTATAATTTTTTGACTTAAATTCTGATGGTATATTTTAGGAGAAGCTGACACTTGTGCTGTCTCATCCTCACATTTTTTTGTGATTAATCACTCTGGTTTCCATGCCAGCACACATAGTACTTTTAAGCATGTTTTCTATTGATTTTTTCATCAAAACAAAATATTCTAAGTTATATCTTCAAGTTTCTACTGAAGTCACAGCAAGTTTTTTCGATCTGAGAACCAAAGATCAGAATTACTTTTTAAGAACATCTCAATCACACTTTCTTCTGTATAGTTAACAATTCTTAAAATTTAGTGATTGCTAGGTTTCTTTACTGTCTGTTATATACTTCCATCCTGCTGTTACCTTGCAGTAAAAGCTTTAATAGATTAACAATATATATTCTTAATATAATTAAATATAATTTGTCATTGATTTCCCAATCATTATATTTTTAGAAAGCTAATACAGTAAAGTAACCTTGATTGCCAGGTTTTAGGCCACATTTTTTAAAGAAACCCTCCAGAAAAATAACCTTCAGAACTCTTCAAGTAGAAAACGAATAGAAGGAGATTAATTCAGTGAACATGGTTAGGGAACGGCACTTCCAGACTAAGTCACTCGGAGTTTTTTGGGGGGGTATTTTGGTTTGCTTTTTTTTCTTCTGGGAGTGTGTTTTTGTTTTGTATTGATTTGGTTTGGGTTTTTTTTTCAAACACATAGAAGTTCTTGTCCAGCAGTGAAAGAGCAATGCACCTCAAGAACCATTATCTCATCAGCTAACCCACCATGCTATGTATTTGCTACCTACAATCTAGAAAGGATGATAGAGTGGTTCAAAAAAAGCAACGCTCTTTAAAAGCCCCACATTACTGTCCTTCTATGTCTGTTGCAGCTAGTAGATCCCAATTTTAAGGTCATGAGACCATGACTGGGGAGCCAGTTGATAAAGTGCAAATGAAAGACTGCCATCCAGGGGGACCTACAACAATCAAGAAAAGAGCTGAGAGGAGCCTTATGAAGTCAAACAAGGTCAAAGGCAAAATTCTGGCCATATGAAGGAAGAACAGTGATTAAGGCTGAGGCTTGTCTGAGGTAGAACCTTGGCTAAAAGTGATATGCAGGTCTCTTGATAGACTGTGAGTATGAGCCAGCAGTGCACCCTGGCAGCAAAGATGGCCAACAATATCCTTGGCCAGAAGCACGTCAGGTGACTGAGCAAAGGGATTAGTCACGTCTGCTCAGCACTTGTCGGATTATGCTGAAAATACTGTGCACATTTTTGGGTATCGCAGACACAAGAAAATCATTGATAAACTTCAGGAAATGGATCAGAGGCCATCAAGATGACCAGAGGAATTGCCCTGTGAGAAGAGGCTGAAGGTTCAAGCTGAAGGAGAAACTGTTTTTGGCAGGACACGAAAGCAGATCCCAGTATCTATGAGAAATATATATCAAGAAAGTGGAGACATACAATGCTGTGAGACAGGAAGGTGCAACACAGCATAAATTGAAACAGGAAAGCTTGTGCCTGGATATGTGGAATATAAGGGTGTTCAGTTTGGGAATAGAGGCAGGGGAGGTAATAAACATCCAGACGCATCTTCTCAGGGACAGTAGATAACAGAAAAATCAGAAAGGACCAGAGCTCTCAAGCTACTGACGAAACTATTGAAAGGCTTGAGGAGGCACATACAGCACTTTATAACCAGTAAAAGGAGGGGAAACAAGACAACCATGGCTCTCATGTGAATTGATATATGTCTTATTTGAGGGGGCTTGTGTAATTGTGAAAAACATATTGGGTGTTTTCAGGAAGGGCCAAGAGCAGGAAAATGAATGGGTTAAGGAGGATCAGGAAGAAAGAGTGGGTAAATGAAAATGGCAGGGGGGAGGGAGGACCACATGTAAACTGCCTGCTGCTGAGTATCCTTGACTGGCCAAGCCCTGTGCATGATTCTCACAATTTATCCTGTCTTCTCATAAATCTCTAACCCTGAGTACGTTCCTGGATGAGGGTCCTGTGTGTATGTGCTTGTGCTAGTCATACAGCTGGCCATCGTACACTTTGTGTGATTTTCTGTATTTTTTTTGTCTGTGGTTGTGTCTGTGTGTTTAGAAATTCTGGAGAAGAAATGTTCTGAGTTTTAATAGCCAAAGGATTCAGTTCCCTTAGCATTAAAGGAAAATTTGTTTCACTAGAAGGACTGTCAGGCTCTGGAACAGGTTACCCATAGAGGTTAAGTAAAGACTGACCGCTTTACTCAGAGTTTTTCAAGACCTGACTGGAGAAAGCCTTGGCAACTTGCTCTATTCTTAAAGCTGACCCTGCTCTGAGCCACAGTTGGACTTGAGGCATGCTGAAGTCTTTTCAGACCTGAATCTTCCTATCATTTAGGATTAATGATCCTACAATTATTTTTCTCAGAGGAAAGCCTGTAGAAACTAAAATTGTGTCAGGTTAGCTTGACTGATAGGGTTCCCCATGTTCCTGAAGTATATCTGCACAAAAGGATGTATGTAGGCTGAAGGATATGCTGACTGGTTCAGACAATGGCTCTTGATTAATTACCAGTCCTTTTATATAGTTTTATATACTAGTAAAATATTTTTGGCAAACTTCCTTTCTTCTGTTCGTCTCAGCAATCCCCAATTCAAAAAAGTGGAAGAGAAAAACATAAAGGCTCTACACTTTTACAGTTCAGCTTCAAAATGTCCATTTATTTTTATTTGTACTTTAACTAAATGGATTTTTTCCTGGTTATATTTTCTGAGCTTATAGAAATATGCACACTTTTACAAGATGCATCTCAGCCTGACAGCTGCCAGCCACGTCTATGTTAACACAATGAACAAAGACAGACATTAGTTAAAATTGGGTGTGAGCATGCACTTTATTTTTCTTATAAAGAAGTTGGGAGGAATAAAAGGCTAAATGTCAAGACACCTGCAATAAACTGGTGAAGAGGAAAACAGACTCTTAGAGATTCCAGATTGAAAAAAGGAAAAGTAAGAGGGTCTACTTACTTGTTCATCCTGCTTTAAAAATTAGGGAGTTGGTTTTTCTTAGTATTGTGTTTTCATCCTAGAGCAGAATGTTTATACTCCAATTCTGCAATAAGCAGGAGAAAGCCTAACTTCCAATTAAAGTACAGGAAACATATTCATACATTTTACGGAATAAAATTGTGTCTGAGATAAATTTCACAGAAGTAGCTCACTCCAGCTCAGCTTGCAGCAACTGTTTTGCAACCCTACCTAACTCATTCTCCCACCTAAATACAGAGGGCCAAGACTCCTAGGAGTATTCAGACATATCCTACATATCGTCATGAGAGTTTTTACAAACACATGTGTGACTTTTATTTACTTATGTTATAATAATGTTGTTTTTTTTTTTTTTTCTTTTCTTTAAATAAGATCCCAGAAGTAAAAGCACTGGTCCCTGACACAGAGATTGAAAAAAATCAGTGTGTCTGTTCATTCTGTGCTTCAAAGTGTGCATGGCAAGTAAACATTAATATAACTTGAGCTAGATAATTTGGACTAAATGACTACCATTTCAATTTTCAAATATGCAGCTTTTTTTCTCCAGTGATAAATTTGTATTCCTACTCTAACAATAGAAAACTGCATTTGTCTTGAGTAAATTCAGATATGAATTGTAGTGATTCAAGTATGTTGAACATGGACAAAGTTTTTGGCATCTGTCATGTAAATGTACTGAGTTAAATCAATAGAGAATTCTTATTTCTTAATAATAAATTATGCGCCACTAGTCATTCTAGAACAATTGTTACATGTTAAATTATCAGACGAATTACAGAATACCTTTCCTAGGTGAGAATGTCTTTGTAACAATGTCTGTAGCTCTTAATCTAGAAAACAAAATGGTTATGAAATCTTCCTCAGTGCTGAGACTACAGATTTGTAATGACAATGGTTTCCTTTCACTAAGAGGGTTCCAGCACCCAGCTGGAGTAATTTGGCACGGCTCTGGCAAAGTCACTGGAGCAATACAATATTCTATGAGCTGGGGTTATGGTTCCTGAGAACAATAGGGAAAGCCCAGCTGTATTGTCGACAGACTTTTGAATACAGTTAAGAATAAAATCCTTTACACATGCACAAAAAAATAGCCACCCACTGTAAAAACACATTTTTAAGACTGAATTGATTTGTGAATACCATGTGTTACCAATCATAATAATTACATATGTTAGGTAAACTTAATGAGAAAACTCAATTTTTTTTTATTCATTGACAAAACACTCCTTTCACAAAGCACTTTCTTGTTGTTATTCACAGTTATATTCTTTATAGGTTTCTTTAATTTCCAGTGTTTCCTGTTGACTTTCTTCCAGGTGGAAAAAGGGGACATTTGTTTACTATAAAACAGCAGAGAGAGTAAGAGGCAAATAAAACATTAAATAAACATCACAAAACCTTCCTTTTTAAATACTATTCACAATTAATTTTGGAAGATTAAACAAAAATTTGACTGCAGATTCTACTCCTGATCAAGACTTGAAGATCTTCTCTAAATTATTTATTCCATGATAATGATATGCTTTGAGATAACCAGAGTGGAAAATTTGTTTAAGTGCAAAATATTATTTTTCTTCCTGTACATGAAAAGGTTTGCTCATATTTGTTACATTGCAAATGATGGCAGTATAAAAGATTGATTTCCTTTTGATTCAAATGTTATATTGCAGCCATGACCTGAGGCTTAACACAATATTTTTAGTGATCATTATCATCTCACCAAATTCTAATTTATAGGTGTCCAGACCTCAGAGCCTCTTGACATCTTAGCAGAATTAAGAAAACATGAAGTTTCCATTAAAAAAAACCCCAATCAGTTTTAAACAATGCCCCTAATCCCACCTAGTTACAAACCATAGCTATAAAATATACCAAAGAAATTAAATCTAAATGCATAGAAAAGAGTTTTGAGATTTGGACCTAAAGAGTATACAGAAATGGCTCAAGATGTGATCTGTTTTAATCCAAAAACCTGCTTTCATCATGGTTTTGTATTTTTTCTTTTGTTTTGTTTTTTCTTTTTCACTTTAATAATTAATTTTTGTATGGTATGTGAGTCTGAGCAAGGAATTCAAGAGATAATATTTACGGAGATTTGTATCTTGAGCTCTGGCTGGAAACAAAAGTCTGTATAATTTTCTAATATAATTTCAAATAACCAGTGGCTGAAAGATTACTAAGTATGAACCATCATACTCAGAGAAGTCCTCCATGTTCCTCTGTGTCACACATAGAATTAATAGATTTTTTTCTGTTTGTGTCACATTTGATGGACAGAGCAGGTGGGCACACCATAAAGCAGCATAGACACCACACATATTTTATTAGCAACATAGGGAGTGTAGTGGAAGTGCTGTAGCTCAAGTTAGACTTTGAAAAGCATGACTGTCTGTAAAAATTTGTCATCAGTGTTAGGCTGCACTTGCTCACTGTTAAAGCTTAAGCCCTGACTCTGTTTATGCATGACTGTGTCAATATTTGTGAAGTGCAAAATTTGAAGCAATTTCAAGTCCACACCCCAACATATAACACATTCCAATGTCTCTCTATTTTTTACTCTACAATATTGTGTAGCTATTTTGGGTAATTTTCACAAAGTTTGCAGAAGGTGGCATAAAATTAGGATGTGGGAGTGCCTAGTGTAAGCTGGTGGAGGCTGAGAATCACACAGCGTAGGTTAGACCAGAGAGAAAAATACTGCCATTATAATATCATGATAAAGATTAAAGCAAAGAAATTAAGATTTTAGAAATAAACAAAAGGTAGCAACTTGAAGTAGATAGAATCAATTTCTATACATTTAATCTCACCATGCTTCTAAGTAACTGTTTGCCGGTACTCATGCGCAATAATTGAGTGTGAGTTTTTATTAATTTTGTGGTGAAACACAAATAATTCTAGAAAAATGTGTGGAATTGAGAAAGCTTTTATAAGCAATACATACATTTTGATATGAACTGTCTGCCCTACAATTTGCAAAATATACTATTTTACCAATTCCAAGATAAAAAAATAAATAATACAAAATACCAAAGCTGATGGAAAGAATCATTCTTCCTCTCCTGAAGAATCAGTTCACCTTTGATTCTGTTTTGCTCATCTAAGTACAAAGGGCAAGGGCTCCAAGGAAAAAAAGGAAAAAGTTTATGTGTAATTTAGGTATCCACTGGCAAGTAAACAACAGGAAAAACATTATGGTAAGTCTTGGAATATCAATTAATTCGCTTTTGGCATTCTTAGAGTAGTACATTTATCCAAGTGAAGATGGCTTTGTTCAAGACAGGATAAAATCAGTTAATAAACCCACACTGGAAGGGATGAGTTCGGTTCTCTTTTCTATTGTATCCCCATTAAAAAAAAAGAAAAAAATTCTCTCCACCGTGCTAATCTTTTCTTATGAAATAATTCTGTAACAGACAACTGAAACCTTGCATTAAAATGAAAGAATCTGTGTACCAAAATAAAACTGAATCTGAAGCACTAGAGACTCTTTTCAACTCCCAACCAGTTCTATGAACTGTTTAACCTCTCAGACTGTCCCACTTGAAGGTGTTTAGTCATTAAACTGTATGGTGACAACACACAGATTATTTCTAGAAAAAGGACTGATGATTGCCTCTGTGGTAATATTAGTTGAATCCCTTCTGCCATGTAGATTCCCACTGAAATTTGGGAGGGGTAATAAAAAATGAAAGGAAATTTCCTGCTGTGGTCAGCACTGGTGAGGCCACCAGTCGTATCCTGTGTTCAGTTCTGGGACCCTCACTGCAAGGACATTGAGGTGCTGGGGTGTGTCCAGAGAAGGGCAACGGAGATGAGGAAGGGTCTGGAGCACAAGTCTTATGAGGAGCAGCTGAGGGTGCTGGGGGCGTTTAGCCTGGAGAAAAGGAGGCTCAGGGGTGTGTTTTTGCACCCTACTACTGCCTGAAAGGAGGTTGTAGCCAGGCGGGGACTGGTGACAGGACAAGAGGAAATGGCCTCAGCTGTATCAGGGAAGGTTCAGTTCTGGCCATTAGGAAGAAGCTCTTCACAGAGAAAGAAGTTCTTCACAGAAAGGGTGAGTAGATATTGGAACAGGCTGCCCACGGAGGTGGTGGTGTACCATCCCTGGGGATGAGGATTGGCATCTTCTCTTAAGTAACAAGTGGTGGGACAAGAGAAATTATCCCAAGTGGCACAAGGGAAGGTTTAAATTCGATACTAGGAAAAGTTGCTTCAAAAAAGGGGGTGGATCATGCACTGGAGTAGGCTTCCAAAGGAAGTGGAGTCACCATCCCTGGAGGTATTTAACAGACGTAGATGTGGCACTTGGGACATAGTTTAGGGACTTGGAGCTTCTGGGTGAACAGCTGGACGAGGGGATGTTAAAGACCTTTTTCAAGATGAACAGTTCTATGTTCCTCTGAAATTATTTTTCCCTAGAGACATTTTCTGCAATAAGTTTCTAGTATGTAATGCTTTATTGCATTATTGGAATTATTGAATTCTGAAAGGTGTTCTATTTTCCATCTCTTAGCAATAATAACTTCCAAATAATGAGTGAGTGTGTGGACTTATTAAGTCAGTGATCCCTGAAGCTACCGACAGTTCAATGTCATTTGAGCTGCAGATCTCACTTTGAAGAGCAGCATTGTGTTTAGGAATTGATGGAGAAAATATATTAGATTAATATGATGTTTAAATAACAGTTAATAATAAGACATCTTAAAGCTCATTACAGTCTAGCAAACAACACCCTTTGACCTCCTTCAGCCTACTGACTATAAGTCTTTCTTATGTCTGCAGAAGTCTCCTGTAATCACTCATTTCTCAATGAAAAGGATTTCTGAAAATGCCATCGGGCAATTAGGGAAAACAAATACATCTGACTGACCAGAGCCTGCCAGGATTGTGAGGGTGGTAGTAGGAAATTAAGCAATGAGTGTTCCTGCCAGACAGAACATGCTGTGAACATGTGGCTGCTTTGGATTGCTAACAATGGGGATAAACAAATGTGAAAGTGTGAGCTTTTACAGAAATTCATACATTATATATTTCTTTTACTGGAAAATGAAACCTTATAAAAGAGGAGAAAAAAAGAAAGTAGTAGAACCAGCTGGCACAGAACTACAAGAGCATTAGAGGAAAAGGAAAATAAATAAGAGGCTAAAGTCTTTCACTTACAAATGAAAGGAGCAAAAATACTGAAATTTGCCAACTGAACCTGCTGTTAATAATTAGACTGAGGTTGCTGAGAAAATGAAACACTATTTTTTTACTTCAAATTTTAATTCATAAAACAGGCACTAATCTCGTTCATTAGACCTGCCGGCTGGAGCCACGTGCCTGGCTGTTGGTTAGCAGTGCTGTGCTGTCTACATTGTGTCTGGGGACTTTTAAAAGTGTCTCCTGGTTTGTGTTCTTCACAGAGGTGGAACTTAGTCTCAAATCACAGGCCAAGGCCTCTAACTTTAAAAAACTATGGGTATGGTTCCTGCTCCAAGTATTGTAAGTGTCTGCTACTTTGGATAGACATTTTTGTTTATTTATTTCTTGAGCTTTTAGTTGTTTTGTTTGTTTGTTTGTTTTAATGGTCTGATGGCTTTAATGAACAAATATTACAAGAACAGCAGAGAATCCCAGAGAGTTGGGCTTTATCAGAGCAGTGGTGCAATTCATCCATGGGTCTATTTATGGATTTTATTTGTATCTTTAAGTACAAAACAGGGGAGTTCAGGAGTTCAGCCTACTCATCTGGCAGATTAAAAACCACTGAGATACATCCTAGTCCCTGTTTCAGATAGAGTCCTGTTTCTAGTTGCCAAATTTGCTACCACACATTACTGGCAAGGCAGTGAAGGGTAGGAATAACTGTTTAGATTATCTTTGTAGTGCATTGTCAATGCTGTGGTAGTTTATGGCCAAAATAATAGAATCAAAATTCTAGCTCGGAGAAGCCAGTAATTTACATTTTAACAAAATAAAGAGACAGATGATCTGTTAACCTCAAAGTAATAGAGTTTTATAGGGAGACATTTCTTTATGTATAGAAATATATTGCCAATAAAAATAATAAAATTCCAATCACTCATTGCTGTCTGAAACACTGATTTGACATTTAAGTCAAGATATGTATTTGAATCTTAATTTTGCTCAATATATTTTCTGGAGTTGTTACAAAGAAGATATTTGGATATATTAAAATACTTTAGATTTGGAACCTCCAGAAAACAACAGCTTGCCCTTAAATATTTGTTTAATTTGAAAAACATTCACACAGAAGAAAATGGAGGTCAAACTAACCTTCTATTATACCTTAAATATGAGTGGAACAGACACTCCTGGTGCACACTCCTTAATCTTGCAATGTATGCACTTTACAATATATCCAATATGGGAGGGACAGAGCCTAGAAAAGTGGTAAATGCTCCATCCCCAGAACCATTTAAGGTCGATTTGGACAGGGCTCTGGGCAACAGTTCCAGCCCAAATTATTCTATAATTCTGAAATTCTGTAATAATTCCATAATTCTGTATACGCAAAATCAACTTCAACTGTAGGCTTTTGCCTCGTGTTCTAAGGCACAAAATCTTTACTCTTGACTTGACTGATATTTACTGAGGAGTTATGAACAGTCAGTAGGAGTGAGAGTAATCATTCCTAAATTTAGCCATCTAAAGGTGTAAGCTATTTACCAAGACTCCATTTATAGTCACTGAATAAATTTAGACACCTCCAGATTCTTTCTCCTCTTTCTTAAGGTGCTGACTAATTAATCCCCTTCTTCAGGAGCCTGTCTCTCTTTTCCAGTATAGAGACCCAGTGCAGGCACTTTACAACTGAAGCTTAAAGCATAGGTGGTTACAGGTAAGTAAGATTTGAATCTTACAGTCCAAAAGTTTTTTCCTGGATATCTATATTGGGTCTCATATATTAAAGATTTGTAATTGCAAAGGCTATATTAAATCCAAATCAACACCATGATAGCTTAATAAAGATATGGATAGTTAACAGTATACAGTAAGTGTGGAAAATGTCTGTAATTTAGTAGTATCATGGGCTGGTTTCAAAACAAGGATTAAAAATCAAGTGGGTGAATTGCAGTTTAGATGTTCCACATCAACCTGTCCATATCAAGAATTTGACATTTAGTATTAAAAAAGTCTGGCGGGGCTGAGATGGCTGGGTCTAGAGATATTTTCTAATATCACTTACTGAAGGCTAAAAAATCCAGTACATTTAGTGACCTTGCTTCTCATCTCATAAGTTGGAAAATATTTAGATGCTCAGTGTCCTGGGATTTTTGCATCCAAAGAATAAAGAACAGTTGTTTGAAGACTTTTCTAACAAAATCAATAAAATCCATCATCATTAATCACCTTGTGCTTTTGCCTTTCTGCTTTCCAGAGAGCACCTTTGGCTGGTGCAGCAGAAGGTGACAGCTGGTGACAGTTTCAGATATTGTTTGAATATACAACACATGTGCATGTGTGTATATGTGCCTGCATCTCTCCATATATTTATTTCACAATGTGTTGACTGGATCATGAATGAATAATATTCTTAATGGTATAGACCATACTACCAGCTGCTAAATAATTAAGTTTTCTCAATGTTAAGATTATGTATAAATTTGATGATATTGCACTTAAAGCTCTAAGGCCAGAAACTGGAGTTGTTTAACATAAATTCATTGTTAAAGACATCTCTTTTTTCAAAGGACAGAAAAATTTAACTTCCAGGGATGGTGTTTCTGTATGTAAGAGAGGGATCATCTTCTCCAAGTACCTGTCTCTCTCCACTGACTGTAGAGGGAAATAAAACAGCTTCCTGAAGTTAGTTTAGCTGATGTTGTACTTGATTCTTAACTAGCAACACTAAGTCTTTGTTGTGATTTTCTTTTTGAGCTGTCTTCTTCTGACTCCTCATTCTACTTAGAATGGAAGCATGGGCATGCACTTTAAAAGAATGGGATCCAACTTTTGTGAGTGCTGCTGGCATTTCAGGAAAACAACAGGGGTAAGTCTGGATCAAAAATCCTTGACCCTGAAGTCAACAGTTGGTCACAGAGTAATTCTGCTGCAGGCTGGTTTTGAAATTCTGGGGCAATGGTTCACCATTGGCTCAAAGGGAGTAGTGAGACCTACAGGATGACTAACACCTGGTGTTTTGTTTGGGAACCTGCCATTTAAGCATTTGAGCACAGGCCAGACCTTATTCTGATTGGCTCCTCTGAGGTGGCACTACAGTGATGCCATAGGCAAAAACAATACCTTTGTCAGCTATAACCTGAGCACATGTGCTGCTAGGTAAAGTCTTCCAATGCTGATAACAAAGAGCTCTATTGCTTGACCCAAAATAGACTCTTTGTGGTAGTGGGTCTGTCAGACTAGTAGTCATTAGAAAACAATCTAGTTGTATGCAGACAGAATAATCATTCTGGATAGGGTTTCAAACAGGTCTCAGGAAGTGAGTCACTCAGCCCCCTTGAAAAGTGAATGGTAGCTGGAGACCTGTTTCCTGAGACACCTTTGAAATCTTAGCTTATGTTACAGTATGGCTGTTATCCAGCCTTAACTTGGGACATTGAAAGGGTTTTCTTTCTCTTTTCTTTCCTTTTTTACGCCAAATTAAAAGTATGAGGGCCTAAAGTGCATTTATACCAAAGCAACTTTCCACTGACTTAGCCATATAAAGAAGCCTTGTAGTAGGTATAAATATGATTTATACTCACTTTAAGACTCATTTCCACCACCTGAGTGGTGTGAAGCAACCTTTGTTGAAATCAGATTCAGGTCTACACATTCCAGAAAGCAGCCAGGTTATGTTGCTCAGACCTGCTGCTGCAGAAGCAGAAAGTGTTCTGCTCCAGTTGGCAACAGGGCAACAGGGTTGCCTCACTATCCAAACAAATTGTTCAGACTCTGTGTCTTTCCAGTGTTCATTCTACTTGAGAAAATTACATCACTATCCAGGAAGACCTTTTCAGTCTTTGAGAGACTTCTTTTGATTTTGCAGAATAGAAAGACAGGGATAGAAAAGAGAAAGAAGATTGGGTACTTGGGTAATCTATTTTAAGAAGTCATATAAATGATAGGGAAGTGTAACTCAGCTAACAGTTTCTTAATTTTCTAATAGAGAATTTACAATTTGAAATAGATATCTTTAGAAAAATATCCTTAATTCCCAAATGGTATTTTTTTTTAAGAATGCAGCATGTCTTAGGAAGCATAAAAGATCCAAGTTGGATCCAAGTTACCTTTTCTGAAGGAATACCATCTGGGTTAAGGGACCAAAGTGAGGTTTTAGCTTTGTTTTAAAAGGGAAATTACTTTATGTTATGACTCATCAGAACAAGTTAATTTTCCTATTAGCATGCTTTACCTTAAAGCTATAATTTTATTTTAAAATCCATAACAATACATCTGGATTGCATTTTGGAAATGAAGTTGATCTGTAAATATGACCTGAAGGTTTTAAAAAACAAAACTAAACAAAAAATCTCTTTCCCTCATATTTGGAAGTAATGAACACCAATGAAATGCTTTGGCGTGCATTGTTATTACTGAGTGCCTATAAGCGATTTCAATAACATTATCTAATTAATCTTCCTGAATTTCCGAGATGTAGATAGAGTTATTTATTTAACTTCTTTTGCAATTGAATGACAATCAGAAACAGCTTGAATGACTTTCCCAAAATGTTGCCAAGCATCATTTGCAGAGGCAGACTTAAAAAAAATCTTTTCTCATGTTCTAATATAACCATAAATTCCTCTTGTCGCTCTTATAATTATGAAGGAATATGTACTTTCAACTGACCTTTTACACATAAAAATAAGCTCTGCTATGTTCTCATGTCTCTTATTGTGCAGCTCTTGAAAGTTTTGTGACGATTTTTGTATCTCCTCAAAATTTTTAAAAGATGTCTGTCATGAGGGTGCTTGACCTTTGCCAGTAACCCAGGTACTCAATGCATCACCTCACTGCCTTCCCGACACGCGTATGAAACAGTGTGACTTTATATTTCCTTTTCCAATTACTCACAATCTAATTTAAGCTGTGTTTTGCAAGCACTTTTTTATTTTCCCAAATGACAAGTGTATTAGCTAAGACTGTCAGCCTAGCTGCCAGCTCACCCAAGCAAGCCCAGCATGCTGTGACCTCATGCATGCAGCATGCAGGACTGACTAGGGGCTCCTAGGAAATAGATGTGAAGCCTGAGCCCTGTCTTAGCTGCCTTGGTAAGCATGTTTTATGATAAACTTTATCTCATTATGGGAGGCAAGGGGGAAATTTTGGTCAAAGTCCAACTCCAGAGCTTATGTTGAGGCTGAACTTTTCTGCTCTCCAAGTCTGCCATATCAAATTAGGGAGAATAAAACCGGCTGCTTGCCCGATTATTTATAACATCACAGGAAACTTGGAATGACTTATTAAGGATGGAAATAGTTCTCTTTCCTCAGAAACGGATCTTGCTTTGCCAAGATACACAGTGACTGACTGTGTGTAAGAGTGGTACACAAATACCTTCCACGTTGAAGGTTATTAAAATATACCTGGCCTCCTTTATCAGCACTTACACAATATGCATTTATCCACGAAAAATACTTTTTAAAAAAGGCTCCAGGGAGCCCTGCTCAATGTCTTTAGGGGCAGAAACAGATCTGACAGTAAAAAGAATCCAACAAACCAAACCCACAAATAAGTAAGCTTTTTGTATCTTTGACAGTGTCATTGAGCCATTAGCATGGAGCTTGACAAATATTTTTGTACAAGTTAATACCTACTGACCACATTGATTTTTCATTAAAAATAAAATTGTTAAGTTTGTCGCCTTGAATATTACAAGAATAGATCTTGGAAATGCAGGACAGCTTTAGGAGCAGGAAAGCTTTGTCTGAGGGTTATAAAAGGAAATTTTGTGTTGGATTTAACTTCCAACTCACTCAGTGACTATATCAGTAGTAGTTGTCCCACTTCACTGTTCCAGCACCCTTAACACAGCGCAACAAAACTGACATATAGGTGCTGTGAACCACTCTTTTTCAAGAGTTTGGATTCATAAAATGTGAATATCTTATTTATGAAGAGGACTTAAAATGGGAAAATAGCACATAGTATTTTGAAAGGCAGCTGCATAGGATGAGTGGCATAGACTAGAACCCATGTCTTCATAGCCCAGTAATTCTGGCTTGGGACTTATTGATAGATAATTCACATGGAAAATATGAGAAAGAAAGTTGGGAGAATCTGAATTTCATGGATGAAATGAAATTAATCCAGCCCATTCCAAAAATGTCCCAATACAGCAACTGCCTGCATTTCAAAAACAGTATTCCAAAGAGCACAGATTTGGACATCTGCATGACTGTGACAGTCCAAGTTAGAGACTACAATAAAAAATTGCAAGATGAGTGCAAGCCTGTAGGGTTATAAGGAAGTGAGAGAAAGCAGACATTGAGTTAGATATCAGGAAAATTATATTAACTACACATTTCATTTTTTCTTGTTATATGTAGCTGTTATTTCCTGAACTATCTGTACAAATAAAATGACTGTTGGTTTGTCTCATCACTTCATCCTTTACTTCATTTGCTGGTAGCTTTGGGAAAGAGAAATCTTTCTCAGAGATGTCAAGCTTATGGTCATCTTTGTGAATGAAATGAACCAAACAGACTATTTGTGCTTTGAGTTTTCTGTTCCTGATGAAGTTGATAGAGGAAGAGAGCTCTCACAGAGTTTAGAATAGAAGAGGACTGATCCTTTATTTCTACATTTCATCTGCTAAATAGAGATCTTTCTAGGACTACTGATATCCTTTAATTTCTGACCAGGAGTTTTTTGAAAAAACTGTGGAAAAGCAGTTTCTATATTTTTCAAATTATTTGGTGACCATTTGACAACACTAGGATCTAACTTCCTGTTTTTAGGTATCCAGAAGAGAAAGGCACCATGCACACCCTGGTCCATAGGCCACTTTTTCTTGAACTTTTGAAAATGTGGTTAAGGGTTCAGATCTTAAGAAAAGTACTGAAGGACTGCTCACTGACTCAGTGCCTCAAAATTAGAGGCAAGCCTGAGGAGTGAAATTCATAGTGCAACATGGGACATCTAAACTTTCCAGTACAATCCTCAAACATAATTCACATCAGCCAATACATTTGATCATGGATGTCTAATCTACGCATTTGAAAATGTCAGGGAGGGAGGCATCTAAAAATTTGTTTCTTCTGAATTTAGACACTTATCCATAGCCCAAATTAGTTTCAGAGGAGCTAGGATTTGCAAATGCTTTGCCTGCAGTTCTATATGTAAGTCATATGAAGTGTCAGCAGACAGCTCTCTCTTGCTTCTCTTTCAGAAGATAGCCAGCGAGAAGAGGGAGGAGGAGGAGGAGGAGGTGATATTACTGAAGAGGTGTTGCATAACAGTCTTGCTATACAAGTACTTTCCGCCTTCTCCTGACCTATTTTCCAATTGGAAGTGACTGTGGGAGCTCTGCCATGTGCTGCCACTGCCGCTGCCATTGTGCGTGACGTGAGCTGGGAGCACAGCTACTGAGCCGGGCCGCTTGGCAAACGGAGAACGACGCACTGCTCTGCATCCCAGATGGACTGGGTGGGGAGCATGTGCATCTCATTCAGCTGAGAAGGTGACATATTTTGATGTGTGCAGAGACACACCGAGTTAGAAAACTTAGATGCCTTAGATATGTGAGTACATAGAGTATTTCATATCACCCTTCTGAATATGAATTACAGTTTGAGTGTATGGTAGGTGCTTAAGTGCTATTTTGGATTTTACCTTGGATTGTTTGGACATTGTCTCTGCATAAGACTTTTGGTAATTTTACTTTTTGAGCATCTAACTATCATTGTGTAGCAATGTGGTGTAGCAGAGAAGCAATAAAAAGTCTGATTTGAGAAAATTATTTTTACTCTGTCTTCTGGAACATGATAAAAGTTTTAAATCAGCTTAGAGTTTACCTCAAATAGCAAGATATACAGAAAAATTAAGGAAAAAGCCCGTATTTTTCAGTCCCTGAGCTCCAAAAGTTCTGCCTATTCAATTTTGATGTCGTTCTGTACAGCTTACTTGTGAGTTTCTTGTTTGCTTCTTTGTTTTGTTTGTGGCTTGCTTTTTTGTTTGTTTTTCTTTCAGCTGCTGTACATCATTCTCTTAATGTTTGTCACTGTCTAAATGGCTAAATGGTATAATTCTATTTTTCTGGGCTATCTCACAAAAATATATTGACACGAAGAAAGCACATAAAAGACAAAAGGGTGTATGGAAAAAGTATAGAAATATGTCTGTCTTTCCCCATGGCTTAAGAATGATCTTACAGAGGTTCTTATGACTATCTTTATAACTTTTTAAAAGGCTGTAAGTACAAAGGGTAAATCCTTAAAGGCTAACTAGATGGATACTCAGGTAGTAAAAAAGGTGCAGATGTACTTGTAAACCTTCTTACCAGCAAAGGAAACAACTTATTCTCTCCACTGCCTCCATCTAATTGCTTCCCAAAAATCTGAACATCCTCATTCAACACATAAAATCTCAGCCATATTTTCCTTTTTTCTTTTTCCCTTTTCTTATTTTATTTTTTCTTTACACACTAAACTGAAGACATGCAATTTCATTAAGTGCAATTAGAGTCCCTTTAGTGGTTTGTCATGCAGAACTCTCAGGTATGCAGATCTCAAAGACCTCAATCCTCTCAGGTCCCTCAGCTCATAGGCACGGTGTCCAGAAGACAGAATACAGCAGATGTTGAGACAAATAAGGGCAAGAATATGTGATTGCAAGCAATTGAGTTATCCCTGTTAAATGAGTTCCCACAAGCAGTAATTGTGATTTTTTTGCCTCTGTCATCATGGTGTTGAATACTAACTATGCAGATACATGAAGAAAATAAAAGGTTGATGACTATCAGATCTGTCCTCCTTGTTCCTTGTTTTAGACATATCATAAGCACAAGAAAACAAACAACCCTGACCCCATTTCTGGTGACGTTCTTCTTCATGCCTCTACTGATGTCTCATCAAATTTGTAGCTTGTGCACAATAATCTATTAATCTACAGAGATGGTGGTGTAGATGGACTCCTTTTGATGAAACAAGAACTTCTTTAAACTACCCTAATCTTGAAGAGAAGCCAGTCCCAAATTTTTCCGGAGTTTTTAAGACAGTTTTTAACTGTTAAAAAATTATATATAGAGAGAAATTTATATGCATGTGAATAAATACATATTCATATTCACTTTTATTTTTGCATTTTTGAGTTCCAACTGGCCTTTTTTTTGGTATATCTTATCCAAACAGTAGAAGGAAGTTTCAAAAAGTTTTCAGAAAAACCAGCTGTCACTGCATTTCCTGAGCATCTCTGCTGTGATCTTTTGGGTCTCTGGAACACTGCTTGGGTCACAGGGGGACATTCCATACAGGGCACTGCACTTCCTGCACAGACTATCAACAATCTTTATATTGAGTCTTTTTTAGAGATATTTTTAGATATCCATAAGATTAGAAGATGGGAGGGTACCATATTTTGTTTTCTTTAGTACTACATATATCCATTTCTGTAGCTTGAAGCTAGGAAACTGTAGCTAAGCTGAGGAAAACTGAAGGAAGCAGTCTAAATTTTGATGTCAAGGAACAGAGTGACTCTTCTAAGAGGATTTTAGCTTTGGTCTTGTTCCCATATTTCTTAAAAAAATTAGTATATATATGATTTTTTTGTCCACAAAATATTCATTGCCAAGAAAAATATGCCTTTAAATATTAAATTTAATCACTCCCACCATATTTCTTACCATATTTTTCCACCTTCTGTTGCAGTCATCACTCAGGTTACGTCTAGAGAGAGAAAAACATAAACAAGAGGAGCTGGAGATCAGTTGATGTATGAAGACACATTCACACTTATATGTGTCACAGAACTTCTTTCTTACTGTGACATTTGTCTTAATAAAGGCAGTGGTTTTGTTGGAAGCTGTATTCATGCTTACACCAGGGTTAAATTTGTTTCTAATTATCTGGCACAACTGCCATAGCAGAGCATGCTGTGTATACCAGCAATACATAGATAGGGAGTTTGTGAGAAGAAACATACTCTGGATTAAAATGTGAAAACCAGCTGAGGAGTTCACCACAAGGCAGGGGTGTGAAAACTTTACTCAGAAGTTGTTTTTTTCCCACTGTGTCCTCCCTGCAGCTGATGGAGTAATAGAGTTGTAATGGTTTGCTTACAGGCAGTCAATTAGGCACCTACAGTTACTCCACAGGGTGTAGATTTTACATGAGTGGCTTATTCATAAATAAAAAGAATTACTGCACATTTTGCTCTAATGCTCTCCATTTCTAGACATCAATACATTAGTTATTCCAAATCTTGTCACACTCTTATGCAAGGTCTTTCTTTCCTTTTCTGCCCTCTTTACTATCAGGCTGTATTGACATAGACTGATTTGTGATATCCCACTCTAACACATAGCATATTGCTTTCCTGCATTAGTTGCAGTAGAATTCAAAGGTTAAAGGGTCAGTTTGAATTCAGCAACTAATAGGAAGACTATGAATCTGAAAGAATTAGTAATGTTGAATTGGTATCATGAATCCTGAAGCTGATATTGCACTGTGTGGTTTTGAAGGGACAGTACTGCTGGAGATATTTTTAAAAAGAGATCAGTCTAAGCTTCTGACACTTGAAAACTGAAAGTCAAATATTATGTTACAGCTTTTCCATATGAACAAGGAGTGAAATGTACAGTGCATATGTACAAATTATTGAAAACAAGGAATGATGGTTACTATCCTTACTTTCCCCAAGCATGTGAACAAAATTCATAGTTATAAGTACATGGCCTATTCTGGAAACAATTTAACCTCTTTTCTGCTCTATGTAAATGTAGACATATACATGCATGTATATAGAAAGTAACAACAACATAGATATAAAGAATAGATATAGTTTTATAATATTTTAATTATTAAAATATAAAATAACATAGGCAATCATAGATAAAATCAGGATTGTCCCATACATCATATCTTAACTCCTCTTAAACAGTTTCTCCTGTCCCCCACATCCAATTTATACATTCCAGTCATTGTAATCTCTTATCAGCACTTTTCCCTCTTATCCCCACCCCCATGTCCTTCCTCTTCTTTCTCTTGTCCTTCTCCCGCTGTGGTCTTTAGACTGGAATGTGGGTGGGATTAAGTTTAGGCAGCCGGCAGGCAGCCGGCAGGAAAAGGCTGTATATACAAATGTGTCCCAGGTGTCCTAACATGTCCTTGCCACACAAATGGTCACACTTGCTGTTGACAGGATGACAAACTTCAGCCCAGAATCAGTGCCTGTAATAAGACAATGATGTCACTGGCTCTACAGACTATTGTAGAAGAGGGAGTGCAGCTATGATGTGAATACAAACAGCTGTAAGTATTTTATTTCATAGGAAGATAATTTGATGTAAAAGATATTTTCTTTCTTTTCTGTCTCCTTTTCAATATTTAATATATCTTCTTTGTACTATTGTCTAATTTACAAGTATTGTCATTCATATCTATAACACAAAGTAAACAAACATCTGTTTACAATACAATAAATACAATACATCTCTAATAGTCACTGAGGGGTCTTTTTAAAGAGTAATAACTATCTCCAGCTTATAAAAGATTTAATGTCTGGCCAAAAACTTTGGATGTTGACATATAGATATTGGCACATCTATTGTTATTACACCTACATTTGCCAGGTTCCATAAAACACTGCCAGTCTCTACACACTCACCATGCATTCAACTCTCTCTCCAAGGAGAGGTGAGATTTTATAGAATTTATTACACAGCAAGGAACACATATGAAAACTTTGACAGACAGATAGATATATAAAGATATATATGTTTATACACATACAGACACACAAAATATATTTATTTTGGTCATTTATTCATTAAAAAAAGACTTCACGAGGGAGTAATATAGAAAATATGTTTCCTAGACTAGTTATCACTTTGGGGCTCATTATTTAACACATTTGTTTGTTTCAGAGTGGAGTGTATCTACAGAAGTATAGCTGTTATTTAACTTGAATATTGCCTCATACATTGATTTTTTTTTTAAAGATACCCACTTATTAACTGATTTCCTATGAATGCTGCAACAAGGGAGTTGCGAAAAAAGATACGAAGGGGAGAAGGATAATAGTACCACACTCCAGTCCAGAAAAAATATATTGGATGTAGGAGTTAACATGTGCTACACATTATCAGTGTTCTCCAGGCTGCTTTTGTCTAAGTTCAAAGCAGGAGCTGAATTTCATAGCTGCTATATAGGACACAGGGCACAAATCTCTAATGCACAACTATGAAATGGTGGCTTGGACAGAATCCCCACACCATGGCTGTCTGGAATAGCAGGATTGCATTTCCACAGATTTATCTGTCAAAAATATTCTCATTTTCTTACAAATATACTTTAAGACTTTGATTTCTAGGACAGATCAGCATACTTTTGACTTTAGAGCTCTGCCAGTCTCAGGAACACCATCAGGCCTGCCTAAAGATGGAATTTCTGCAGCACTTTAAGCCTTTTCCAGGGAAAATCTTGCTGCATGTACTGGTATCTTAGGAGTGGCATTTAAATAAATGCAGACACAGCTAGAACCTAGCAGAGTAAATAGGACTAGCAGGAAGAGGGAAATGTGTGGAAAAATGCTTTGCTAGCCTATAACCCAGCAGCATGGAGGGAGACAGAAGAGCTCTAAATGCAGTTACTTATGGCTCAGCCTCTCAGCTGCCAGAGCTATGGGTTTAGAGCTGCTGTACGAGGAATTACATCTTGAAGGTCAGAGGTGAAGATGATTGCAGTATGCTGGAAGTATCTTTGTCCCAAAAGTTAAAAATATGGAAAAAAACCCACCAACAGTCACGATTTTTTTTTGCTTCCTAACAGTGTATAATCTCTCAACTCCTAACATATGTAGCTTTAATATGTAAAAAAAATTATTTTACAACATATTTAAGAATCTGTGCTTGAAGATTACTCTGCATCTCAACAGCTTTCTGAGCAACCTAGTTCAATTTGCAGAATCCAGAAGAATAAATACAGTTTCATTAGAGGGCTAAAGTCCTTCTGGTGTGTTTGAAATTATGCCAGAACTATCTCAGTGTATGAAATTGAGTTTATAGTCAATTTTCTTAACTGTTCTAAGAAATGTTAGCATTTTCTACAGAATATATTTTATCCAGTTCAAAGAGAATCTTTGGAACCAAATATTCAAAACTCCAAAGTTTTCATCTAAAAACAGCAATGCCAGCTCAAATTTCTTGATTTGGATAAGAGAACAGCATTTACCAAAGTGTTTTGATTTTAAGTTTTTAACTGAAAATGGAAGATATATCTGGAAAGCACCACCTAGACCACCTCTGTCTTCCAGAGACATTCTACGTTGTCATCCACTGAAGAAATGATAAGGTAACATGCTCCTGAAAACTCTGGTCCAAAGTTTTTACACGCTCATAAGATTTTCTGTTCATGCATAAGAGCTGCACAGCTGTGAATTTTAAGTTGAAACACCCAATTACAGTGACTTTCCATAAACTATTTTCTCGTCTATTGTGTTCTGATAGAGGGAATCAAACCAGATATCCTTTCTGGACAAAAGCCCAACCAGAACCAGATTGGCTGATATAATTCACAGGTTTCCAGTGTACACTGAGTCTCCTACACACCAGTTTCACGAACAACTTGGCATGTATTCTGTGGTGGCATCATTTGAAGGGACAGAGACTCATAGGAAAATTTTTGTGCTAGATTCTGTTTCCTGAAACTGCTTTGCTTAAGGGATCAGTGCACAGGCTTCCTGGAGTTTCCTTTAATTGTTTGTGGAGATCTGTGTTGCAGCTACTGAACAAAACCACTGTGAAACAGATAACTTTAGTGGGCTTTGATTTATTTTGACATTTTATTTTATAATTTATATGTGTAACCGACCAATTATATTTAACTCTGTTGTGACTAGTCTGTGTGTAGTGACTTCCTAGACCAAATGTGGCAGGCTGTCACCACAGACAACTACCAATCAAAGTTCTTTGGCAGATCAGTCAGTAGCAGTTGTACTTCTGATACTATGATTGTAGGCATTTTATGTGCACTGCAGTCATGGGTGAGTTCTGTTTTGTGCATAGTTTGGAGGCAAATTTATTGAGCTGTCAATGTTGTAATCTAAATGTATAATATTAATGTCAGCTCTATTAGGCGGGACTGATGAAAAGAAAGAGCTATAATTTTTAGAAAAACCTAATTTACATAGCCAGTGTGCCATCAGAACATCTAGAAGACAGCACTAAAGGAGATGTTACTACTGCATCCATCCTTCTTCAATGTGTTTAGAAAACAGTTTGCAACATTCATACTAAGCAATACAGTGAAATCTTTTCTCTTGTTTGCTTAATCCCACTCTTGGTGCAATGGTCCTTTGGGTCTTGGGCAAAGGGGCCAAAATCCATGCTAAATAGCAGTGTAGAAGTGAAATAAAGGAGGAGGATTCAGATTTAGCCAGATGTAGGGAGGGATACAATACAAAGATTTATGTAACTAATACCCACACATCTCCTCATTTCATTATTCTTCTGCCAAGGCTTTAAGCTGCTGACATACAGCTGGATATTTTATTTATTTATTTGTCTCAATGTTTGAGATTACGTTTCAAACTGCAGCTTTGCAATCTTTTTGCAACATTTTTCAGCTGGCTTCTCTCATTGCAATACTGGTGCAATAAGTATGTCATCCACCTTTAAAATTGCTTAAAAAGAAAAGATTAAAAAAACAACACAAAAAGAGGTAAAGGTTTCACCTCTTCAAAGAGCAGATGATTTCTGACTCATGACATCATATGCCACTAATAGTACTCCAATTGTTTGGAGAGGTTTTGGCCAACCTTCTAAACAATGATAACCTACCTTTACTAACATCGAGTAGGGCAGACGTGAATTGAAGCACCCACTAGAGATTACTGCCCTAATCTTTTTTCCCTTGGATGATCTGCTATTAAAGCGCTTAAGAATGGTTTTTGTCACCACAACTCACTGGCTTACTCTCAAGGACCTGTCATCATCCCAGAGTTTCCAGCCAACTTTCCTCTCGAAAGAGAAAAATAGATGGAAATACCTGAATGAAGTTTAGATTCAGACCAAAAGAGATGACATAAATATTATTTTTGTTTAGTTTTAAGAATTGCCTACTTAAAGAAAAGAATATATCTCATATATTCTGAAAAAAATTATGTTCAAAGCAAAATATGATTGACATAGTCCTGTGTCTACTATATATAAAGAAAAAGTTACCATTTACTTTAATGTCACAAGATTAAGTTTTATTTCTCATTGACCACCACTGATTTAAAGATAAATTCTGCCAACTTGGCTAACAAGGAACGCATGCCTATGAAAAGTCAAAGAAGTTTTACATAAGCTGCTAAGATAGAGCAGGTACGTAGCAATAAACTCAATATTGCTGTTCATTACAGGATCCAAAGAAGTTCTCCATGTTGCTGCCATGGGACAACGCCCACTTGGGTAATTATTCCTATGCAGCATAATACAGTGTGCTGCAAAGATCCCTGAGGTGATGCCACCCTGATCATATGCACATGATTAGAGACACACTTCTGCCAGTAATTTACATCTGTCTCTGAGTAAGTATTTTCTCAACAATCTTTCCACAAGAATACACTTTCTCTGATTCTTTTATATATAGAGAGAGAGGTGTAAAGGTTATTAAATATGCAAGTTTGGGTTAGTTCTTCAGCATATTATATGGCTGATCTATAAAAACCATCTGTGCCTGATTAAAGAGTGGGAGAAATGGTGAATATCATCCTGGCAAAAACAATACATAGAGGACTAAAGACAGCAAAAATATAGATATTTATTCAGATGAGAAATGGACAGAGAAATGCAGACAGTAGATATAAAAATGAAAATATTTAAATAAAAAAGCATCTATTTAAAAGCGGCTACATAAATTGCTTGCAGACTGTTATGCTCATAATTTAATATTAAATGATTAAGTAGGAAATATATTTCTTGTATGCTATTAGCTAATGCAGAAACAGCAAATGTGGATAAATTTAAAATATTTAGTAAAAGTGACTTCCTAATCTGTCATGATTTTGCTAATGCTTTTGCAAGTATATTTCCAGTTCTACTTTGTGATAGGGAGAAATCATGCTCTGACAGGCTCAAATAAAAAACTTCTAGGACTTTCTTTCATTATTATTGATTACATTAAATTTTACCTATTAATAGAGATTTACTATGTGTTTTTATTTCTAGCTTCATGGTGGTATTATAGTGCAATGGTTTAAGGGGAAGAAAGTTAACACTTGCAGAATAAAGGTTTGTTTGGTTGTGTTTTTTTTGGTGGATAAAAAAATAAAGGTTGAAAAAAGTGGACAAGCTTTAATGATCAGTATCTTCCTGAAATCATATTTGTCAGAAATACTGTTCATTTTCTCTCCCTGTAAACCTTTATTCTATTGGTTTTAAGTTCCACAAGTAGCCAAATGACAAAGAATGTAGAGGACCAGCCTTTCCAAACAGTTCTCAGCTTTCCAATCAGTTTTGCAAATTGGTTAGAGTCCTGAAATGGTCATCTTCAGTGCATCAATTCAGTGACAGTGTTTTGATGCTTCACCTTTGATATTTCATGACAAGTTTATATATATATATATATATATAAACACACATATATGTGTGTGTGTCCATCATAAAGACTTGTTATTCTCTACCACGGATCCAGATATTAAAGTCTTTTGAGCAAGAACTGAAGAATATAGGAGTTTCCAGTAGCAACAGGTGCAATTCCCTCTGTGCTAAAGACTTGTCTTTTCAGTAGAACTTAATGTATCTTCTTCATACTCAACATCAGGAACATCCAAAAACGTCCATATATGCGTCACTAGAAAATCATGTGAAGCCAAATTTAAGTAGAAGCAGTTTTTTGAGAAGAAAAGAAAACAAGATGTTGAAAGCTAATTTTTAATTTGTCTCGTGCAGTTAAACAGTCCATGTTTCTACTTGTTCCATGGTATTTGGAGTTGTCTTCCTTGGACATAAGGCATCTGGGTTGCTGTGTAGCCATAATGATTGTTAAAAGAATCCTAATCTTTATGCCTAATTCTCAGTTATGTCATTTGAGACTTAGACACTGCTTATACTATTCATCACAGGTATTGAAAAAAAATTAAGTATTTCCAAGGAAGTCTTGAGAACCAAATGCCAAAGCTTGAGGACAGGGGAGAGTTTGCAAATTGCAGAGAGGCAGCATCAAGCTAATGAGCAAGGAATTAACCATTTTAGTGTGCAGTACACCAGGGAGGGCAAGAAGTACAAGAGAAAGCAAAAGTCATTGCATGTTAAGTACTGAACTAATGAAAGTTGTCATACCATAATTTCTGAGATGGATGGGTTTTGCTTCTACTTTGCATCTGGCATATAGTTAAATCTGTATGCTATTGTACCTTACTCATGAAAATCTAAGTGGAAATAAACAAATAAAATTCCAAATTCATTGTAAGACTCATTTCACAGAGTTCTTTTTTTCCTAAGCTAAAGAAGTCATATATTCCATTTATCTCCTGTCATTACTGATTACTTCAGCACTTTGGATAACATTTAAAACCAGACAGTTTATAAAATAGAAGTGGCATTACCTCTTATCCAAGGATGAAAAAAACCTCAACCTATAATTTAAAAAAAAAGTAAGTGGGTAAACAATGCAGATACAATTATTTTACCGGAAGAAAATTCAACCAAGTAGAGAGAACTAATTGCTTAGAAATTATTCATATTTAAATTGTTGTATGCCAGCTATTCCCTACAATCCTGAATCACACTTTCTATTAATTTTTTTTGGTGTTATTGCAGCCCTCAAAAAAAAAAAAAAAAAAAACCTATTTCAATTTTCCATGCTATATTCAAGTTTCATATTGAAAACAAATGTGAACCCTCTTTAGAATAACAACCTTATGTTACTTTTTCCATAAACATTTTTTTTCCCTTTCCCCTTTTAAGTCTGTAGTTCTTTCTGTCTGATTTTATTAAGTGTGTGAAAAGGTAGGCAGGCTGCCCAGGTCTTGGAAATTAAAGTTCCCTAAGTAGCTCAGGTGGTTGCATGAAATCCGGGGAATGACAGCTAAGAAAGAAATAACTTATGACAAGATGATCCCATGTATAGAAAAAATTGAGGACATCCCCATCTACTGTTATCTCTGCACACTGGATTCTGAAGTTTCTTTATCATAATGGTAAAATGAGGGAAATTCATCTAAAAAGCTGGGCATTGTGTTTTGCATGCTGCAGAGAAAGAAAAAGTTACACAACCCTATTTCTGGTCGTCAACCAAACTCAGATCCTCAGCCTTTTTAGTTCAGGGTAAACTGTTGAAAGGCAAGTGATTTTATTTCTCTTGTTTAAAGTTTTGTTTTATTTTATTTATTTTATTTTATTATCATTCTTTGTCGTGTTATTTGTCTTAAATGATTCATACATTCTAATAATGTTCACAGAAGTGAAAAATTAGAAAATTATATTTTTTAAAAACAAAACACCAATATGCAACAGTTTAATTAATAAACAAGACGAAAAACATGTTCAAAAAATGAATAAGCTTCAAGAAAAAAAAAGTTTATTATATTTTTTCTGTGACTTCTAAAAGTATCATTACATCTTTTTCTCCATGTGTTTCACAACTTCCAGCCAGTATATATTTTCATTTTCAGATTGAGTCATTCTGGCTTGAGACTGCCTCATTTGAATTGCAACCTTCTGAAGAGACTTATTTACTTTCTTTGCCATTAGGTTTGATAAATGAAAGTGATTCAAATAATTCAGTTTCAAGTTATGTAAAACTTAGTCTGATGATTTATTTGACCTCATGGTGTCCTCTAAAGTGCCATATGTAATTTCTTTCCATTTACTGCACTTGAACACACATACAAGCACATAAGATTGATTCAAAATCAGCAAACACAGCAAAGACATAGAAGTCCATTTGAGATGGCCTATGATCAGGGCCACAGGCCTGTTTGTGCTGGGATTCCACAAAAGCTCATACCTTTATGTGGATGAATTTTTTTTTTCATTTAATTGAAAATGCATACTGATGCACCATGATTTATGATACCAAGTTCACAGCATGATCTGGACTGTAGACAACAAATCTCTGAAGTATGAATTCTCATTTAACATTTGTGTATATTTGTATGTATATATATATATATGTATGTGTGTGTATGTCTGTCTGTGTATATATCTGTATATATATACACACACATTTTTAGAAAGCAACTGTCTATAAATACAGAACTAAAACCACTTAGTGATAGCAATAGAGGCATAACAATGAAAAATGACCACATTCTCAATGCATATTTCTGGGTTACTCTGATTATTTCTATCTGTTTTCTCTGCTTTAGTGGCTGGGCAATTTACATGTCCATCCCTAGTTTACAATCTCAAACCTCTCATACTGTGCATTTCATTGTCATTAACTTTTGAATATTAAATTGTAATATTTTATGGTCTCCATCACTGAATTGAAGAGTTGTCATACATTTTATTATAATTTCTTTCACATATTCAGCTAATGAAACTTATGAATGGCATTGAGAATTAAGATAATGGCAAAATAAAATAGTAATGCAACTATTTCATGTGCCATTGTTCATCCCACTAGAGCTTAAATATGTGAGATATTTCTTGTTCAGAGGCTAAAGCAAGTTAGAAGAATATTGACTACCTCCCCCTCACAATCTTCTTTTTCTATTAAAATAAATGTTAGCACCATCAGCTTTCTTTCTCTTTTTATCTAGGTGGACATGTTCTGAGGAATAGAGCATATCATCTTCACAAAATCTTAATTTACAATATATGACAATATATTGTCATATATGTGACAAGATGTGTTAGATTCTTAGATGTGTTAGATTCTTAGAATTACAGGAAATTGTTCTTGTAACAACAAGTGATTAATCCTTTGGTTTCCATTACAGTCTCTTGCAGAAACAGAATTAAGTTTTATACATAATCATAAGAACAGCTGCAGAATTGCCCCAAAGCTTCTCTGAAGTGCCATTATAAAAAATTTCCTACAAAGTGATGTCTGATTCCAATATGAAAGAAACATCACCAAAACTTAATGATATGGTTTAAAGACAAGTTTTCTACAGTAAGGAGTGAATGGGACTCAGTGTGTTTGTTCTTATGCATTATGTATTGTTCCATAAGGGTTATGCATAATGCATAACGGCATACCTATTCATATACATACATACTGGTTTGAGTCAAGTGAAAAACAATAAAACTGTAAACACAGATGTTTTTCAAAAAACTTATCCAGATGCACTAACAAAAATTATTTTTTAAAAAAGTAGAGAATAAACGCTTTAGTGATAAATACATCTCCTCAAGACTTAGGCAGTCCACAGATCATGAATTTTTGAGGCACTTAACAAAGAGAAAACTTTATGTGTAGAAGTTTAGGAATCAAATGAAAACTTCATTAAATAATGATGAGACTAACAGCAATCATGAAATCAGTTTCATGAAATCTTGACTTCATCAAGATTTATAAAGAAATTTTTCAAAAAGCTACTAAAAACATGGAAGTCACAAGTGGAATTGAGCAATGCGCCTCTGTCAGGATAGTTATAATTTTTATTGAATTTGTAATTACCTTTGTCTGAATCCAAATATTTACATTAGAGAAATGTAAAACCAGTTCATTTTGGCATTTATGCAACAAACTGTATTGGCATTTTTGAGACATTATGTTTTTAAAGTCTTGTCAAGACAGACAGGGACAAGCAAAAGAAATACTGACATACCAGCTGGAGGAATGAGCCCTTTTCCTGCCTGAAAATCCATTCAAGACATGAGGAGGTAGGCTCAAATCTCCCCTTTGCTTCAGAGGTCGACTTCCCTTTATTAAGATGATCTTTAATTTGGGATTAAATATTCCAAATCTGAGAGCTGACAACATCTTCTGATATTACAATTTTTTTTTTTTTTCAGGAAAAGCACAAAAATTTTTGGAGGAAGAGAGAAAGAATGAAGAGTTTCATGGCCTAATAGCTGGACATCTTTGCCTTGATGTCCATTTACTTTCTGTTAAATTTGTTAGATCCCAATCATTTTTTTTTCTAATGGCATGTAGAGATATCAAGAAGTTAAGTGATTTGTACAGGCAGACACAAAGCTAGTGATAAACTCACAGGTAATAACAATCAATCTCATTCCTACCCATTAAGTAATGTCCCTGGTTTGACTTGTTTGGAGTGGCTTGCTAACAGTTATATTCCAGTTGGGCTAGCAAGGTGAACGTGTTTGTACACAAAGCTCATGGCTATGAAATGAAATATTATTCACAGAATCTAATGAACCTCGAGATTTTTAAGATATTTGAGTTTACCGAAATTCTTTACGGTATCAGGGATCACAACAGTGATGTTTTCATTATTTTTCAAGTATCTGGTTCATGGAAATCAAATTTACACAAGATCCCAGAATGTAATGAGACTGTAAATGTTCTTAATTTTGTTTTTGAATCTAAATGTAAAGTTACATTTCCTGTCACAATGCAGAAGCTCCAAAGTGCAGTTATAAGAACAGCCAAACTCCTTAGACAAATCTAAAGAAAAGCCTCATGAACATTAGCCCAAAGCACTTATTGGAGAAAGACACAAAGCAAATGATTTTTTTTTCCTCTACAAAAATGAAGATGCAATTGACAATAAAGAAGACTTTGAGTCAGGCTTTAAAAACATGTGCTGTTTGCCATTATATCCTGCAGCAATTAAAAAATAAAAATCACTGAAGCTCAGAACAAAAATTTGCTACTGTTAGACCTTAAGTCTGAGATTTACTAAGATAAAATACTGCCACTTTAAAAGTTTTAAATTGGGTCAACGATTTAGCAACTTTAATATTTACTGGATGTTTCCTCAATGATTTTAAAATTAGTTATCACTCACATATCTGTGTTATAGTATTCTCTATATGGGCTTGGAAGTTCCATTAAGTTAACTGTTGTCCAAAGCAAACATTTAAAAAAAACAATTTAAAAATTTCAATTTAAAAAGTGAAATTTGCTTGCCAAAGTGTGCTACCAAGGTGTTTATCTTAAGATGGCACAAATGATTAGCACCAGTCTTGCTGACAGTTGGCTTAGCACACCAACTGCTGGAGAAGTTCTCTGGAGAGACTCAATAATAATGAGGTGGCTTGATGTCTTTTTACAATATTCTCTCATCTATAAAGGAACATCAAGATCTTAAGTCCAAAAATATAGGACGAAGATCTTTACTCCATAGTGATGCTGGAATCCTGATAGAAACACACAGAGGCAAGCAACCTAGTCCTGAATGAGAGATAATACAGAGGTTGAGAATTGAGGAAAGGACAAAAAAATCTGTGTTTTGTGCATTCTGCTAGCAAAATGCTGCCAAGATAGAGAGAGAGAAATCAAGGTATGATAGCTGAAAAAAGAAAAAAGGACAACTGTCTTTTCCTCAGCCTTTGGATAGCATAATTGTCAATGTAAAAAATTGTCATATTAATCAAGTCTCATGTTTTCTTATTAAAAAGCAGTTTTATGTGCACTGAAGAGCTAGATACAATGCACATGCAGCATGATTACATAATGAAGGCCACAATAGTTTCCTCCACTTTCAGTGACAGAACACTTTTTCTTCTGATCTTCCCAGATTTTTAACTGCTGCAAAATAAATTTAATCTCTTTTTCATATGTAAAATTTACTTCCAGTAAAACTATGTGGAAGTGTTTGGAAAAGAACTGGCAAAACATGCTATATACGCTAAGTTTCAGTATCCATTTTCATTAGAAGCTGATGCACGGCGTAGTTGGAAAACAGGTTAGAGTTACAAAATGGTGAAATTACATTCCTTCCAAGTCTGGAGTATTCAAACTTAGTCATGTAATGAGAGGCATTATGGAAAATGATAGTGAAATTCAGACATAAGATTTTGTCTAAAGTTAAATTCCCGCCCTATATCTACTTCCCTTGCTTGGCATTAAGTTAGGCAGAAACTTCCATTTCAACATCAACAATGAAGTTAACATGACCAATTGATGCCATAAGAATATAAATTCTCTTCCCAAAACTAAAACTGTAAGCTTAATATTTTTATTTTTGTTTAGAGGAAAACCTTGCATGGAACTTCACATACTGCTTTTGACTTGGTTTAAAGATGAAAGATTGGAGCCAAATTCTGAGATAAAAAATAATATATGAATTAAAACAAAAAGAAACTTTCATTCTTAAAATATTGGCTTTTTTGGAGCTATACCAATATGGTCTCTTTTTTTTTATTATTATTTGTACCATGAACTGACAGTAGATAGAAAGGTATAGAAGTGTGACAATACAAATAATTTTGAAAAATAATTTTAAAAGGTAGAATTTACTGAAAGAATTTTTGATAGTATTTCCCCAGCATCAAATAACGAGACAATTCTATAAGAAATTTATCAAACAGTAAATCTTTGTTTTAACCTAAAGCAAGTAAAAATAGTAAATTAGTAAAAAGAGATAGCTTACTTTATTTGATTCAGTAGATGAAAATAATAAGAAGTGTCCTCTATTATGCGCTTATTTTAGTTGTCACTGTCACAATAAAGATTATATATGGATAACAAAAAAAACCCCAAAACAACAAAGCCTAAACACAGAAAAATAAGCAAAAACTCATACGTAGAAAATCCCATGAATGCATGACTATTTAGTAGGTGAAGGCTCAGGTCTTCAGTAAAGACATCTTATGGAGCTCATTAATAGTATAAGAGAAAAAACAGCTAATGGATTCCCTCAAAACCTTATTAGAACAGGTCAACTCAGTCTCCTGAACAAGGCAAGAAAATAGTCACCAGCTGAGTAAAGCTGAAGGCTGACATAATGATGGATGGCCAGATGGCTTTACCACAAAGCGAGTAACTTGTCCCCAAAAAGTAGAACTAAATTCTCAAGCATAAATATAGACCCAGCCTGCAAGAGGAAAAGGGGAATAAGCCATTTTGAATTGAAGACCCTCACAATTACTTTTATTTCATATACTCTCAGTGATTTTCTCCACTGAGGAATAGAGAATGTGAATAAAAATGAGACCCATGCAAGTTTTTGCAAATGTTATTTTCCTTTTTTCCCGCTAATGCATTAATGACTATTTATATTTTATATAATTTTTTCTTAAATGCAAAGTTTTCATAACAAGCCATGTTCAAACATCTATCAACTTTTGAAAGAGTTTTGGTCCAAATGTCGTTTTGAAGTCCATGTGTTTTCTTCTCTCAGGAATACAATCATTTTGGAGAAACAACTTTTTCATTAAAACTATAGAGTTCATATTATTTAGCATAATATTCCATTTCTGGGGAAGAGGTAACTTGAAGGTGATTTTTTTGGTAGTTCCAGAGTGTGTTTTCCCATCTATCACTCCCATCTTAGTAAGTTTTGAAACTTTTATTCAGTCCTCAACAAAAGGTACATGAAGGGTTCCAGTGTCATGGATATTCTGTTCCTTTTCATACAAAAATGTTAAGATGGATACAGAAGATGAACTCTATTATTTGAGAAAAATGTAGTCTAAGTTCTCAAATTCTGCTTGGAATTTTGGATACTAAAAGCAGCAACAGTATGCCCTACCTCTTTCCCAGATGAGGATCTGAATATACAGAAGGTAACTTTGGGATTTGCAGGAAGAGTTAATGGAGCTGTAATGGAAAGAATCAGAGAAATTACTGTAGAATAGTTAAAGGCAAGAAAAATCGTTGACTGTTGAAGTAATGTTGAGACACAGATGCCTAGAAAATAAGATTTAATTTATTCCTCTGCTCATAGCACATTTTGCTCTTCATTTGATTTTTCAAAACTAAAAAAAGAATAAAAGACATGCCACAAAGTTTCTTACAATCCTTTTTTGTCATCTTTCTGAGAATTAGACTGACTGAAACAAAATCAAGATTTTGAAACCAAAACCTGAAATAAATTTGCAGTTAAAAAAAGTCAACCTTATGTTTTTCTCTCACCTTCTTTTTTTTTCTTATCAAAATTATTTTCCAAATCTAATTGATTCTAGTTATTTGGACAGAATCCAGTCTGACCTTACATAAATGGGACTCCAGAACTTTACCCACATAAAACACTGCAAAGTGTCACCTTTAAAGAAAAATTTAGTAAAAAGAGTAACAATAGGCCTTAAGTGTTAAATACATACATATGTTCGTATGGTATAAGCATACATACAACTGACAGATGAATGCTTTAGGAAAAATTAATTGAATCATTTTTCATGGTTATATAACTATGTCTACATTATGGGGAAATTTGAACCTTTCTTATATTGTCTGGAATATATCTGTTATTGGAAGTTTTGCCAGGACTTGTGATGAAAGTTAAACAGAATCCCCCCACTTGTTTTACTGTATCAGATCAAAATATATTTTTTCTTTCAGTCTCCTTGAGCTTCTGATCTCTTTCTTCCCTCAGTCAATTACCATTTCTTGTTACTTACTGATAGTTTTCACCAACAGATTTCATTCAGACTCTTCCTAATACTTGTCTGCTTGACTTCATCTTGCTAGCAGCCTTTTTCTCACACTGAAGAGAGATAGAAACTATGGCTCACCTTCACCTCAAAGGCTTCACTCAGAGCCATCATCAATATATATCTTCACAGAACAATGACAAGAAAGTGAATCAGGGACTGCTGAGTGTGTCTGAGAAGAGGAGCTGGCATCCAGAAGAGAGGATAAAGAGACTGGAATAAATTGAGTTTTGGGGGTTCTGTTTGTTTGGTCTTGTTTTTTGTCCTCTTAAAAAAAAAATCCCTCTGACAGCCCTGAATGAGATAAACGTTCATTAATTAGCATAGATGATGATTGCTTGCTTTAGTGAAGGGCAATTCTACGCCATTAAGACAGGCTTTTGATTTTCCCTCCTTAAAACTACAGCAGAGAATTTGGATTCATCAACTGTAGCTTGTGATGAAATGAAGAAGAGCCTATTTTAAATGTTATGGAAGTGTAAAGTAGAAAAGCTTTGTGATACTTTCAAAATCTGCTGAATATGTGTATTTTTTATTTTATTTTATGGGACACAAGGGGAGAGAGTAATTATGATTGTAAGTATCAAATATATGGCAGCTTATCTGCTACAACATCTCAGCCACAGATTTATAGGTGGTTCTCAGATCATCCTGAGGCCCAGAATAGCTCTTTGTACTGTTAGAACCTTGAGATGTTGAAGGTTAATTCTCCAAAGTGAGGTAAAACTTATGATAAAAAAAAAAAGTATCTTTTCCTTGTTAGGAGTACTTTAAAAAACCACCTCAAAACAACATTTAAATATACTAGCCTGAACAATAGTAAGTTTTCTCGAAACATTTTCTGAAATGTACTTAATATATAGACACACTCAGCTGAGATTAGCACGTAGTGTGGATTTTAATTTTATCAACCTGAAGCTACTGTTTATACTATGCACAAAAGGTTTTTTGTCTTCATTCCTGAACACATTCTGGCCTGAAAATCTTTCTTAGAATTATCTTCACGTGTCTTAAATTACTGCGGAGGAGTTGAATACACTCAGCAAGATGTAGAACTCATATCCACTGCCCATGTTTTGAGTGTGATACATATATTAAATCACATTGGTTTAGAAGCCAGAAGATACCTCTGATAGGTTTCTGCTAATGCAAGCTTGATTCCATGCCCATGTTTTTCTCCAGTGAAGCAGTAAGCCACTGAACTTTGCTTGAACTCAGATTCTCAGAACAGTGCAGTACATATTTGATACAACCCATCCTGTTCATATTCAATTTATTTTTTTATTCATTAAAAAAAGAAGAAAATCACTTATTACCCAGCTAAGCAAGAAAGACTGTGAAGACTGTGACTGGTTCTGTTATTTGCTCAAATCTGAACTCTATTAAGATATGTTCCAGGAAAAGCTATCTCACAAAATGCTACTCCACCCCTTAACATTTTTTCCACAAGCTCCGAAAACCAAGAAGACAAAGACCTCTGAAATGGACATTTTATATTATGACCAATAATCATGTTATTTCAATGGCAAGATTCATGACATTGGCAAGTGCTTAAAAAAAGAGCATCTTATTTTCTCAAGTGTATTAAATTTGATCACAACTTCTTTATTTTAAAAATAGAATTTATTTCTATAGATATTTTTTCCCCAAAAAATCTGGCTTTTGTACTGCAGAAGTTGAAAAGAAAAAGGCAGCTGTTCTAATAAGTAGCAACCTTGTTTTGGAATTAACCAGTGAACTCATGTTCTAGTAGACTGTGCTGTGGGAGGAATACAACACAGACTTCTAATGCATGTTCAGATACCATTACCTTCTTTCAAGAATTATAGCTCAGCTCATTGAAAACAGGCTAAATACATTTTTCAGCTTTAGTTTGTGTCATTTCTTTCTTCAGAAGCTCATCTGCTTGAGTTGTACAAGATTTTCAAATTCCTGTTGTGTTCAGTTTTGGTGTTAATTTCAGTGAAATGGTCTCCAGAATAACTTTCTACTCAAACACAGAAAATAATGTAGTCAAATGGCATCCAGGTTCACCTCAGTAAAAAAGATGAGAACACTTGGATATTGGTCATCACTTTTGATCTTTACTTGAGAAACACAATTTCTTTACAGTTTGTGTACTAAGGAAATCCAAAGTTCAAAACCAAATACATTCTAAGGTCTCCTAAATGCTTTAAATTATGTGAGTGGACAATAAAATGATGTAATTTAAAGAGGTAAATCCACAAAGGAAGATATTAAAAAAAAATGTCCTTGGTGCACTGACACTCGAGGAAAGAGAAGGGAAGTAGGAAAGAAGGTGATTCAGAACTGGCTCAAAGTCTCAAAGGCAGACAGCACTGCTGGAAAAATACAGTGTGTCTTCTGAAGTGGAGCTGAAAAGGACTTAACAGGCATTTCCTGCTATTTATACTTGTTGAAAAATTATGCTTTCTATCATAATTAATAGGATAAGAAGCCAGGTTTTGCCCTCATGAGACAGAAGATTTTAGCAGAAAAACACTAGATAGAAAATTTCTTTCTATTCTTCAAATACTGAATTGGCCTTCATAAACTAGTTTTAGTGGTGCTGAGGTCTTCAGATGAAGCTAAAAATGAATCTGTGTTAATATCTTTTTTTATGGCTTTGTAAGTCAAATCTGAACAGAATGTGAAATAATTATTTTTGTTCCTACCTTATTTTCAGGCCTCTTAATTATATCTGAAAATACATTAATATAAAATACCTTCAGTTTTCATGTCCTTTTCACTGTACTTTCAGATGAATTAAGTTATTTTGTTTCTTTTTATTTGAGATATAAGACTTATTCTGACTAATAGGAACTGCTAAATTATTTGTTAGCAAACTGATCAACATAGAGCATAATAAAAAGTAATTAGCTACTTAATATTGGTAGTATAATTTTAATTCAAATAAACTAAGTTTACCATTATTTTAATTCAAACAATCCCCTAGGATGTTTTTTTTTTATATATTTGTACAATCTACAGTGAAAAATGTAAATATTCTAAGTCATACATGAAATTTGAGGATGTGTGCAAACCTTCAGTAAATACTTTTAAATTTTGAAGGAAAAAAAAAAAAAAACTTCTATTCTTGGGCGTTTGTTTGTTTGTTTGTTTGTGTTTCCTGATTAAGTATGGTTCAGAATATTTTCTAGAAGTCTTTTAAATACTATTAGTTTTGGACTTGATATCAGTTTTTATGCTGATCAAATAGGAAGAGATTTGACCTAAAGGCAAGATGTAACAAAAATACAGCACTACAATTTCATTGTAGTGGAGAAGACACCACCAGTAGCTGCTATAGCTTTTTACTTAAAGAAATGTCATGTACAACTACTACCAATTGGAAAAAAAAATTATGTGTTTGGAAAGTAAAAGTATAAAACTTCCAATGACAACACTTTTTGTAGAGCCAGATATTCCCACAAATATTTTGATTGCTGACTTTTGTACATAATAACAGTTATAATGATAATGTTGTGAGATAAAAATGTTACCTCAATATTGGAGGTAGTAGTTGTTACCGTATGTAGCACATGATAATTATTTTTTAAAGAAAGAAAAAAGATGCTATTTTCTTTTCTTTTTATTTTTTTTTATCCTGTCCTTCTGATAAATTCTTTGGGTTTGATTTTTGTATTTCACTTACAGATGAGCTGTTTTCAGCAGCTATTTTTGGTGGATGGTTTAAGGCCTCTACATTCAGTTGCTCCATAATTCTTTTGCAGTGAATGGTGAAAGCACATATCTTGTTATGTGAAGTTGATTTGGAAGACACTGGAGAACCCGTAGTTTATCTTCACCCAGAGCTGATAAGCAGCTTTAGGTGTATTAGCAATTTTGACCAGAAGAATCACAAGGCTTTGGTGAGGTTTTCACATGTATAGATTAATATGCACTGGTAAGGTAGAGAAAGTATTGTACAACACTTATGCAGGAAACTGCATTAAATTGAAGTGAAGCCACACCATCATTGTAAACCACTGAATCATTTGATTTCTCCTTCTAAATTTCCAAAAACCACATTTTAGCAAGGGAGAAGAAAATGTGAAAGTTGTATAGAAGAAATTTTGAATTTATCTTTGTATACAACCTATTCTTCAGATGTGTCCTCTCAGGAATTAATTACCTTGAAAGCAATCAACAACTTGTATTGATTTCTCAGACCCACTTTGCTCACAGAAACAAATTATCCCAAAATGAATGTGAAACTTATTGAACATGAGAAAACAAAGTCTATGGCAAAGAATGCTGTTGAAGTAGGAATTGGTCCTTTCATTGAAACAGGACATACTATATTCCAGCTGAAAGAAGTGTGGCATTTCTCAAAAAATAATTTGCTATTTTGAGCATAAAAATAAGGTATGTCTTGACCACTGGGTGCCACTATTTTAGCATTTGATACTTTTATTTTGTGGAAATATTTCTAGCAAATTACACTCTTTTGGAACACAGCAGACAATTTGAGTTGGAAAAATAATCCATGAAAATAAACACAATCTGGCCATTGTTTCTGATTTTTCCTTTGCTATTCACAGAAATTGGGAGATGTTAACTATTTTCAGAGGCTTGAAATAATACAACAATCAGCTCTTCACCATTTATTGATTAGCTTTAAAGTATTGCCACAGAAGTGAAAATAATTCCTTTCACCAAATTTTTAGGCAATCAAACTGTGTAATTCAGCATTTCTTTGCTATCATACTAACCTGATTTGAACCTATGAAATAATGTCTCATATTCATTATTTTTTGCTATGCACTATGTGCTGCAAAAGTCAATGAAAGATACATACTTGAACTCATTGCTTGTGACTTTTAAATCCAATATAAAAGAATCCAGTCAAAGATGGCAAAAGCCATTAAAATCATAATTAGTCTGAGGGGATGAAAAAAAATGTTGGAGACTTTAAAAAGTATAGGTAAAATCAGTATTTGCCTCCTATCATGTCTTTAAGAGGGAGGAAAGTTTCTAATCTTTCCAAACAGTATTCAGTTTGTTGCCTGTATATAAAAATCTAGACAGGTCTCTACAGCTTAATGCACAGATCCATAGATTTTAGGTCAAAAAAGAACTACCATGATTATCTTATCTGACCCACAAAATAACCTAAGCTATTAAATTTCACCTTTCATTCCTGCAATGGGGTAATTATTCTTTCCTGCTATGTAAGAGTATGTTATTGAACCAAATGTGAATTGCTTGCTTTGTCCTTGGAAAGACCCTCTAGAAGAGGTTCTTCTATCCTGCTATAAACCAATTCAATTTATTAAATTCATCCGAGTTGCTTGCTTCCTCACACTGAGATTGCTTCAGTCCTTTAGGTTTCTGCCACAGAATATGAGCAAAAGGATTGCCTGTGTCCCTGAGGAGAAAGAAAGCCCATGCAAAGCTGGAAGTTATCTGATTCCATCTATCTTATTTCCATCAGACTATCAGCTCAGCACAGCAGAACTCTGAATCAGACTTGCAATGTTAGAATTTGTCTACATCCATGTCTTGCCACAGTTCAATGATATTGGTTTATAAAAAATACATTTTCTATTACTAGATTGCTACTTCCAGGATTTTTAGAACTCTGTAATTCCATACATACATGATAAATGTTTTCAGTCAAATATATGGGTACTTAGGTATACATTGCCCAAATATTTCGTTATTGTTTTTAAATAGCTTAAAAGCCCTAAAACTTAAATATATAGAAGAGAGGACAGAAAGCCCTTGTTATTACATTTCGTCTTTCTCTTTTAAGATGACTAGTTAGGCAATTTTCCAAGAGCTTGACATTTTTTCTACCAAAACCATGAACCTTGGGCTGCTAGACCACAGTGTTTATGAAGGTGTTGATCTGACACAGTGGACTTGGTAATTATGAAGGTTTTAATTTTTTCCTAAAGATTTTAAATTTGGCATTTCTGGGATTACCTTTGAATGCAAAAAATGTATTTTCTAGTGCCATCTCATCTAAGCTGCTTGTGCATATGTATAATTTCAAACAAATGAAATGTATTAATGAAGTCCATGTTTATGCACTTTATGCACTTCAAATTACATCTATGCCACAATGCCTTGCAGTGCCAAAACTGAAGTCTAGCTATTTAGGTACAAGACAAGCAGGTAAAGGATGATACAGACATTTGACAAGCAACTTATATAACAGGACCTTTTGTCTATCTGTTTAAAATATGTAAAAGCAAACACAACTTCTGCTCAATACACAGATACAGGGAATCTCCTATATCTGCTGGCATGGGAAATCCTGGTAAGATTTTCCCAACAGAAGTTTCTCAAGCAGGTCTCTCTAAAGCTGGACACTTGTGCCATTACCTAACTTGGTCCTGAGCTTAAGCAGCCAAACCCACAGCACACACTCAGAATTCATCTTTGACTTTTTTAAAAAAATAAAAACGATGCCCTGAACATGTTATTTTTTGTGGTTACTCAGTTGTATTGCAGGCAGATGATAGGTGAGTAAATACCATAGCTACATCCCATTAATTTAGGGCAAATTGGATGAAAATAAGAAACATGACTTATCCAGACTCAGGAACCATCTCTCTATCCTGATTATCTGTAGTCCTCATCTTTATCCTGTAGCTGGACCAGCCAGCCTATTCACCCAGTCAGACCGGGACAAACCTGTAATAGTGTTGTCTTATACTTGTGCTCCACAACTTAAATTTTCTGGTATTGAGAGCACTAAATCATCTTTATGTGATACTGTTTTTTAGTGCATACCACCTGGATACTGCAGAATGAATGAGTGGCATCATATTGGCTTTTGTTTCAATTTTAGCTATCCATTTTATCAGCAATTCATGTAAAGATTTAAAGTCATAAAGATGTAAAAGTGAAAAATAACAAAACAGTGAAGAACCTTCTACAAAACAAACAGGCTACTACTTCTTTTGGTAATTCTGAATACCAGTAGTCAAACAATCATTCTTCTCCATCTGGCAAATAAACTCTTTCACCCTGAATGACTGGAAAAATCCAGATATACTAATACCAAATAATTTTGGAATTGAAACTATTGGCTGAGGAAAATTAAGCTCTCAGATTATTGTAATTTCTCCACCAAAATTTATCACATCTGAAGAACCAGTAAACTAATGATCTCATCACCAGTCTATCAGCTTTGCCCTTTTAGCAGAAGGACAAATTAAATCATATTATTAAATACATTGATTATAGTGAAAGCCCAAAGTCTAAAGTCAGAGCTATTTCGCTCATGAAACAGTAATATAATTTTTTTTGCATTATGGGATTTATGGAGTTTAACGTTACTAAAATATTATGGGAAAAAGCCAGGTATTTAAAAAAAAATAATAATGCAGATGGATAATTTCACCACACCTTTCTATTTATGAATAAAATCTAGTTTCAGAATTTCCTCATATATTGCTGGTAGTCAGTTATAGAAATTATTTTCTATTGCAGTATGAATATTGGATTGTACAACATAAAAATAAAAAGATGCTTTAATAATCTGCAATTAATAAAGTTAAGCCTAATCCTTCAAAAGTATTGAAAGTAAAGATGACTTTTGCTGTTCAAAAAAAATCTTCAGTGCACTCTTTTGTTCTGTTTGTTTTTTTTTTTTTTAATTTTCTCGCATTTCTTCGATTGCATATTTGTCAGGACTGGTGATCAAAATTGCCCAAAAGAGAAGATCTCTTGTTGCATTTCTTGCTGATAAAGACTGAGTGATATTAAGAAACATTCTTTATTTTGAAGGTCCAAGCTGAATTCTAAAGAAAATTTTGACTAAATTAGGGGTGAGTCAAAACGAGGGGTGCTCCTCCATAGTTTCTACTAATGGATGTGCTACACATGTAGTTGTGAAACCCTGTGAGCTGGAGAACACATTGCTGTAACTTTGTTTGTTCAAATAGTCATAATGGACATTTCTAATCTTCTAATCTGCCTTTCAAGGGCTTCTGATAAACTCAAAAGAGACTGCAACACAGACAGTTGTCTGCAGTTTGGGCTATTACTGCAAATTTTTGCTGAATCTTTTTGAAGCAAAGCCCTTGAAAATACTGAGAAATGAAAACGAAAATTTTGCTCCATTTGGGAGCAAACCTTGAGGCTGGTTAAGCAAGCATCTATTTTTTGAGTTGTATGTTCTCTGGAAACACTGGTAGGAAATTTTAATAAAAAAATTAGCTGAATAAAATAAATAAAGAAGGTTACAAAACTTGACATCTTAATATTCTGAAAAATTTACTTTGTTCTTGTGGTTAGGGAAAGCTATGTGGGCTGTAGAATTTGGACACATGCTATAGAGAATTGCTTTTGCTATTTTATCTGGACATGTCATTTATTGTAAAGAGAAGACAACTTTCTATTGTAATTCAGTTGATTTCTATTAATTTGTTCCTTAACATAAACTTCTTTTTTTAACTATTAAAAAGGAGTTGGATTTCTTTGTACCTCCTTTCTTTCCCTACAACTGAGCAAAATAAAATTTCTTTTCCTTATTTTACCTTACTTTTCTTTTCAAACTAGAAAATACTTTGAACAGAGGAGCTTACCCACTTTATTAAAAGAGACATATTTTTTCACTTTAAGCCTCTACTTTCAACAAGAACAGTAATAATCATCATCACCATCTAAGATCTATTATCTTGATCAGGAGTCAAACAAGAAAAACTTTTTGATCAGTTTGACTGTCTCCATAAGTATTTCTCCCAGAAATTGTTTGTCTAAAAAAACTTTTAATTTTTTTTCCAAGACTTTTCCTCAGGGATTTGTCACCCTTATGAAAAGTAATCTGTTGGGCATCTTCTGCCTCTATTTCCTCACATTTTATTAAAAGACACGACGGCTTCAGTATCCAGAGTCCCCTATGACTGCAGAGGTACGAGATGATTCAGCTTTTAGGATATGATTACTCGAACAAACAATCATTCAGCCTGAAGTTTTCCACAGCAATTCTTGCTTACACAAACCCTTTTATGTGAACTCCTCCTTTTTATTTATTTATTTATTTTTTAATGATTTAGTGCTTTACACCAGGCCACTGTGCTTGGTGGGGAGGAGGCATCTCGCAGGGGAAGGTGGGCATTTAAGGGCCTGGCACAGCAGGTCCCCCACTCTGTGAAGAAGTGTTTGTCTCCGGGAAGGGTGAGAGGGTGTGAAGGATGTGCCTCCCGGAGAGCAGCAAAGTCCCAGTCCCCAGGGCATGGCAGGGGGTGGGGTGGGACACTTTGCCGCCTTCTGCAGGGGAAGGGGTGATGGCTCTGCTTACAGGCAGGGGGCTCTTTGAAGTGCCTGGAGTCTCCTCTTTGGAGTGCACGGAGTCTCCAGGGCCAAGGAAACCGTGGCAGCTTTTGATGATTTTCATATTGTATTTATAATGCTTGCTTGTGTGTTTAATATTCACCACTGATGCTTACTCATACAAGCGCTGGCATTAACTGCTGCAGGTAATGGAATGGGGTGATAAATACAAGGGCCAAATTTTTTCACTTCCACATAGCACACAATGTTGTGCTGTGTTTTGCTTGGTGTACTACATTTTTCTTACTTGTAAGCTGTTTTTCTGGGCTGCTGACTGTTCATGCCTGCATCAATCTGAAGTAATTCCTGAAGTGAGGTTCTGCGGGTGACTGTACATTTACAAAGGATGAAATATATTTAAACTTCAGTACAGCATTTCTTTTCCTTTCAGAGTTAGTAAAGTCCTCTAGGAGAAAAAGAAAAAAGGAAATAAATCACAGTTTTTGTGCGGCACATTATTTCTTTTCTATATATGCTCTGCCTGTTCATAGTTCTGTTGTGTCAGTGAGGCTATGGAATAACAACAGTGATATACTTCTAAGGAATTATTATTGTTGTTTTTCTTTCCTCCTTGCTAGTTGTGCTAAAGTGAGCCATGCCTCAGCTTTTCTTTCAGATGCTCTTTCTGCTGCCACAATGTGGGTGTACTCCTGGTCTGTTGATGGCAGAGTTTGCAGGGGCTTCCTGCTGCTTAGCCAGTGGAACAGACTTGTTAACATAGCTGCTTCTCAGAGAAATGCTGAGGATGATTTACAGCCCATGAAACATACTCCGAACAGTCGTATAATGCAAGAGGATTGTGGTTTTTGACAGATTTGATGCTATGCCATTGAGGTTATGGGAAATTTTGTTACTGATTGAAGACTTTCTTTTTCATGTGGAACAGAGAAGTCATGCTGTAACTATTCTCAAAATTTCACACTTATCACCTTTAATATATTTCTGTCACTGTAAAGTGTTCTCATTGCCGTTCTTACTTTAATTCTTAAATAACACTTTTCTTAGGAAAATTACTCTTTTAAAAACACTTATTTGGGTCTAATTCATAATATACAGAAATGACACTGTAAAGGAGTCTGAATACACATTAAATTAATCAGTAAGAATAACCAGTGTAGTACTTATTAAAATAGAGTGCAATTTATAGCTTATTAGCACTGTTTATACATCAAACAAAATTTATCCTGATACCAGTATATGGATTAGCAAAGATACACTGAAGGCTGGGGAGTTGACTATATTTACACAATGCAGGTATCTACTTACTTCTATGAATGCCTTTGTATGCTTACAATATAGTTCTTTTCATTAAAAAGCCACAAATTAAACCCCACCTTTTCAAAATAACAAATTTCAAAAACTAAAGTGGCCTCTAAATGAGGCACTTTGAGAAATAAGAGGTGGAAAATTTTTATTTCATTTATTGTTTCTAGTGAATTAAGTTGTGTGATACGTCTTTTAGCCTGAGGCTCTTTCTTTTTCTCTCAAGCCAGACCAATAGTATAAACATGAAAGGACCATTTATATAGCTAAAATTTAAGTCACAAAGGGTCATGCAAAAATTAAATTAGTGCCACTGTTAACAAATTCGTGCAACAGAAACTTTACTCCGTGCAGTTAAAGACATTAATTAGGGAACTAGGTATAGACAATGGTTTCCAAGGGAGAGATGCATCTAATACTGTGCTTCTCTCTCTCTGCATCATACGGTGAAAGAATTTCAGATACCATTACCTGCTTATGAGTTTGGAAGCTGATGATGAGACCTTAAGACTATTTTTAGTTGAGAACTGTTGTGAGGTTGTATGAAATACAGAGGGAAGGATGGCTTAATGTATTTGTATAATAACTGGAAGCAAAGAGAGGCTGAGAAAACAAGCTTCCCTGCAGATGTGAACCATTCACATCTCTCACTACTTTGGGTAAAATATCTTACACCTTTCTGTGAAAAATGATTGAAGATTTTTCCTGGGTAATTTACAGGGGCATGATATAGTTCTTCTAAAAGATAACATAACAGAGCATGTGTTAGCATGCAGTGGAATTAATGGGAACTAATTAAAGAAACTAGATTTTCACAGAGAACTGGATACTCTTCTTTCTCCTTAAGATAAAGGTCATTGTCAATATGGAGAGATAAGACCTTGGCAAAACAGGAAGACGTTCTTGCAGAAAGAAAGAAGTACAAATAGCCTTAATAAAATAATCTTTTATTATCACTTTGTTTTGTGATATCAGTCATCTGATTATGTATCCTTTGGCATGCAATACACTGAAAGGTAAAGGAGAGGTGATGTGTTCTATGGACAGTTCTAACTCAGTTTGGGAGTGTTCCCCCCACCACTTGCTTCTGTGTTGAGTGCTGCCAAATTCATATGATGTTTCCTGTCTTCAGATCAATGAAATTAAGATGGCTGGGTTTGTGCATAAACACAGGGACATTTGTTTGTTGACTATTAAATATTTAGATTCTATAGAACAAGTAAAAACCAGTAGTCAAAAAGAGGAAATAAGTAATCAAAATTCAAATAAATATTTCCACTACCTCTCTATTACATGCAGTGCTGGGATGTCCTGGTTCCCAGCTGCAAGAGATGAACATTAATGGAAGGACTTCACAGGAAAGTGTGTTCATGTATTTCCTAAAGTTGACTCTTCACGGCAAAAAGCAGAAAAGGATTTGAGGCACACATAGGTCACTCTTTTATTTCGGCCGCATTACTGAAGATGGAATTCATATTTATTTTAATGAAGATATTTGTAGCTAGTAATTTAATAGTCAGTAGAGAGAAAGAAACCTCTTCAGATGGCATGGCTCACTGCATTTGTGATATAGTTTGATGAAAAAATGTGAATATAACAGCCTTGATTTCAGTAGAAGAAAAATCAAGCTTTGAAATGTGGTGAAAGGGGTGGGTGTGTATGTGTGGGAGACACAGGTTAACAGAGCTTCCTTTCACTCAGGAATTTCCACAGAAATAAACTCAGAAAAAGAACAATGAAAACATAAAGCAAGAAATGTTCCTAGTATAATGATATTTTTTATTAAAGGAGCAAAACGAAAGGCTAAGAGTAATGGCAGTTATCAGAGAAAGGGATTAGATTCAGTGTCTAGAATACTTTAAATGTCACCTAATTCTGTTGAAGAAGAAAAAAATGTCTTCCATCTGTTCATTGTTTAATTTACTGCTTCTTTCAAACATGAAGGCTATTGCTTTCTTTTCTCAATATTTATGTAAAATATATACACTCCTGGCTGCAAAGCTGTAAAAATCTGAAAACGTAATATGAAACATTCCTCAGTCTACTGTATCAGCATGACACAATATAGCTGCACACATATAGCTGGTAATCTCCTGAAGGCAGATTAGTTCTTTGGCACTAGAGGCATGAGTAAGTGTTGTTGAAAACAAGTAAGGACTTCTCCAGTGTATCCAGAATGACTACGCCCTATGCATTCAGAAAAGTTCAAGGAAGAGAAGGCAAGTGTTTAACACTGGAGAGAATGTGTTCCATTCATGTGACTGGGAGTAAGACACCACTCTGTTATTGTGTAGAAATGAGAAAACTAATAATTTATGTTAATTTGTTTACAAACGGTGGGGAATGAACTCAGCTGAGAGAAAAACAAGACCATGGCAACAGAGCTGTTGTAACAGTACTCAGAAAAAAGATATGAAGGAAATGGAGTAGCTGAAGTTTAATGCTGAGTTATGGTTCAGGGTTCTGGGACTTTCTTTTTGCCTCTGTCATTTTTTGAAAATTTTCAATGGCAAACTAAAAACAAAATGTTTTTTCTGTTAAAGCATTTTACCAGTAAATCACAGCATGTAGTAAAAAGTAGATTTAAGAATCTTATTGTTTCAAAAGAGGGTAGAATCACAATAAAAAAAAAAAGATTAAATAAGTGAAAACCAGTATGTGATTATCATACTTATTTTCCCCCCAAAAAATTGAGTATAAATCAAGCTAGATGTTATAAGAATTTATGCCAAATTGAGTGTTTTATTTTAAATCTTCTCTGAATTTAATTTGATAGGTCTTGACAAGCCAAGCAACCCCTACTTCAATCAGATGGTGACGGGTTAAATAGCATCTGCAAACCCCAGAGTTAGTCCAGGTATGCCAGCCCAGGGGTCCTATCTGGACCTTAACCAAGGCTGTCAGATCTCCCTATGGCTTCTGTCCACAGCCCTGACCCAATGGCATACATGTTTCAATGATTTTGTTCTGTAACCAGTTCAGCCAGGTCTAGTCCTCAAAGCCCCATACAGTTATCTCACAACTTATTCTGAAAAGAATCCTAATGCTGCCAAATTCACTGAAACTAGCCCCGTGTTTTCTTCCAGACAAGGAAAATCTTCAGAGGAGAAGCATTATCTATAACTGAATCATTTTTTACTGTTCTTTCTGGAGTCATATTTGAATCACATTTTCAATCCAGCTGCACATTTCCTCTTACATAATATTTCCTTCCTGTCCTATGTTTGTACTTTACCAAGTAGTTACTGTGAGTGTAAAACCTAAGTGCAGGTAGCTTTGCAGGACCTTGCTTCAGCATCAAATCACCAGCTATCCTCAACAATGGTTCCAACCCTAAATATATCAATTTCTGCTAATTCCAAACAAAACTTAATGAAGTAAAAACTGGACTAAGCCAATGGCAGAACAAAACCCTGATCTAGATGTAGAATTATGCTTCCATTAGAAAAGAGGCAGGATTATGGCTTGAATTTGGTTTCATAAACCACTGTTCTTGGGAGTGTTAAAAAAGGAAAAAAAATATAGTGTTATTTCTTGCTTACTGACCTTGTCATTTCCTCAACTGGTTATGCTATATTTTTATAGCTGATCTGTATTCTTTTTTTCTTAAAATTTACATATTTCCTTTCCCTACTGAAGAACTGTTATTTTATGCTGTGGGAAGCTCAGAGTCCGTAAAGGCCATGTTCTATGACAATTTTGAGAGGGAGAAAGATCAAAAGTTAATTCCTCCTGGTTATTTTATCATTAGTTCCATTCTGGTGTAAACATTTCACCCTCATTTTTTTTCAGTCTTTACCTTTATCTTATTTAGGTAACAGAAAACTCTGCCAACAGTTTGAGAATTTACATAGTGCAAGACTACTTTGCATCAAATGTCATGCTGAATCCTGAATTAATGCTGCTGGCATACTTCAAAACAAACTAGGAACATTTTCCTTATGAGAAAACTGTCCTGTACTGCTGTTAAAGTGTTCCATTCCCTGACACATTGTATAAAAAAAATAGGAGCAGAAAACAAGCTACTCCCCCACAACCCCCCCCAAAAAAAAACAAATCAAACCAAACAAATGAAAATAAAAACAACCATATCCCTCTGCAAAAAAACCCCAAACAAAATACAAAAAAAAGGAAAAAAGCCACCAAGCCCCAACAATTAAAAAATAAACCTCCTGGCAATTTTTTTGCTTCATATTTAAATGAAGAGACTTCCACACCAAAATGACAATTCTATGTTCCTTTTTTCCGTCAGGCAGTTCAAAGGCCCAGAAAGATCCCATGTGATGTGAACTTCAATTATTAATGTGATGATAAAAGTAGATAGGGTGAATAAGATATGGCTAGTGGATGGTCATAGAGCTAAGCAGTTATTTTACATTGTTTATACATGTTTTATTGCAGGAGGGAAGTGGGGAAAAAAGCCTGGTTTTATCATTTTACAAATGTTCCCATAATTTTGATATTTGGGCATTTATTTGGAGTAATGTAATCAATAAAGAAAAAGAGAAACTAAAGTTCTGCTTTAATGTCATTGTACATTGTGTATTTCAACAAATGGCAGGAGATATTTCAAAAGTCTGTGTGAATGTCAGACTTCTTGTATTCTAATGAAAGTTCTTATCCAAAGTGCAAAATAATAAAATCTTACATAATTGTTTGAGCAATGTGTGGGTACTGAGTGTGCTCAAGAGACTGATCCTGGCTGAGAGCAGAGAGGAAGGGAAAGAAAGACTTTTAATATGCACAGGAATTTAGAACAGTTTAATATACTCAATATGAGCCAGAGCTGATAAACAAGAAATCCTCCTGTCAATGGCTATTTCATTCCACCAAGTTTGTTGGTTTTCTACAAATTTTTTTTACTCATGAAAATGTTTAAATACCACCAGATTCTCCTACCAATAGTGAGCTTTACAAAAAAAGGTATTCTTACTCTGGTCAGGATTGAAGGGAGGACAGAGGCAGGTGATTTTATTGTGTGGGTCTGCTATAGGCTGTCTGACCTGGAAGACCAAGACAATAAAGCCCCCTACAGACAGAGAGGCACAGACTTATGTTTTCAAGCCCTGGCCCTCGTGAGGGTCTCCAACCACACCATCATCTTTTGAAGGGACCACAAGGCAGGACACAGGCAATCCAGGTGATTCCTAGAATGCCTTGGTAACAACTTCTCAAAGTTGCAGAGGATCCGATGAGGAAAGGCTATGCTGGACCTTGTCCTCAACAGCAAGGAGAGGCTAGTGGGGAATATGGAGACAAAGGATATCCTGGCCTGCTGTGACAATTAAGCAGTGAAGTTTGAGATCTGTGAGGCAACAAAGAGGATAAAAGCTCATTATCCTGAAATTCAGGAGAGCAGACTTCACTGATCTCTTCGACAGACTGCCATGGGATGGAGCCCTGGAGGGAAGAGGGGCCCAAGAAAGCTGACTGATAGTCAAGGATTCTCTCCTCCAGACTCAACAGCAATGCATTCCTACAAACAGAAAATTGGGAAAAGAACTCTTGGACAAAGTGAGACACAAACAGGTAGCTTAAAGAAGGTGGAAGCAGTGGAAGGTAGCCTGAGAGGAATACACAGAAATTGTCTGAACAGCCAGGGAGCAGGTTAGGAAAGCTAAAACAGTGACAGAAGTAAATCTGGCCAAGGACATCAAGGTTAACATAAAAATATTATTTATGTAAATCAGTGAGAAGAGAAAGAATATGGAAAATGTGGGTCCTGGATAGAGGAGTCATGATTGGTCGGGATAGGGAGAAGGGTCAGGTACTTTTTGACTCAAAGTTCAAACCATTCTATGATTCTGTAAATGATAATTTTATTGAAGGCTAGGATACTGAAGAAATATAAAAATTGTCATATATTTTATATGCTCAGTAATACTTGGGTGACAATTACTAACAGATTATTTAACTAAATTTTATGTTTTATTGTGTCAAGCAGAAATATGTATGATGTGCATAGACATTTTTATTAAGTAGCTTTGAATAAACTATAAATTAGCTTTAAAAAGTAATTTAACTATGCTAACAACAAAATTCTACACTAAAGCTTTCCTTCACCTTATGTTTGTAAAAGTTAGTAGATAGATATTGAAAATAGTGTAAAATAAAGGTTACAGCGACAAAAATGTATACCCTCTGAGTCTGACCACTTTCACATTTTTTTTTGTGTGCGCACACTGGTTTCTGTTACTCTCAGAAATTTGTAAATCCCTGGTGACCTGGTATTTGTCCAGTACTTACTGAAACGGTGATAATCTCTCTATTCTGTTTGGTGCCCTAGCTTTTTAAAATTTCTTTTAACTTTTTAATGAGTAGTAACCCTCCATAGTTAATATTTACTGTTGTTCCTTCATGGTCATGTACAGTCTCCTAAGTCCAGGAAGCAATTTTCTGTATGAATGAAGTATTTCTTAAATGTCTGCTGGGAAGTTTTTTCTGTGCAGTATCTGGTACCTAAAGAAAAGGTATGAATCCAAGCTGACTGCTTTTCTACAAAGGCACTGCCGTTCTTGTGGGGCTGTGTACTGCAAGGTAAAAGTTTGGATCTCAGGTCTGTGAAGCATCATGTCCCAGTCCCTAAGCAGTTACCCACTGAATATGTCTCAGAATTAGGGTCAAAGGTGCCTCAAAGAAGTTGCCTGATGAGTTGACCCTAGGGAACAGGACAGATCCTGAACAAGTCTGTCAAGTGCAAAATGTTCTTAAAGGAAACATTTGAGCTCAAAGAACTTTGTTTCACTCGGAAGTTTCTTAGGGGTCCTAACAGACACTGGCTGGTATGGGACCAAGAACAAAGGAGCAGTGTTTCAGATGTGCAGTTTGTTTTGTTTATTTTGTTAGTTTGCAGGTTTTGGTGGTTCTTTTTGGTTTTTTTTAATGCACCACCAATTTATCTAGTAATTAAGCACATAGATAATGGTTTTTTAAGTAGCTGAAAGGAAGATCAGTGGGGTGGACTGTGTGACACTATCTGTGTAATCGAGAGATGTGTGTGTAAGACTTAGCTCCCTGTGCTCTAAAAAACTATTTAAAAGTGGAAGCTCTGATGGAAGTGTCACTAGGAAAGACTTCCTTGCTCCATTTTTCTTCTTTGGGTTGAAACTTAGGAGCAGGTAATAGAGAAGGAGTGAGCCTGTGCTCACAGTGAGCCTGTGCTCACAGTGAGCCTGAGCACAGGGGTGGTGTTAATGACAAGAGAACGTGCACACTGCAGGTGCACCTGGATGTGGCCAGGTCAGGCTGAAGTGTGCTCAGCACTCTGTGAAAAGAGAACTGCAGCACCTAGAGTGCTAGAACAGTTTGCTCTCTGCAGGAACAACAAAGTTTCTTAACTTTATACAGATACCCTGCATACTTTTAGTCTGCTGTGGTTGTCTGTGGTAAAATTAAACATCTGAAAGCAGACATGCTTCACAACTGCTACAGAAAACAGTGAAATACTTGCCCCTTTGTCTCCCTTTCAACTAGCTATTTTCGCTTGTGTTACTTTGTGTTCCCTCCCTTCACCTCTACTTAAAGAAATAAAGATCTCTGCTCTCTATTAATTAATTTATTTACTATTTATTTGTCAAACTGGATTTTTTTTCACTGAAATATTGGCATAGCAGGAACAAAGTACTTAGAAATCCATCAGCAATAACTCTGCAAGCCATATAGATCTTTTGTTTGTTTTACTTGAGGTCTTACCAAGGGACTAAGTCTAAGGTTAATACATTAGTCGTTTTTAGTATTCTCACCACTGCCTGTGTATGCAAAATATGATATCCTATTTCACTCAGGAGAGAGCTCTGATTTTGTAAATTCTTTAATGCCATGCTAGCCTTGATGTAGAAAGGTAAATCAAACTGACATACTCAGCAGAAGTTTATTACCATTTGTAAACCAAGTATTTTATTAGTGTTAAAACTTATTTTTTAAAATTTATTCTTTCCTCTTATTCGACTCAACTGGTCATTCCTCAGCAAAGATGAACATTTCAGAACAGAAGCACTGAAAGTCTCCTGTGTGGCTCTGGGCGCACCTTGGGTACAATAATTTCAAAGATACTTAAAGCCCACAGTATTGTAAAAGCAAGTACAAAGAAAGCAGTGTGAAGAGATGGAAAAATAAAGTTGAAAAATCTCTGAGTTGACATGTTTTCTCTTCATCGTTAACACTACTGTGCTGTCTGTCAACTGCAGAAATCTCAAAGCCCTGGCAGTAGCACTAATTTAATCCGGTGGTAATTTATGTGCCACTCAAGAAGGGGTCTTTTTTTAACATGAAGAAACTACTCTGATTATATAATTGAATGGCAGGATTCATTACTGGGAAATGCCACCTGTGGAGAAAGATTTGCTCTAAATCCATTTCTACTACGGAGTAGCAGATTAGTGCAGGACAAGTCATTCAAGAATCCATCATAAAAATTACAGATGGAATAGACCCAATAAACTATGTAATCCAATGCCATCAGAGTATGATTGTTCTTTGTAATGTATTTTGTATTGCCAGTGCAATATGAAATGGCTCAGATGATGAGTATTTACCTGCTTTTATAGGAAATAAATGAAATGACAGTATGCTAATGACAGATTCTGATTGTGGCTGCTAGCAAAGTATTATTAACACTAGGATTAGCTAGTGTGTTTTTGGTGTGGTGAAATTTAAAAAGATAAGTTTCAAATATTTGGTGCATGATAGTGCATTCTGAACCAAAAGAACAAGGAAATACTCACTGCTGACTCTTTCTACTGTAAGTCCACAATTTGAAGGGTCTGACCTATATGCAAAAAAGCTAAAATGATAATGCACTTTGACTAGAGAAAACGGATACTTCAGTTCTTCACATCCCTCTCTTTGTTACTGAAGTCACCCAAAATTCTAGTTAATAGTCATCTCTAGGTTAAATTAGTCAGAGATTGTTTTTCACCCTGAAGTGAGGGTAAAAGGAGGATAAACTGAACAATGATTTCTTCTGCTTAGATTTATACTTTTATTTATACTACTGGGTTGAGCTAAATAATCTTCATTACTGTTTAGCACCTTTACTAAAGATAGTATTGAAAAAACAATTATTTGAGTGACATTTATGAATATTTTCTGTTCGGGTGAAAAAAAAGGAGATGTAGAAATGTTGTTTTGACAGTTTTTAAATGAAGAATTTCAACCTTTTTTTACACAGGTATACTTTTTATTTCAATGTGACTGAAATTATAAAGAAGGCTAGAAAAAAGCATTAACTAACCTGGCATTAAAATAATCTCTACACTTTTGTTGAGCAAAATGCTTCATTCCATTTCAAATATTTTTTTCCAATTTAAAAGAACATAAAACTTCCCAAAATACTTGTTTGTTAAGTTTTATTCACTTTGTATAAATCCTCAGCTCTTTCAGTTCAATGCAAAATGAGTTGATTTTTTTGTCTCCAGTAATTTTCGCCAGACTGTAAAACCCATTGAGAGGCCAGTGGTATAAGTAATTTCATTTTAACCTTTAACATGTTTCATAAAATTATTATCTCAAGTCATGCTGCTTGTCTCACTCTGAACTGAGGAAAAAATGTGATATATTGTTCTGCTGTAGAGCTTTTGTGGAAGTTTCATAACTCTAAGGTAGTAATCATTCAAGTCCTGCTATTAGATTAATACCAACTGCACATTTTACCAGTTGCAAAATGGAGTCAGAAGAAAGCAGTAGTCCAGGAGAGATCAATTTATATCTTATCTTTGCATAGTGTGAATATTCCCCATAATTTCTGCCATTTCTCATTGCACATGTGAAAAGAAAGGATATGAATCTAAAGTTACAAACTAGCATAGAACAAAGATAGTAATAGAGGTCAGGTCTCATAAGTCTTGTTGTTTTTAAATAGTAGATCAAACTGAAAAATAAACTTTATTTTAATCTATGTCACAATGGACAGCTCAATTGTATGAGTCATGAATAAAAGGTCAGAGTCACTTTTTATAATTATCTATTGGGAAACTGAAGTGTATTTTGAATAAATTTGTTAATATTATAAGGTATACAGCCTCAAAACTTGAGAAAAACTAAGTCATAGACGCACAATAGTAATGAGATCCAGTACTGAAAAAAGCCTGGCACTTCAAAGACAATTAGCTTTTCTATCTTTTTTGACCTAGAGGCAAAAAACAATGCAGCCATCACTCTTAGAATGATTTATAGTAACACTAATTTTAAAAACTCACTTTACTTTTTTTCCAATATTCATAAAATTTTAAAAGTGAAAGAGAGGGAATGAAGATAATTCATCTCGGTAATTCTGCTAGTGTTTCATAATTTTGTTCCATTGTTTTATCTTAAAATGAAGGGCTTTGAAGCAAATTTGAGCCTATGAAGTCCAAACACTGTCTCCAGTCTCCCGATGTTTGTTTACTACTAGAAAAATACTATTCTTATTTTTTGTTATATGTGGTAAGAGCATATATTGCCATTTATGACTGCTTGTAATGATTTCATGCAGATGACTTCAGCTATCAAGAATAATTGGTGCAATCTAAACTGTCAGCCCAGGAAAAATTTATGACCAGGTGCTTCAAATGTAAAATAGTGGGGCAAAATCAACTTCTCTGCCAAATGAACTCCCCTCCCTGACATAATCTGAGAACCTTTTAATCATCCGCAAAGAAAGTTACTGAGCTGTCTCCAAAACATTGCTAATTAGTCTAGAAAAATGCTAGACTATCACACATCTTAGACAGGTTGTTAGAATTAAGGTCATTGGCATTCCCCCAGATAAAACAGGCTCTTGGAGCACTCCTGGTTCCTAGAATGCTCAATACAGCAGTGGGCAGCACGGGGACCTGCATGAGGTGCTCCCAGAAACAGTAAGAGATGCTGGAGATCTGGCAATATGCACTTAAAAGGGATGCTTGAAGCTTTAGGAGTCTCCACAGTAAAAAAAAATGGTGCCTTGAAAAAAATTGTATTTACTTGGAACATACACAGATACACTCAAATGTACAGAGGGGATGTGCATATGTATATGAAAATAACAAATCATTAGTCCAAAGTGGGTTTGTCTGGCAAATTTTTAGTGTTGTGTTAGTTTGACAAGAGCATTTTTCCACAGTAATTCTCATTATGTAAGATCATCACTTAATAACTATTAATACATTTTAATGCATTTAATGCATATAAATACATTTTAACAATTCCCAGACTTGAAAAACCTTCATCGGATTATTAAACAGATGTGATATCACCTCCAGATGCTGGAATCTAGGCTTGGCTCTCTGTTTCCTACTTGAAGGGAATGGGGCAATATAGAGGAAATGGGAATGAAGGTCTGAGACAGAGAAAGAATGGGAAGGAAGTTTATCATAAATTGAAAAGACTGGCAAATTTCTGAGAGAATTTGTTCCCTTTCTTTTATAAATGTAAGCTAATGGAATTATCAGTTTTAATGACACTTTGATTAACTATCACTGGGTCTTGTTTATTTTTTATTTAGGTTTTCTTATTATGCATGTTCTAGTAAAAATAAATGAAGAAATTATCATGTCTGAGGACTCCTTGTGGAATATTGACTTCCGTTTTTTTAAAAATCATGTTGCTGAAACAACACATGCTGAAGTTTAAACTGTAGAAATTACTCATTGAATTTATTGTGTTTCACCTTTGAGTATAGTAATGGAATAGTTAGAATTATGTGAGAGCACTGAAATAGGATCCAGATCTGGAAAGGACAGTTGCATCGTAGAGATGATCGGAACACAGAGTGAGGCCTTTCATGGTTTTGGAGGAGCTACTTGCCTGCTGAGATTAAAGATAAAGCAGGACAGGAGTGTTCAACAGCTCTAATGGAAAGTTTGCTGATTTGATCTAGTTCCAAATCACTATCTACCACTCACCCTGAATACTGCCTCTCCCAGAAAAAGTCAACAACAGCATTGCTTCCAAATATGACATCATTTCCTCTATTCAGAAATCCTATTTTTAGTTATTTATTTGATGTCAATTGAGATAACAGGAATTGTCTTTGCCTAGTAGATATCTTTGCAAAAAAAACCCCCAAACCCGCAATAAAGCAAAACATCAAAAAAAGGAATGATTAGTTAAATATATCTCCACAATGTTGCTCCACCCCATCGTCATCCTGCATGTGTTTATCCTTTCCCCATTGTTTCTTAAGTATCAGTTTTCTAGCTCATTAGAAAAGGTTTCCTTGAGAAGTAAAAAATACCCTTTGAGGAAAGTATAATATTTTTGTTTATATTTAAAACTTATAAATATCTACGAACAAAAATGTGTCTGTCAAAGTGAAAAAGAATCAATAAAAGTTGTCTCAGATGACTATTTTTGTACTTTTTTTCTATTGCCCTACAACAGTACATCAGTATTTTATATATATATCTACATATACATATATATAAAACTAAAATGATTTTCCCATTGTTTTAATTCTGAAACAGATTCTTTGCTGCAGTATTGCCTCCTGTATAAGCTTCCTCACTTCTAATATAATTAAGAATTTAATCTATTATTTGTCAAGTTCAGCTTGGGGGCTGGTGTAGTTTTTAAATATTTTACTTCTTTGTATTAATCTTTAGCAAGTTTGAAGGTTGTTTTTTAACTCTGTGGGAGTGTTCCCCAGATCAAGATGAAATACCTAGCTGTCACTTACCTAGGTGTACTGAAGGCTGCATGGTTTGTCCAGTAGCAGAGGCCAGATGTGAGCAGATGCTGGAAAGAAACTAGCAGTTGGTGGTGTTCCCAGAGCACTCTCTGGGCAAGATCCCAAAGACTGGCAGATTTGGAATCATTCAGAAAAGATTCCCACCATTTTGCTCTAGTAACTTTTTCCCCCTTCTCCTAGGCACATTGGCCTTTTCATCCACCACTTCTAAACACCTCACGGTTCAGTTACTTAAACTATGTAAGCATACCTCTCTAAATTCCTCAACATTGCAAGGCTCGCAGCTACCCCATCTCTACTCTCCTGTCTGATTTTGGCTGGAAACTATTCCAAATGCTGAGGGAAGAAAAGACAAAACTTTTAGCCCATCCTTGGCTTGCACATACTGTAAAACTTACCTAAGAAATTCACTTTGCCAGTTAGATGATATAATATTAGCTCCCTGCTATAAGCCTCATGAAACCTCACCCTGTTGCTCTAACACAGAGGTAAAACCATAATCAGTCCCACAAAGACTAGGCATCTCCTTAATCAATGTATTCATTAAGTAGAGCATTTTCCTTTGATCAGAAAGGGAAGGCTAAACAACTTTTTCTCCATGAGCATAACAGCAATTAGAGATCCTCCTGTTCTCTGGATCTTACTTTTCCATTACAAGGCTTTATTCTTTGAAACCCTTATCTCAGAACATGAGCAGGACATAACTGGAGATGGAGAGACAAAGAGCCTTCAATCAATGCTGGCAAGAAAATAAAACAACACCTTCCAAACTGCTTCAAAAATACACAGGAAATATTCTTCAAGATCTTTCTCTTCTCCTGACTGATACAATGCAATAAGACAGGAACAGCAGGTCCTGTTAAACATATGTTTTCAAAGACTTTTAATGGAAACATTTCATTCTATCCATATAATGTTAAGTGAGAACTTTCATGGAAAAGTAATGGGAACTAAAGCTGTAGTCAGCTCTAGGTCAGGGAGCAACCTCTGATGAATGAGTCTCTGTAGACTTTAATGAGCACTAGAAGACTAAAGTTCACGTGTGTATTGGAATCAGGTGACTTTTATAGACAGATAACTCATTAAGGATATAAAGGTGTACTGAATTGAAGCATGAGTTCACTGGATGGTGATAAGTTTTGAAAGTCTTGGACCTAAGCTACAAATTGCATGTTTTCAGGTTTCACCCACTACTGACTATTCATCTAAATATTTAGGGACTGATTGACTTGTGTTTGCAATTGAAGAAGAAATATATTGCAGGGGTCGGGGGTGGATATGGATTGAAGATTGAAGAACAGTATGTGAAGCTCCTTATGCAAAAAAAAAAAAAAAATTAAAAAATTATTGTTGCTTTTGTGCCTCAGTTTCTATTTCTCAAAAGTGTTCTGCCTCTTTCTTTGATCCCTAGAGATCGTCCTATACAAACCACCACTGTTTTCTGACACTGCACTTGAACACATCTAAAGTGCAGCATTTAGACAGGCAGCAGGAATGTTTTAGCACAAACAAGACCCTACAGTGTGGGAGCCACATGGAGTTGCCAAACCCATCTCCTTCTCCTGACCTTACAAGGATGTCAAGAACTTCAAACAGATGAGATGTTGCTGCGGCCTTTTCAGGAAGAACACTGGCTTCATATGCCCCCCAAGGGCAGGTGTGAATTGCATCTCTGTAAAACTCAGGTGATTGTTCTGAAATGTGTGGCTTCACAGAACTACACTGAAAGCAAGTCATACATATCCTGGCATGTGCATGTGTGGAACGTAAGCAGAGATGTGTACTCCAGTTGCTGCTTGGCTTACATTCCTCAGGCAGAATAAATATACAGGTACTGTGGTTTGTGCAGCCTTCTTGAGGGACAGAAGGGAACAGTCAAATGTACTATTCTTTCATCTACGCTGAAATGACTTATTTATTTGCATTAGGTCAAGGAAGGGGGTTGATTTCTAAAGTGCTAACTTCATCTCACAATTAGCACACTGTTTAGTCCCCTCTTTACCTGGCAAAGGATATGTATGCACATGTAAAGTGCTGACTTGCTGACTGTCTTACGAAGACCACAAGGATATGGTGTCAGATACATACAAAAAGTAACAGATTTTAAATTTTTTGTGAAAGAGTCTGTGGTATTTTGAAGGATGAGGAAATCACAGGAAGGGACAGGCAGAGGATAATGGCAGATTGATAAATATTTGTGTTTAAAAGCACAAAATCACAATTTTAATATGAGATATGCTTTTTCTCTATGTATGCTACATCATATTATTGCTCTATAGTAAATACTAGAAGATAGTTCATCTTCGGATGTTCAACTTGGATGTAATTTGAAAGTTATTTCTTTTTAGCATTTTATAACTCATACCAGTTGAACTTGACTGCAAAAATACCTACTGAAAACTGAAACAACAAAAAAAAAAGGCAAATGCTTAAGTGAATAACTTATATGCTGAAATATTTGTAGCATAATCTTTTTATTGTCACCTCCTTCAGCTGATTTTTATGCATATCTAAAGCACCTCTAAAGCTGTGGAAAGAATTATGCTAAATTCATCTGGGATTGCATCAGGGTTTTAGTTCTTATCCTTCAAGCATGTAAGTAACTTTCTTCTTAATTTGGAACATTGAAGTCTTTTTAAAAAATTAGTTAGGATGTGTGTATATATTTTTAACAAACCCTCTACTGCAAGTCTACATACAGCAGCAAACTGATTTCCTGTCTCTCAGATTCAGGCCCTCAAACTGTCAGTGTCACTAGTGAAATCACTGCTCAACAGCTGCTGGCAGGAAGTTCTGAATACCAGCTTTAATTAAAAACTTTATAAATAAACAATGTCAAGGTTATGCACTTAATAAACAATTCTCTGACGCATGGATAAAAAAATAGTGCATGTATTTTTTTTTTTTCATATTGAAGTCTTAAGTAAAAGAACCTGCAATATTTTTGACCCAACTAGCAATGCTAGCACTTGCCAACTAGTAAATTCCACCAAGACTCTTTCATTTACAACAATGACCAATATTTTGAGGAAGTACTTATGGAAGTTATTTCCAAGAGCACTATAAAATGCATTGCTGTCTATCAGTGATGATCTAAGATGAAAAGGCTTGGAGGACTGAGGCTTAGCAACAGAAAGAATCTATTGGAAGGACTAGAAAGTTCTGGAACTTGCATCACTGCAAGCAGCTAGTTTTTTTCCCCCACATAATTCATTCACCAGGTACATTGCAGTCAATGATGGTGCAAACAGCACGTGGAACTCTGAGTCTCAGTGCAAGGCTGCCTGAAGTGAGAGAACACCACCTGAGGAACCAAGAGAAATGGTAGCTTTTGAAACTCTTCCCACTGCATATGCCATACACATACATTCAGATGGAGGCCTTGCAGTAAAATAATCTGTAATTCTCGCAATTCCATTATTCCTTTTCTGTGGTGTTTAGTGAGAATTTTTGCAACTGTAGTTACTGTCTCAGACTTTGTCTCTTTGAATCTAAGACAACAATCAATAGCTATAAGGAAAGAACAAAGGTTCTGCCTAATGTAGGTACATATGGCTCAGAAAACCCAAACTGATTAAAAAACAGCCAACCTTACAATACCTTGTAAAGTATACAAAGATAAGCTCTATCACAAATTGGTCCTGATCTGTGGAAACCTGGATGACCTGTAAGTCCATGTATCTCTATTTGTGTCTAATTCCTCATTTAAATTATTGCAGGGAACAGAAAAGAAAGATATAAAAATATTTGAAAATCTACCTTGATTGGTTTTTTTTCTTTTTTCTTTTTTTTTTTCTTCTTTTTTTTCTGTTGTGGTATGAGAAACTAGAGTATGAAAGAACATAGTAACAGATTTGAAAATATTGAGTAATCGGCAATTTTGTGCATGATACCGTTCATTTCTGAATTATCTTATTGGAGAATTAATGCCAATGTATTTAGTGACACAAAGAAGAAAGGTATCTGTCTGTATCAAATAATCTTTGTAAGTCAATGGAAATCCTATAAACCAAACGGAAAGGAAATCCATCAATATTTTGAAACGGGTGTACTTTGTGTTTAGCATATATTTCTGTAAATTCAGTACAGGAATGGGGCTTGGATATAAAAACCTATGAAGCTGATATGGCTAGGCTGATAGAATTGCTTTATTCCCACTGAAAGAGACAGTCTCATCCATTTTCACTCTGCTTTGCCCACTGTCCTTTCTAACCATAGACGAGCAGTAATTTTGGCATGTATCTGATCTCTTCTAGGCCAATTCAACTCTCAGAAAAATATTGACTTTTCATGTTTTTATAATTCTCTGCCAAATTATGGAGTAGTGTCTGCTTAGTGAGAAGCCAGACAAGTGCTTGCACTGGTGGGAATTGATGGCCAGGAACTGGGGTGGGCTCTGCAGTTGAGACCCTTCTGACAGCAGCTGGATATTAGGTCAGCACATCAATCCTGTTTAAACATGCTTGTAGGTGTAAATTTATCCATACTGGTTCTTTCTTCACAGTCTTTCTTTACTGAAACCTGATTTACTTTGATGCATTTTTCTGTCTTTTTGTTCGTAGCTTGAGATTTTATTTATTATTTTCTGTCACTCACACCAACTGCTCACAGGCTCTTTGAGGTTTTTCAAGATCTCCAGCATGCAGCAATTCACTGCTTGGTATGGCAAAGAATAATATCAAACGTGATTAAGGAATTATATCAAACTTGAAAGTTGGCCAGTGTCAAGCAGTGCATAATTTTTAATGGTTTTAAGAGGTGCAATCTTTCTTGCTTTGCCATAAAGGTGTCGTAGTTGAGATGACCACAATTCACAGAACGCCAGTATATAACATCAGAAGGCTTCTCTCTGTGATTTCCCACAGTCCATAGAGCACCACCATCAGAAGGCTTCAAGTGTCTGCCTCTGGGTCAATGACTACTTTCATAGGTTCTATAGTTGCTACAGGGCCACTGGCTTCTTCTCTAATCTCTGGAGCTGCTGTGGGATCAGGTAACCTTTCTTGTATTGCTGGCAGCTCCTTCCAGGCTTTCTGTTGCTCCTGTAAGTCTGACTGAGCCCACCACACTTCCAGAGGCCTCTGAACCATCTACTGCTTCTCATTCTCTGGCACAACCTTTCACACCCTTGATCTCACATCCCCTACACCTGTGTGCCCTTCTGTGATTGGTCACTACTCCATGTCTCATTGCCTTCAATATTGGTCACCTGGCTCACACAGTTGTAGCTCATTAGGGATGAGGCTCAGCCGCAGCCCCACTCCCAACTACTACAAACTGTGTCCTCACACAAAGGCATTAATGAAGTATCAGAAATCTCTGCTCTCCAGTAGGACTAAGGCCTCAGTAAAACACCAGCTGGAAATATATTGTTGCTCTGTGACTTTAGGACTGAGCCTGAGAGAGCTATAAATCAGCAGTGTCAGCTTAGTAACAGCTGTAGGAGGTTGAGTCAAGAATTATGTTCTTCCCTGGGTCATATTCCTGCCGGGACTATGAATAAAAATGGCCTTTGGTGCCAGTTTATGCTAGCAAATTAGTTCATCACCAAGTTGTTTTCACTCTCTAAGGACTGATTCTGGGGCCCAGAGTCCAAAGCAGTATGTCTGCTCCGTCTGCTTCTAGTAACTGTACTCCAAACTCCACGCATTTAAGGTGGCTACTTTGTGAAAGCTTTCCCCCGCCGCAGAAACTAACGCATGCGACTTTACTGGAGCGGTGAACAGGATCCTACTGTACCTCACACATGTGCTGCAGATACACTTGCCTCTCATCACATCCCATCAGTCTCCCTTGGTTAACACCTAATAAATCCTAGAGAAACCTTCCTTTGCACATTTTGTTTATAGTGTAATGCCCATGTCCTTGATAGTAATCTTCAGGCAAACATCTGTATTCTCAGTGTCAGACAATGAATTGCTTTTCACACATTTGTGAACATTTTTCCTCTAGGGTAATATCGCATAAACACAGTTTCTTTTTTAGTTATCTGACAAGACTTTTTACTCAGCAGTGATCTTCATATCTATTTTTAACTTCGTTTGAAATGAAATTCTATTCACTTGTCAACAGATGTCATATTGTTCTTTTAATTTCATTTCACTTAAATACAAATAATCTCATAACAGCTTTCAGATGCTGGTTTTGGAATAATTTTCTTTTCCTCCTTTTTGTCAAAACATGAAAAAAGTATTCTGAATCTTTAACTTCAACTGTATTACTTTCCACATATTCCTCTGTCTGCTGAAAACATTTTTGTCTCTTGGTATTTATCACCCTGAGAGCAGTTTTATACACAGATGTTTCATCTCTCTACCACACACATATATACACACAAAATATGTGAAAGAAGGAAACTAAGATATATCCTTGTTTTAGGGGTAGAAGTGTAAGTACTACTCATGCAGCTAATTTGTATGAGAAAGATGTGACTCTGGAACACAGTGACTAACATCTAGAAAACTCAATATATTTTTTATGCAGATTTTTCAATCTTTTCAAAGACCTTGCTATATAACTCCAGATAGAGCATAAATCTGTTCTCATCCTTCCTAAGAAAATATCATTTTTCTGTGTCCAAACTTCTTTTGCCTTAACTGAAATGCATGGAAAAAAAAAAAATCAGATAAAGATCTGTTTCACCAATGTTTTCAGTAGCAGATTTTGTTACTTTCATTCTTCATGCACCTTGTAGTCAGTAGAGACTGAGGTAAGATATTAGACTGACAAAAGTTAGGCTAACCTCCTGCTAATATCCAGATATATTACCGATTTTGAGGCAAGCAACTTTTATAAATCTGTGACAGACTTTTCAAGGCATTAACTATTTCAGTTGAAAGATCACTAGGAGCTCTCTGCTGGCTTGCCCATGAACCTCTGCTCTTGAGGGTGGAAATGAGTGTTATCACAGTAAATCAGACATACGCTGAATCGGTAGTACCGACGCTTTTTATGTTTTTAAAGTTTGGCAGGTTCTCAAAGAATCTATTGATCTGTGACATTAAGATGTCACACACTCTCCTCTTCTACTTGCCCGTTGTAAAATGTCAGCATTCTCATCATATGTGTGAAAGGAAACACAAGAATGAAAAAAGCTGCAAGGCAGGCTGGACATTCTTGGCACTAACTTCACCTGTGTACTTCAAAAACAAAACTCAGAATCTCCCATTACCAGTCTTCAGAGACATAATGACATATCTTGTCCTCTCACAGTAGTTTTTATCATACTGCAATTAGCATCAGTGGGAATTTTGCTGTAGACCCAAGGTGAGGTGTAGCCACAGTCCTCACAGAGCAGAGTCCATGTAGTGACTTCTCTCTCTGATATGGCACGGATTGCACATCTCACTGTGTGTTACATGGGCTGCAGGAGGGCTGCATCTCTGCTTCTCCTCCTCCACATGCTTCTCCAAATTCAGTCTTGCAGCCCATTGCAAAAGTCCCAGTATGAACACTCAGGCAAATTATTTGTAAGAACAAATGTAAGTGTTTGTAAGTGTGGCAGTGCCACTCTGAGCTGAAATAGAAAGTTTTCACACTAAATACAAAGTGGAGAGAGAATAGAGGAAGAAGAAAAAGGAAGAAAATTCAGGGAAAAATGTGAAAATTTTTTTGTTTGATTTTTGATAGAATATTCATTTCTGAGTTTTTGTGAACATTTCCTGTTCTAACCTTTACCACTTGTGTCAAAAAATAATACAGTACAATAGATTATAATACATATTAACTTAAATGTTTGTGAGAATAATTTAACTTCAAATTCGAGCTTTTTTTTCATGGTGTAGCTGAAATAAGAAAACTTTTTTTCATTTTCTTTTACATTCATTACACTAGGTATATCTTTAGCAAAAAATGATAATACGCACCCTTGAAAACATCACAGGAGTTTTTAAAATTAATTTTAGCAGCTGGTGTGTTGTTAATCAGAAATGTTATAGCCTAATAAGCATCCAAAATTTGAATGTCTCACAAATTAATTTTTGTATCAATTCACACTTTATTTATAAGATTTATATGAATTTGGACTTAAGTTCTTTACATGAACTATCGGCTTCCTGTAGTCATTACTGAACAGTTCTGAAGGTCACAAATTATTTTGTAAAAAGTGAAAATAAATTATCTTAAGTAGCAGAGTTTGTTATCTGCTTAGTAAAATTTATGAAAATAAATTGGAGGAGAAAAATGTGATTATTCTCCTTATTCAAAATTGTGTCATGCCACTTACCCAATTAGTGGATAAACTGGGTAGTGGCAACAGAGAAAACCAAATCTGTGTATATGAAATTACTGTTTAAGGTTTTTAAAAGAGAGTGAAAAGAGAAGAGCACAGACTATGTAAAGAATAATTTTATAATAAAAATGAGGAAATTCAGTAGAAGATAATGTCATCTATGCTTTATTCAAATAACTGTATTAGTTTTTACTGGTACCTGCTCATTCTTGACATAGCAGTGAATCTGAACCTGTCTGTCTGCTTTGTATTCTGGATGGAAACATGAGATTTTCCATATTTTGATTAGGAGCTTGGAGAGACTACTAGATGAACTTGTCTCCATGAGCCGTGAAAACACCCATCTAGAATTTATATTTTTGCCCTTCTTCGAGCAAGTGAATTTTTGAGGAGATAGGTTTTTATGCTTCAAAACAGAAAAATGCCTGTAAGCTAATATGTACATTAAACAGCTAATACAAACAAACAAACAAACAAACAAAAACAAAAACAACAACAACAATAAAATGAAAAAACCCTAAAAGCTCAGTATTGTGATTCCAATTTAATGTGTAATTACCTTATTACTTTGTCCATTACTTTTTCCTAATGTTGAAAGAACTTTTTCCTTGCTATGTCTTCACTGAAAAGTTGCTAGAAGCCACTACTACAAATGTGATTTAGCTTTTCTTAAAATGCACCTCAAATTCCATAACAATACTTGGTGGCACATCCAATCAGGTGAGCAGGAAGTTAATACTTAGATGAAGATGTTACTTCATTTTTCCAATTTATAGCAAAGGTGTATTTCTTGAGACTTCCACAGCTTTTCCACAAGTTTCAGCTATTTTTTTAAAGAGTAGACACATTAATTCACAGATTTGTTAGCTAAAAATGTTGACATTGCAATGAAGAAATTTTGAAAGTACTCTTATCTTCTTTCCAACTTACAACTTGTACATCCAGTATGGATATGACTAATTTAATTACAGTTTTGCAGAGTACTTTTTTCTACCCAGAATAACCCGGATGCTTCAACTCAGATATTCATCTCCATCATATTTTTATCTACATTCATCTGGAGACAGAGAGTATGTCCATTTTCTGGGACAATATCCTTAGCCTCTCCACTACTTGAATAGCATGTTATTTTAGAATACATGTATATGCTGATCTTTCCTGAAATTTCTGTTGTATCACACTGCATTTTCCAGAATAATTTACTTGTACTTAAAGTCAGTTAGCTGCAGTATTATTGGTTTTACTTCAGCTAAACTTAGCATGTGGAACATATGGCAAAGAAGAAGATGCCATGTAAGGTCTTGGGTAGCTTCTGTTCAAAATTCAGCTATGCTTTCCATTCCAGTCTTGCTTTTCTCAACTCCTTTCTTATTCTGTGGAACTGTCTAAAACAACTTAGATGTTAAAAAAGCAATAATGTTAAAAAAAAAAAAAAAAAGACAAGGTTGTATAAGGCCCAAGAAAGGAAAAGAAGGGTGAAAAATAAGGAACAGAGTAATGGCAGCATGAGGAATGGGACTGCAATAGAAGGAGTGAAACAGAGCATTAGTCATGTTTTCCTGTTGTGTAATACTTGCCTATTTTGTGTATGAACAGATGCCCTTGCTCTTCACAGCAATGTTTCAAATATAAATCACACCAGTTTGGATGGATTCTATCTGGGCTTGCAAATTATGTTACTGGAGATCATTCTTGTGTTTTCCTTGGTTTCACTTTGCTGTTTGCTCTCTGAAAGATGCATAGAGACTCCCATGTGCAACCTTCCAGCTAAAATTGAAGACAGCCCAAAAGATGCAATAAAGCTTTGCTGAGCAATTCCTGTTCTCGCAATTACAGTGCATTTTCATTAAATGGATCTCCTGAGACAACTTCTCCAGGTGCAAGATTGCTGTAGGTTTGTGGCTCTCAAAGGTGCAGAAATTCTATACCACTTTATTATCCTCTACGTCACACTATTTCATACACCTCTTCTGTGTCGCATATTCCAGCAAAGCCTGACCAAGAGAGAAGCTGCCACTGCAGCAAGAATGCCAGCCACATACAGAAAAATGTACAGCTTACAATTCTGAGGCATTGAAATATTCTTATTATGAAAGTTCCAATACAAAAATACTATCCTTCTAGGGAAAACTACTTTTCCTGCAGAAATAAAGAGGTGTCATACCTAGCATATACAACAAATTAAGAAGTTTTACTGATCTCTGAAAAAAAAAATCAAAAAGCAAAAAACAAAGCTTTTCTGAAAATACGGAGATTGGAGCACACCATTAGCAGTAAAATTAAAAGGTTTGCTTTATAAACACTTTTAAGATATGTGCAGAGTTTAACAATGCCTATTTAAGAGCAAGAACCTTAAGAAGGTGTAGACAAGAATAATGAGTGTGTTGTGTTTCAGAGGAGAAAGGAAGGTTTTCTTATCAGTGAACAGAAGAGCATTTCAAAACTAAGACTGAGGAAGAATAAATGCTCATAATTTCATAACATTACTGTTTGGCAATGCAAGAGATATTAGACTCTAATGGCATCCTAGGATATTCAGTACTGGACATATGTTTCTTTCTACATTGTTGAAAAGAAGTTCAACTTTCAGGTTCATTCAGAACCTGTCTTAGGTATCACCACCATTACATATAATTGTGGGTTTTTTTAGTTAGTTCATTTTATAATCATGAGTCTTGCTTATCTTTTGGGTGCATTAATGTTTCCATATTAGGCTCAGATTCTAAATCTGATTCTAAATCTGATTCTAAATCTAAATCTAAATCTGATTTTTGTGACAGCTCGCCAAATATTTGACTTTCTCGTGTTGGCTTGATCTTGTGACCTCTATAAAACTTCACATTCTCCCAAACTGCACTATGCAGTTTTTTTACAGTGTGTTTGTTGTGAAGGCTAAGTTAAGCTTCTTTATCAATTCACCATAGAACAGTAATGTATGTTTGTGACTTTTGTATATTATCTATTTATTTAATTTATTCTACTTATTTTATTTATTTTTGTTCAAAGGAAGAGCATCAGAATTATTCTTTAGCAAATATTGATTATTATAATACTAGTATGATTAACATAATTAATATGAATAATATAAACAATTTTTATTAAAATAAATATTAATCGTATGTATGTAAAAGGTTTAAATAAGCCTTGAAGTACATTTACGTAGAATTTTAGACCTCTGAGGTTTTGCAGTGTTTCTTTAGAATAAGAATAAAAAAGACATTGCAGGTGTCTATTCCAGTATGAGATAGCAATGTAAACTTACCACTGTTTTCTTTTTTAGATAGGTTTTCAATTAGTTAACTACTTTTGAAATGTGTTTAATGTGAATTATTTTCATAACTCCTCTTTGCATAAATCGCTGTATTGATTTTCCAGACTTTTATACTCCCTTATCACTAATCAAAAATATATGTAGGAAAAAGGGATCTAACTAATTATTTAAATTTCTTCATCGTTATACTGACTTAATGTATTATATCTTGCGCCTAAATACAAGTGTTTGGAGATTGTTCCATGCCTGACTTGAATTTAGAAAATAGTGAGGGTTAGATTGTAACCAATAACTTTGCAGTTAGCAATACAAAGATGTTTCTAATTTATTTTGTTCTTTTGTCTGGATTGAACACCAAACTGTCACAGACCGACCAAATACAAGATAAAATTAGATTTAGCTTCTTTTATAAAGAGAGTTATGCATATCAAAATCTGAAAAAATCTGTGAGCCTAGAGCTAGCCAGATGCGGTGCATAAGTAGAGACAAGGTAGAAAAAATTTTTTGAAGTATCAGATCAAAAATATAACTTTTGTATTAATAAAAAAAGAAAAATTAATTAAAAATTGAAGAGATGCTTAGAATGGATACTGCAATCGTGATCTCACTTAGGGGAAGTTTATGATCCTGGCTTAGTGCAGTGAAATATAGGTTAATCAAGGATGATTCTCTATGAATTATCCTGGGCTAAAGAGATGCATAGTATTCAAAGAACAACACAAAAGCACATTATCTGTTCATCAATATCTGTAGGCGGGATATTAGGAGGTCTCTATCATTCAGAGTGGCAGTCTGCTCCTGGATACAGTGCTAACAAAAGACTCATCCCACTTTAATGCCTGTGATATCACGGGTGAACGTGCTGATATGGGAGACCCCTGCCTGTTCTGTGTTAAAGAGGGCGTGTCCTGGCCAGCACCTCAGCGAGCTGAGCTGTGTTTATGACAAAAGCACAGTGTACCCAAATTAGCACGACTGCTGTTAGCAAATGCAGCATCAAGTACAAAGGTATAATATCAGCAATGAACTTTTTTTTGGACAATCTTAAATAAAGAAAATCTTAAATAAAAGAACATAACAGCTTCTGACAACCTGTAATTCCTTAAGGGCTGTAAGAGTTCCTTACAAATGCCCTAGTGAGAATTAGGTTTCCTAAAGGAACAAATAATCCAGTAGGAAGAGAGATCTTCCTCTTATATCTGTTATCTGTTGCATGATACAAAAGAGAAAATAGGAAGAAATGGTTTGCAAAATAGCCTGTCAGAAATGCAATGAACTCTGCCCAGTCCTAAAGGTTTACAACAGACACAGCTTTGAAGAGAGCAGCGTTGGAAGAAGGGTCTGTCTACATAAGGACACTGGGGAAATTGATTGAATGGTTTAAAAATGTGGATTTAAATTGCATTAGTTAAACCACATCAACAATTATGTGAATACCCTCCCTAAACATTAAAGGGACCTAAATCTGATTTAACATAACCTACTTCCAAGGCAAAGTAAGGTGAAATGAACTATTTTAATTCTGAAATGAGGTGTTTGCACAGCCATATAATGAGGTAAATGCAATCTAGTTATTTAGGATTAATTTTCTGAATTACACTGATGTAAAAAAATCCTGAGAACTGAGTGTGTTTTCCAAGATGTGAAACTATACTTTTCTTGCTAACAATCTCTCAAGTGTCTATGTTGTACTCAGTACATAGGACTCAATATTTCGACAAAGGCAAGATAGACTAGGGCTGAAATATTCTAGCTAACACATGGTTTCCTTTGGGGTTTTTTGTCAATTCTTTTAATATAGCTATTTGAAAACTGAGTTAGAAAAAAGAGTGGGAAAGGCACATTAGGTTCCAAGACAGTCACAAAATGAAAACCAGGTATTTATGAGAAAGAGCTGACAAAGGATTTGACCAGCTAGATATTGTCAGTCTTTCTTAGGCAGTTAGTTTTTCCCAAATAATGTATGGGAAGATGGGCATGAACCTCATAGAATATGTCCTACGGTGATCAATACAAAGAGATACTTTCCATTCATCTTAGAAGCAGCTACATGCACTACTGAAGGATAGAACAAATCCCTTAATCTTGTCCTGGTATTAATAGCCTATTAAGATCACATTACAAAAGCCTAGCAGTTATCAATGTCAGGAGGAAACTCTTAATAATGAATTGTTTTAAAACATTACAATAGGACTTTGAATAAAAAAGTTATGAATTTTATCATCTAAGAAAATTTATTCTGATTTCTTCTAAACCTTCCTCTATTCCTAAATATTGTATTATATCAATCAGACTAGGAGTCTCATTTTTTTTTTTAATTCGAGCTTGTGAGATTAGTGTTATGTGTTTATATTATTCCTTCTCAAGGCAGTCCATTATTTCTGATTAATTTTAATTAAGCCAGCAAATGGCCTTTTATCTCTGTACTTTCAGTAGCTGCTCCATGCTAACATTTGTTTGAGTTTACATTTAATAAATATCTTAACCCTTCAGCGGCAGCTTGAGCTGGAGTGCTGCTAATGAAGATGTATGGAAATAAGGACAGGAGAAAAGCATTAGAATTAAATGGATTAAGTTGGCTGAGATGCTGGAAAGGCTCACATAATAAATGATGCTACAAGAATGTCAGGGCTGAATAAATACCAAATTGATTTAACTGAGTTACTTCTTCAAGGTCACACCTAAGAGATTATATTTGTGGCTTTTTGTCACACATTCTATTGGGATAGTGAAGAGTAAAGCAGTGCCCTGGAGAAAAAGAAATATACTGTTCATTTCCATAAAATGCCAGCAGTTCTTTTGGATAGTATGAAATTCTTATGTTTTCCAAATAGAAGAGATTTTTGAAATCCCATGTTAAGTGGCTAACTCTTATAATACTGCACAGAAATTACCTGCCATCTGTCCCCCACTTAGCCAACTGGAAAGAAGCTATTAAATAAAATCTGGCTACTGATGATAGGCTGTGCACTGTCTAGTACCCTCATTAGTTCCTAGAACCTGCATAGTGACTTGAAAGGAGAAGGAGTTTAATAATAATGACAGGCTCTACTGAGATAACTTGCTTAGTTTTGGTTGAAATTTTACATTTCCTGCAGTCAAGATTCTAATTCAAGGAAAGCCAGTGCAGCCAATTTATACAGCCTTAGGTTATTGGATATTGAAAAAAATATGCTCAGCAGTATGTAATTACTTCTTCAAAAATTCTCAACTGATATGGATTCTTTTTAATTACCAAAATTATTTTGATAATATTAAGTAATTCCATTTTAAAGAAGCATGGAAAAGCATGATGTAACTTTGGGTTATATATAGTTGACTAGGATACTTAAAACATGCATAAATTAATAATATTTGATATTTTATGCATGATTTTGTGTTGACTTTTATCTTCTTTTTTACTCTCTTTTTGCAGAATGTGTTATTCCCAATTGGACAAAGGTGTTATGAAGTCCTGAAATTCACTGGGAGGTAGAAATTTTAAATCACTTATCCTTTACCTTCAGACCATGCAGTTTCTCACACTGCATGGAGTAAGCAAACAATACCTTCCTGATGGCATGCTTTATTTTTAAAAGGGGTTGGTTTTTGTTTTGGTTAACAACTGCACAATTTAATTATAAATCCAAGGTGTGGTTCATGTATGATACAACATCTTTTCTTGCTTTCATGTTACAGAAACCACCTAACAGTTTTTGCTCTTGAACTTTGCTTTAGAAGATACTAAAGAGACCTCACCCATTGATCTGTTATGATAGATCTTAAAAGTAAAAGCAGATGATATTGCAGCTGAGCCCATTGACTGCCAGCAGCTAAACTACAATCCCCAGTAAAATTTCCTGTTTTCCTTCATCACTTTAAACATTTATGGAGGTCTTTTGACTTCACTTCTTTTGACTTTTGAGTGAAGTTCTAAACTAGGAATAAGTTTCAGAAATCTTCTCCATAATGTTTAATTTGTTTATTTTGAAAGTTCTGTGGCAAAAATTCTTGCAGATGTTCTGTGGAACTCCTGTAATGTTTCCATCTCTTTCTTATCCTGTCCTCTAAAATATACCTTTGCCAACGTGAGTACAGAAATATGGGGTTTAGGGGAAATTATTGAACTTCTGAACAAACTTTATTTTTTCCATATGTTCCGTGTTACCAGAGAGAAAAAAAATACACCTGGAAATGACTCCCTCATAGGCAAAGGCAGATGATCGTCTCTGTGAGTCTAGAAGGCAAACTTTATTTTTTTGGTTGAATTAATGGAATACTGCCACTGTGCTTGTACTCTGGAAAAGAAAAAAGAAACAACCCAAAACCTCTTCACAAGCCTGCAAGGGTTTCTGAACTGCATTTGTTACAGTGCTAAAGCAGTGTGCCTGCAATTTTGCATTGAAAATGTTTCCTTATTTAACTATGTGCCAGTTATAATTAATAATTAAAGTTGGTCGCACCCTAAAGTCTTTATACCTATTAAGCCTTTTATGAAAGGTTTTAATAAGTAAAATAGATTTTGTTGTGTCTAATTTGAAGCAGATAGGCTTTAGGGTTTCAGTGGTCAAAAACTTAATTTCCTCAATAAGTTTTTTCATTTCAGTCATGCAATTTATTGTATGATACAATTCTCTTATGAATACTATCAGACAAGGTACTACTTATATAATTATTCTGTAAAGTACTTTGGATTGTGACTCTGGAATTTTTACTTCCTTTATTTCTACTGGGCTTCTTTAGCACCAATTAGAGCTTTGAGTTTATCATGGGTCACAGAATGTTTTCATAAATAAATATTAAAATGCAGTTCTATTGTTTTCCATTTACAGTGCAGCAGGATCCAGACAAGTTTACTGAGTCTATTATGTTGAAGTTAATTTCTCATTTTGATTGTGTATGCCAAAAAAAGGTACTGTATACAGAAAATAAATTATCCCTTTCACAACAGAAAAATATAAAGACTTCGATGAGAAAATGTGTTGATTGGGCACTGATGATGCTGATGACTTCAGGCATCTCAAATGTCAGCTTACAGGCCACTGGTTTGTATTACACCTCAAGTTTTTAAAATATTTATATAAGACTTTAAAAAAAATATACCCCAAAAGTACTGGAAGAATATGTAAGTTATAATTACACCTCTCTTAAAACTCCTTTATTCTTGCCAAAGCAGTGAGGTAAAATATAAACAGGATTCATTTCTCTTGTCCACCCAAAACTTTGTTTCTTTATTTGTGTATTCCTTCAACTTGTCATTCTTCTTTTGTTGTAATGGTTACAGCAGGAAAAAGTGGATCTTTTAATGGTCTATACAGGGTCTAAACTAGATAAAACATTTCAGGGTTATGTGACCACAACAACATTGCGCCACTTTAAAGTAATTTATACCTATTTTGTGATATTCTGTACTTTTTGAGCCTTGAAGGAAAAAAAAAAAAAAAAGAAAAAGGCAGTGAATGCACGGAAGGCATTTGATGTCTTTTTTTACAAAATATCCATCAGGAAGAAACCTGACTCACCCAAATTAATTAATATCTGCACCAAGTTCTTTGATCCGATTTTCCACATTTCAGTGTTCGTGTGACCGCAAGATGTATAACCAGGCTGCAGCTAAACTTCATCAAAATAAGGGGGGGGAAAAAAAATTGTTCTCCCTTTGCAAATGAGCATCTTGTGTTAACCCTATAACATATAGATACTTCATAGAATCATAGAATATCTCAAGTTGGAAGGGACTCATAATGACTATCAAGTCCAACTCCAAATGCTTCTTTGCTCCAACTTTTAAAGAAATTTTGATACCAGAATAGGAAAAAAATCAGAAGAGTCATGACTTTGAATTGACTTTGCAAATATTTTAAAATTTTCAATTATAAAAACTTTTCTTTCATAGTTTGTGGACAGCTAAATGAAGCAGCTGATTCTCTTAATATTACAGAGCAGTGCCTTCTGAATGGTTAATGGCCAGAAGCTGCAGCCTTAAAATTGTTTTTGAATGACATCACTGAAGACTTATCAAAGGCCCACACACTTCCAAGTGGTAGCCAAGGTCAAGTGGGTAATGACACTGGAAGTGCCTATGACAGCCCACGGCAATTCAGATGACACTTGTCTCTGTAACTGGTCTGTGCTCTTTGCACAAATAGTACCAAGCCTGGCTTTCTCTCAGACAACAGACACAGTTGACAGAAACCTCAGTGGCCATAGAGTCTTGTTGCCTCTGCCAGTCTCAGAGACTGAAATAAAACCCTGAATGCCAGTCCCCATTTGTACCCCACTGAATGTTCTTCTGCCATGGAAAGAAACAGCCAGAGCACTGTTTTGTGTTACCACAAAAATCCCTTAGTGCACAACAAAATACTGCCAGTGCTACTGCATATTCTGAATCCAATGTCTAGGCCTTGTTGGAAGAGTAGATAATCCCACATGTAAAACCAACTTAGGTCATCGCGATCGTTATCACCCTACATTGAATACCAGAGGAATAAGTAAGGAGCAGGCGCTTGTTACAAAGTGTTAGGGAGACATGTCTTTTATATTTTATATGCAATAAAAGATGTGACTGGAATGCAAGACAACATTGGTTTGATTCCTTGCACCTGGAGTTCGGGAGTTGTTTGTATCTTTCTCCTTTTCATGTCAAATGTGTGTATCCTCATCCAGTTTCTTAATTTTTACAATGTGTGTTTTTTCACTTTTTATTTAGCTATTTCATAGGTGAAGGCATTTGAAGTAATATTTCCTTCTCTTTGTGCTTTATTTACACACATGACACACACACACCATAGCTGTAATTGTCTGGAGAATAATGATTCAGCGCATGAAAACTCTCAGTGTATGACATTTGTTTTCATTCTACATGGGATCTAAAGCAAAACAATCCCAAAACTTAAAAGAAAAAAAAAAAGAAAGAAAGAAAAAAGAAACATATATCAAAACAGATGTTTTAAGAAGGCGAAAAAATCACAGTGTTTTTAGCTTTTCTCTTCCTGTCTGTCTCAGTGTCAGCAAAAGTAATCAGTTGAATATCCCAGTTTTTGAAATGAATAGATGAAGAAATAAATCAAAATATATTATCTCAATGTTATTATTAGGTATGTCCATAAACACTTCATAACACACACTCATACCTTTCCTTCACAACAGATATAACGCATGTATCTATTTAAGAAGAAACACATTAAAGTATTCACAGAAACAAAAATATATTTGTGAATACAAGGCAGTCATTTACATTTTGCTATGTTTCCAAGTTTAAAACACATATAACATGTAAAGGAATTCATCAGCTCATTTCCTTTTTCCTGACAGACTCTTTGCACTGCTAGTAGGAATCACCTAAAGGATGTAAGGCAGAACAATAGCAGTGGGAAGGTTAGTCAAATCCTGCTGTAAAGACCAGCAAAATGTGTCTTGAGTACTTAATCTTATCTATATCACAAGTCAAAACCATATTAATATATGTACAAAGGTCTGTTATTCAAATAAGTGACAGACATTGAAGGAAGTAATTTCCTCATTACTAGCCTATCTCCAGATCATGTCTTTATATAACAATGTTCATAGGAGTTCTCTGAAAATACTTCAATCTTTTGTTTCTCCATCTGAAAATACTTCACTCTTTTGTTTCTCCATCTAAGCAGAGTGTTTTTCTTCCCTGGGAGAAGCAAGAGGGGAGAGTCCATTTCATAGATCTTCTACAATGTTTTTGAGGACTCTGCTCTTCCAGGAGTCGCCAACCTCCTGTACTAATGGCAGTAAAGAGAATTAAAAAATCGTGTTCTATTTTGCTAGCTTGGGAGAATTATCAATGCTCACTTTTACACACAGCTAAGCTATAGAAACAGAAGTCTGAGCAGCAAAAGAAAATTAAAATACTCTAGTACACTGCCTACTGTGTACTGAGTTCTGGTCAGAGCAGAAATAAAATACTGCATTCCTAATAGAGACTGTTTTCTTTATGTGTGAAAATTGTTGCTGTTGGAAGCTAAAGTCTGGTCTGAACGTAGCTTTTTTTTAGCTGTTTAAATATTGTTGGCTTGGTTATTTTTTTCCCTTTATACTGATATATATGCAATTATGCACTTATTTATATCAGTTCTACTTCTTGGAGAAGAAGAAATAAATTACTAGTGAACACAATTTCATATCGGTAAGCCAGTAATCAAAATCATACCTAAGAAACATAACAGTACCATTTTTGTGTATAAATGTTTTGGAATACAGCTAGTATCCTGCTGATCTGTATTTGTTACTGGGATTATTGGGACCCTCTGATAGAGCCTCCACAATATTTGGAATGTTTCTGCTTGTGTTTTATTACTTCCCATTCCCATCATAGTTAAATAGAAAAGTTGTGAAGAAGATAGCATTAAAAATAGTTAAATTAATTATTAAGTATATCATAACTCATAAAATATTGATTTACCTTTCTGAGTAGCGAATTATGAAGAGTTTGGTAGCATAAAGAGGAAAGTAGATTTTAGGCTTACCTGAACCAGTTTGCACATTACTTCTCTGTACCTTTGCAGGCAGAGGAAGCCCTTTCCTTCACATATTACTACATAGATTCTCCTCTCTTTAATTTATCTCTTTCTCAGTAGTATAAAATCTATTTTCTTTGGTGGGGAAGAAAAATATGCATTCTCTTCTCCCTGATAAACTCAGCAGAATTTCAAATCCAGCTTCCACACGTAAAAAAATAAAAAACCTTTTAAATTCACACTTTACAGGCCATATTTGATTATCTGCTAAGTTTCTAAACAAGCTGTTGCTTATTATGAACAGTATTGCATGCATGAAACTTAATTATAACAGAAACACCATTACACTCCTTGATTTTTCCATCTTCATTTTGACTTCTCCCCTTTAAGCAATGGTAAAGGCATCAAATTCAACACTGTTATAACAGTTGGGTCATTCTGTCAATCATTTCAGGATAAAATGAAACAGATTGACATTGTAAAAAATAGCAGGCTATTGATAATCTTAACCAGTACAGGAATCTAAACCTTGTGATCGGTTTTACCAATTAATTATACTGTACTCTTGTCATGCTTATACTCAGATGCTGGTAAATTGACAAGTTGCCTCTGAAAATATTTTTCCCTGTGTTAAAGTGCAGGATCTTTGTTAAGCAGAATTACCTTTTCGTTTTAAAGAAGGTCTTTGTTTTGCCAATACAGGTTTTGAATTCTCATGCTGATTTAAGCCTCTCATTAAAAGCTGACAAAGACATAAGTTCTCTTGACAATGCAAGAAGCAAGGAAAATGGATATGCAATAAAAAGTGAGGTGCTATAATACCTTAAGCATCTTCATAGGCTTAACTTCTGGTGAAGAGTAGTTACAAATAACTAAAATCTGGTAGTAGCTTTGCAATGTCTGTTAAACAGTATTTACCAAGTATTTTTTTTGTAATCTCACCAAAGAAGTGAAAAATTATAGAGTTGTTGAGAATGAACTGTCCTGTTTGAACTCTGAAAGAGCTCTTTGCAGGTTTTCATTACAAGGTATACTTTTAGGTCTTCACAAACAAAACAAATCCAGTCACTTAGTTTGAGAAAAAATACAATTTGCTCTTTGATGACTTTTAAGATCATTAAATTACCTTCGGGATTTAAAGAGTCTCAAGAAACTAGGAATTTTTATGTAGAAATTTCAAGGAAGTGCTTTTCCATATAGAGACAACAATAAAGGCAAAATGAAGTTCTATTCCTTGGACATGAAAATAGGAAGTAGTTTCCTCTCATCTACTGTAAAAATAAGAAAACTGATTTTTTCCAGTTATTACAAAGTAGAAAATTCCCATGAGAAACCAACTCACAGTTTGGGTGAAATCGTAGAAATTTCATCACTGACATCACTGACAGAAACAGGATTCAAGTCTAGTGAGAAAAAGCAATTTTCCTATAGAAGTACATGTAAAAATAGTTATAATTTTTAGGTCTGCATGAAATTAAATTAATGAAATCTAAACCAGTACAAGATTTTCTATCAGCAAAAGATCATTTACTGGAGTATTTTTGAATTGTTTGTAATTTTTGTTTGATTCAATATTTATTTTTCCTCTGAATCATGAATCCATAGACTGTGGAATTTCGATGTACTGGCATAATGATTTAGAAATAAATACTCATCGTAAAACTCAAGAAATTTCTATAGATACATTCATAACTACATGTCTTTGAAATAAAGCTTTCCTTCTTTTGGAAGACACTTCTGGATTCAGTTTTTCCCCAGTTGCACATCAAGAATAGTCTAATTTATTTAAATGGGTTATTCTATCCCTACAAAATAATGTGAGAACAAATTAATTCTAGGCATAACGTATTTCTCCTTGTGCATATTGTAAATAGTGGAAAAGTTTTGGTGAATTTGGATGCGTTGCTGTCCTCACAGGCATGATTCTGTACAGGTCTCTTGATGCTGAATAACTCAGAGGAGGAGGCTGTTGTAACTTACAGTACCTTTCAGCAGCCTAGATTTAAGCCCATGGCTCAAAGACTTGAAGCTATTTAAGCCATCTTTATCCTATTATCAATGTCTGATCTTAAGATCAGACATCTTTTATTGTCCCAGTATTATACACAGGCACTATATAGTTACACTGATGTAACATCCAATATAAACAGCATTCTGCTGATTTTGAAGTGCCTTGTAATGTCCTCAGATAAGGAAAATGTACTCCAGGTTGTGTTTTGCCACAACAGGATTGCTGCATTTTATAAAAATGCACAGGCAGAATTCATAGCATTAAATTAGCACAAATTTTAATATACCTGAGCTCAGACAAAAAAAAAAAAAAGTCAGAAAATTGCATTCTGAAATACTTTTTTTTGCATTCTGCTAGGAATATGCTGAAGAACCCATTCAAGGAGAATGCAGTTAGTTTATGTTTTATAAAGAAAAAAGTACAATGGTAACAGAAGTAAATTTTCATATTACTTACTTAAGTATTATTGTACAATCATATGCTAATATAATTTAGATTGGAAAAGACCTTTGAGAGCATCAAGTCCAACTATAAATATGAATCATTAAGAGATATAATTTTCAATAGGATAAAATAGGGTTTTTCTTTTTGACATTACTCAGCTAAATTAAGAGGAGCATGAAGCATATTAGTGCAAAATCTTAACATTAAAAAGTAAAATTTTAATTCAATTTTAACCCTCATTCTTTTGTTATTTTTATTAAAAAACTCTGCTAAGAATGTGTCTGTTCAAAGATTAATATATCTGTCAGTTGAACCAATACTGCAGTAACAAGCATAAGAAATTCAAGGTGGATTTATTGGGACAGTCAGAAAGTGAGAACCATCTTAAAATACTTTAAGAATGACAGTTATATGAGTTAAAGGATGGGGGATGAGAGTAAAAAAAAGACTGAAATTGGCCCCGGGTAAAGACAGGAAAATGGAATCATAAATCATATAAGACAGCTGTGTTCTTTTATCCATGGATCCAGATGTTCCCACTAAATGTGTAACAACTCCAGAATTATTTTACAAGGAGGAAAGGAACTGTGAATATTTGATTTCTCTCTTTTTTAAACAAGACTAGCTGGGAATGTTTGATGCCAAGTAGAAACTTTGACCTGTGTTTGCAGGAGAGCAGCCTATGAACAGAGTTCTTAAATATAGCTCCTAACCAATGTGGACTATGATATGATTTGAACAGCCAGTGCCAAAAGGCTAAAGTTATACTGGCATCTTTTTGAAAACAGTGACTAGAATCAAATCTATGGTTGAAGCATCTGGGTAATATGAGGCTAGATACCCTCACAGACTAGGAATTTCTAAATGTTAGCTAGTATCATGGGATGATGGAGTCCTGCTAGAATTATAATCAGTTTCATACTGAGATTGGAAGTAGATAAATGTTAGATGGTGAGAAAATGAAATTATAAGTCACTTCAGATATGTTTTGAAATAGCAGCTCGGGACAGACCGTGACAAAGCTTTTTAAATATCTTCCAAATGGAAATTGATTTTCCTCTCTCCTCTCTGGCTCATCCTTAAAATGCAATAGCTGATCATAAACCAGCTTATGTTTTCAAGTAAAATAGAGAAGGAAAAGTTTTTCCACTCTTCTAAATATTTCTTTGTTACAGAAGAGTAAAATTGAATAATTTTTTTTTTCTTTGTGTTAGTTCTCTTCACTAATAGAGTTTTGAAACTTAAAGACTAATACCTATAGCTATTCCACAGTCATCTAAAAAGATACCTTATGCTGATAATAAAAAATAGCACACTGTTGGGTTTTATTAGGTGCTTTCTGTAATTACACCTCTGTGACTGAAGACAGCTATTAGGTGATTATCACACCATTGTTTGCAGAAGAAGGGAGAGGAGGCTGAGTTTCCATTAAATAATTAAGGATAAGAATATTCTTGAAAGTACATATGTTATATTTTCAGTTTGATCTATAGGGACCTGAGCTGCTATTTTCAATTTAGCTCAATGCAAGAAATACAGAGAAAAAGAAAAGGCAGAGACATTTACTTCTGGATTTAGATGGTGCTGTTAAAATCATGGAGACAAATATGTACATCCCCAGTTGAAGCATCATGAAGTTTATTTGGATTGAAGAAATTAAGGCTCTTAAAAATTATCTGCCATTTCTAGAACTACATTCCACAGAAACCTGAGTCCCTCTAAACTTGTGGGTACTTCTCTTCAGTTTGTTTTCCCTAGTTCAGGGCATGATAATATTGAGAGTGATATTTTGTCTTTGTGGAGGCTTTCTGCATCTTTGCATAAAAGCAGTGACTCAAGGAAGGTGAGATCTTTCCAAGATTTATCATGGATGGAGACATGGACATTTTGAAACATATTAGATGATACTGCGTCCTTCATGTGGTTCTTTAGCTTTCTTTTTCTTTTTTTAGTAAAAATGATAATTTCTTAATTTAACAGGTCTGTTATATAACATATTGAATTTTGTATTGCTATGTAAATGTGGTTAGGAAGATTTTATTTTTAAAAACAGCATTCTTCTTTCTCTTTTGTATGTTTTCCCTCAAAACTTTTAATAGAGGAATGAGCTAGAAAATAAATTGTGACTACCTCTTTTTAAGATAAATTATGAATAAAGGTCCTTAAAGTCCCACAGACCTCCTGGAGTATTTGGAAAGCCTGTTGTTTTTTTTTTTTTTCTGGCAGACCTATTTAAATGTACACCAGCTTTGAGAGATCAGTGGAGCAAGTGCTCTTAGCAGATTTTTCCAATAGGCTGAGACAAACATGGTTGTTTTTGGACTCAAGAACATGAAAAACTTATAAAATTCAAAAATGTAATTAGATCTACAGCTACTTCTTCTTCTTTTTCATCTATGAAAGCATCAAGACTTTATATGGCTATTATTAAGAAAGCACTGGCTTGAGGGAGCTGCTGTAACAGTTTAAAACGAGTCCATATTTCATCCTTTGGATTAGGTGGTGAGTACTTTTTAATTCTCATATGTTTTTAGAACTGTGCCCAATTTAAAAATTCTCCTTCAGTTTTTATATTACATTCCATTATTTCGTGCAAAGGACTGGAAATCCATAATTTTCAATCTTTACTCACTTTGTTATCTTTTAAAGATATGATCAAATTATCAGTGATTACTTGATGTCTCACAAGCCTTTGGATCACTCTTCAAGCAGAAAGCCAGGTATATGGCAATTAAAAATGTTTGTGAGTTCACTTCCAAAGGCTGAGGAAACCTGCTTACAGTTTAAAGTGAGCAATGGTGTGGTAAACACTTTTCTTAAAAATGGAAAATACATAATATAAAGTACAAGAACAATATACTGTGGGAGGAGTGAATCAGATGTATGAGGAGTTTCTAAATAGTTCTATCAATCTGCTCAAAGTAAGAAAAGGTTTATTTAACTTTAAAAGGGATAAGTAGAAAATATAAGATGGATTTTAAATCCTGTGAATGGTGACCTGAACATCAAATTTTGTAGTAGAGAAAAATATAGGTTAAGCTAAACTAGTATAGCAATCCTAATATAGCTATGATCACAGAAGGAAGAAAGATAAACCAAACTGTAATATTGTTACATGTAAGTTCTCTTTTATCTAGACATATGAAAATACATTAAAAATAAGATGGAACAAAGAGGAAGAAGTGGCTTAAAATACCATGTTGGGTGGAGAAGCTACTTGTGTTATTGCCTCTCATCAGTTATACAATTGAAGAAAACATCCCAACACATATTTAACCAGAAATGGAAGAAACAGGGTGACCCACATAATCATTAAGGTTGGAAAATATCTTATAGAACATAAAGTCCAACTGTCAACCTAGCACTACCACCAACTTCTTCACTAAACTGTCCTCTTTTTTTTTTTTTTTTTTTACAGACTTTGATGTTTCTTTCTTAGTGTTCTGAGTTTCATTCTGAGCATCTTCTTTATACCTTGACCAAAAAGTGGCCCTAAGGACCTTCCTAACCATTGCAAATTTCACTATAGATTCTGGACTTTAAATTTATACTCTGAAGGATTCAGTAATAACATGGTTAAAATCTTCAGAAAATCTGGAACCAAATTTTCATCCCATCTCCTACACATGACTTTGAATTTGTGGGACATATGGTGAATTTTCACTTTTCAACACTTTACTGACTTATATCACTGATAAACAAAAGGAAAAAGGATCTTTTGCCTTTAGGTGATGCATTTTCTTTCCTGATAGAAGCTGACAATGAACTAAATAGCTATGTTTGGTATTTGACATGAATAGAATTGTGACTGGCCACTCCATAGAAAAATGTCAGTGTTTTAAAAGCAACAAATGGCTATATTACTTCTCTTAACCTCATAAAAATTAATGAAACCTGGTTGACAAGAGCTGAGAAAGAACTTGGGTAAAAACATGAACATACTGACAATACTTAAGAATTCTATTAATCCCTTGATAAAGAAATCTAAAAGACCTGTCTTTACTCCAGAATTTCTGATGGACACTTGCCAACTTTTTGCTGAAGAAAAGTGCCAATCCTAATAAGGAAAAAAAGCTTGGTTAGAATTAAATAATCTTCTTCAGGGAATAAGCCATCTATTTTTCTGTTCAGGATATACCCTGTAATGGACTTCCATAATCGAATATGCTAGGCTGTATGGGTGTCTTCAGAGAATTAGAAGAATAGTTTTAATTCAAAAAAAATTTTGTTTTTAAAACAAAAAAATTCTTTGTTTCCTTAAGTATCCTACCTGTTCTTAGGAGGATCAAGGCATGCAGGATTTCTGAGACTTCCAGCCTAATTCTACTGCAGCATCTTCAGTTTTATTAAGAAAGAAAAATAATTGGCAAAAAATAACAATACAAAGCACTGATGTTTTTTTTCCTACCCTTGTATTTCATCCAATAAATTTATTTTCCTCTAGCAAGGAACAGGTGTTGAGACCCATTTTATTAGCCCTTTCATGTAAATGCAGGGAGTTTCTGACCCTGATGTATATAATTGGAAAGCTGAGTAATTCCATGTTATATAATTATACGTTTAGTTCTCTGGAAATGGACCCAGGCAACAGCTTTCAGCCAGGAAAAAAGAAAAGGAAAGAAAAAAGCAAAAACAAAAAACCAAAACAAACAGAAACCAAAACACACACACACACACACATACACATACACTCACAACCCCAATAATGTTCTGTTCCTTGGCTTAAATTTTATACATAAATATTTTTTTATACATGAACCTACTGTACATGAATCCTTTATCTACTTTTTTTCTGCTCTCTCTATTGTTTACAAATATTTTAGAGTAAGGATTTAAAAGAAAAACCATAAGAAAAAAAATTATTTTCTGCTGACTAGGAGAGAAACATTTTTTTTCCAATCTCTTCTTCCCCTCCAGCCTTTCACTGATTATTGTGTTGCTAACCTGTTCCACCTTTTTGTGTGCATTAGAGCCATCTGTTAAAATGTAGAAAAATAATTGTAAATTCAGGTCTTGAGAAGACATGAAAGGAAGTTCTTATGGTAGAGAGCACTGTCTAAAGAAAAAGACAAAGGAATCATGGAGACAAAAGATGTGGGCAGATTGAGAAATGTTGTGGTATAGCTTGTTGCAACAACAAGTCAATTTTTAAATTGAATATATGGGAAGATTTGGTTTGGAGTTTTGGGGTTTTTTGGTGTTGTTTTTTTGTTTGTTAAGAAATTTAGAAAATTTCATTTACCTACAATAGTTCTTTTTTCTGTCTCAACATCTCCAGGCATGATATGCAAAGAAGAAGGAATGAATCATGCAGATTTCCTTGTGCCTTGAAACCTTAGCCTCTTCTTCAGGGAAGAAGCAGAATTTTGTGCCACAATGCCAACTAATAGTATGCACTCAAGAAATGAGAAGATAATCAGATCAGTTCCGATAATAATAGGATGCAAAGAGAATTCAAAGAAATTTTTCTATGCAAGTACATAGAACAACCCTCTTTTCCACACAGAAGGGGGTATTTCTTGAATATGTGTAACCAATAGCATTGCATGACCACTCGATGGACATTCTTCTTCACATGTATCAGGTGCCAGAACTGATGTTTTGAAATCTCACTATATTGCTTAACATGAAATGCTGAGCAGAGCATACTATCAAGTACTAGGTGACTATGTAAGGACCATATTTCTTTCATAGTTACTCTTGAAATTTTAGAAGCTATTGTAAAAAGAATTCCAACAATTTACAAGCTGATCTTATTATTGCACTTCATCTTTTCCTTTTCTGTTACTTCTGACCCGAGGCAAATTTTCAGAATTACCATGCTGGGAAAAAGTTAATATTCTGTTTAGATACTGAATGGAAAGAGAATGTTTAATTCTCAGTTGCATCATTCATTATAAATATTCTAAATCAGGGAGTTCTGGGATTTCATTTGTCCAGGGCCTAGTACAATAGTTCCCCTGATTGTGCTCTTGAAGTATTATGAATTGATGAATAAATGAATAAATATCATCTCAGTGTTTCAAGCAGAGGCATGAAATCCTTTTTATGCACCTAAATGTGCTATATAGTATTTTCTATAGAGAGAATTTTTTTCCTAATGGAAGGTAACAATAGCTTTAAAATAAGGAGATTCATAATCCTTATGGGCTTTATCCTATTGTGTAATTGCAAATACCACCAAAATATAATATCAATACATAATTCTTGTATTAAAATAAATGTAATAAGTTCTTTTTAATTGTTTTTAATAAACAATTGTTTCGTTGTTTGATAAAGGATACAAAAAATAAGAATGAAAAAGGAATAATTAAGCAAAAGCAGAAAAACTAAATTAGAATAAGTGAGAGAAATAATGATTAGCGTATATAATGAGTTCCTGTGTTTTTTCTCAGTTATGACAATATGTTTAAAGTGTTTCCTATTCCTGTGGGGTATTTACTAAATTAGACCTATTTGATAATCCAGAACCACATGCAAATGAAGCCTGCTGATGTTGCAGTTTTCAAATGTACTTTTGAATAGTCACACAGCTGCACTGCACAGTGCCAAAGCAGCGGATGTTATTCCTTTGGCAATATGAGTTGGTACAGCATAGGAAATTTGGGATGATTTTCTGTAGCTGTTCCAAACTTTCTGGTCCATATTCTTAGCTTTCCTACAACTTCTTAGGGCCATTCTGGCAGTTCAAAACTATTGTAAAGTCAACATGTCCATCCTGTTTCTTGGAAACTGAATATTATGATTTATTGCTTAAATATCTTCATGAAGGACTTTTGCCTATTATAGCAAAACTGAATTACAAAAGCTGCAGAGATGAGCACTGCACCCTGAACAGGCCTCTGACTGAGGCCCTGGACTGCTCGTTGATGGAGATAAGATAGCAGCTCAGGTCTGGGCTGGGGGGAGACGAATATATTCACAGAGGGATCAAGCTTAGCACCTTTGAGGTGCAGACCACAGCCCCAGGGCTGTCAGCTGCCAGGCTCGCACAGACCCTCACACCAAAGGGGATGGAAGGTTTTGGGTGTGTAGTGAAGAAGCCTCTGGTCAGAGGCAGTGAACGCCCATCCTCTGCTGTGCAGAGGAGCCCAGCTGTGGGGCCCCTTCACCCTGGGAAAAGCTGCATCCATGCGAAGGACAGCAGAACCACGGCCCATCAAAGGCCTCCCACAAAGGGGTCCCCAGACCCTGCACCAGAACACTGCAAATGCTGCAGCAGGTCCACAGTGTTGCAAGGGACAGTGTCAGACTGGACCCCTCCAAGGGAGGCACCTGGGCGTTCCCAGTTGACCCAAACGTGCATTAATCCATGGGATTCTGTACATTTTTGTGCAGCAGAAGCAGCAGGCAGGGGGGAACCCTCACCCACCAGAAGACCAGATGGAGGGGAAAAAATTAGCTGTCGTTGGGACCCCTGGAAGGGTGATATGTTTGTACATAACCCCTGTCACCGCATCTGTGCCACCACCCTCCTCCTGCGAGCAACTCTTTTTTCTATTTTTTCTTTCTTTTCTTCTTTTCCATTTCATTCTCTTTGCTTCTTTTAGTATTAAATAAAATAGATCAGTATATTGGCACCAACAACTAACCTCATTTAGTTTTAATCATGTTTTTTGGGTATATTTCAAACATTTCTGAGTCTGATCCCTTTTATTCACAGAGGCTTGGCGTCCTTTGGTCTTCACTGTTAAACCAATTTGTAAGAGGTTGAGAAAAGCACAAAGCCGAGGGCTCCAGGGGCACTATAGCTACAAAAGGCGTGCCAGGGAGAACATGGAACTGCCCCAGTGTTGCTCCTTCCACACCTTCCTGCTCGCCACCACCCACGTGCTGGGCACCTCAGCAAAAAGCTGCTTTTACTGCTCTGCTTAGGGTTAGGCTCATGCTTAAGGTTCCCTCAACAGCTTGGCTTAACTTCAGCTGTATACGTTGTTAAAGTAGGCAGAAACCTCTCATGAATTTCTTTTAGGGATTCCATGCTGTGTGGTAATCTTGAATTTCAGCCTACTTACATGCTATGACTCTTTTTTTTTCCTTGAGTACAAGAGATTAAATGGCTATGGGGAGTGAAAAGATGGTACATTTTCTTCACTTATTCCCAGAGACTGCCTGCCAATCACTGTTAGAGAACAAAATTATTCCCAATTTGCTTGAACCTAGGTAGGGATAAACATATACTTGAGTCACAGTTTCTAATTTTCTTGTCTTGATTTCTAGTGTGCCCTTAGTGACCAGTGAAGAAAGCATTTCTTTATAGCTTTTCTTGTTCCCTGGCTATTTATCGTGCTCAGATTGGGGTTTCTAAACCTTTGGCACAAGAAAGGAATAAATCCCTTGTCTCACACAGTCTTAATTCATAGGCTGTAAGCTGAGTACCTCTAGTTCAGAACATTAATAGAATAATGACTTTTTCCTATCTTATTCATTTAATCCTATAAGAAGCATGTTCTGTTAAAAAGAAAGTCAGGAGGTGGTTGGGTAGAGATTCTAAATGCGGAGTGTAACAGCCTGCCTTCAGCTAGAGGTGCAGAAACAGCAGCAGAAAAAGAGCCATAGTCCTTGGATATGACCCTGAATGGACCTTTTTATGAACCTTATATGTCCCTGTCTTATGTATTTATTGTTTTTTAACTTTCTCTTGAGACTAACTTAAGTTAGTTGTTTTTTACCATGTTGCTGTTTAATCCTATGAGGGATGGAAAGGAAAACAGCTTGTAAGGTTTGTAATGACCTTGAAAACAGAAACAGCTGCCAAGGTCATGTTCAGCCTGTTGACTGAGTTCAGCAGGGATCTTTTGGGTTGACCAGTTTTGCCCCTGCTAAAGGTATCAGTCAGTGGAAATCCCAGAAAAAAATGGGTTAGACATTTCTCCCTTCAAAGATAAAGATATGTTTACATATGCATATATTTAAATCTATATGTAATGTGTATCATGAGGAATATCTGATAAGAAGTCATGCCTACTAAGACTATACAGCTTGCACTTACATTCCTTGAAGTTCCATTAAAAGTTAACTTTTAATTCAGCTTTGATCTGAGAAGTTTTGTGGTAGAGAGCACTAAGGTTATTTCTCTAATCCAGAGACTGACAGCACAAAAGAATCTGGAAAAATGCTTTATAAAATGGTCCTGTGGGGATTCTTTCTGTCTCTGCAATCAAATTTGCTCATGGTTTTTAGAGACAAATCATGACTGTTCCACACTCCCACACCCACCCCTTTCACACCGTGAGCTGAGCCTTGAAATTTAATTGAGGTTTTGAAAATAGTCAGTGTTCTTTCTGATTGGTCATGAATAATGAAACACTTGCAATTAGAATGTAAATTATTATTCTGTTGATGATGAAAGAACCACAGTAGAATCCAGTTTATCCTTGTATTATTTGGACTGTAGTAAAAAAAGTTATATGAGAGAAAAAGGAAGATGAGGTATCTATAAGAAAAATTAAAAAAAAAAAAGTCAAGGAATTTTCTGTTCTAGATATATTTTGTATTCATGAATAATTCCAAGCTATATTTTTCAATCTTTTCAATCTCCCTACATAATTCAGCTGTGGATTGTAAGGGAAGCAAAAAGGAAATATGCAGGCTTCTGGAAATGGTTTACAAATTTCTTGTTTAGAGAAGGAAACCAGTCCAGGCAACGCTCTTTATTTAATACTGCACAAGGATTGTGAACAGGAGGACAAGGGCAGGCAGTGGAAAGGTTAGCAGAAAAAGTTTATTTTCAACCTTTTCACTTTTGTGGCTCTTGGATCATTTGCATCTTGGGGATCTCTGTGATCTTCTTGTCATTTCTTCACCCCAATGGCGAGGTCAGGACCTAACTCCAGGTATAGGACTGTGATTTAATTGTGCTCAGATCCAGATGAGATTTTTTTTTCTCCAAAATGAAATTGCCTTCTACAATTTCAAGAAAAGTCATGGAAATAACAACTACCTTCTACCCTGATTAGTTGCTTGCTCTTTGACTAGAGCATAATAAGCATATCTAAGGAATAAATGTCTTTGAAGGTTTAAAACTGCTTTTGTTAGCTTTGTCAGAGCTCTGTCAGGTGAACGGTACAAAAGTAGTGGCTATTTGCTATGGTTGTGTTTTCTTTAAGTATTTTTCTTACATGATTGTGGGGTTTGCATCTCCATGTAGTTAAACTTCTTAACAGAAGAAAAGTAATATTTTAAAAATATTTTTTTTATAAATTGGAACTCTAAAAGTATCATATTAATTGAAATTTTCATATTTATTTAACAAAATATATGCTACAAAAAATTAAACCATTGTAATATCACTCTGATCAATACATCCCAGCCCTTTATCTTTGTTATCTGTTCCTCTATACTTTCCAGTTTGGATTACTGCGGGCTTTAAAATTATTCCACACATCCTAGGTCTTTACAGATTTTAGCAGCTAAAATTCCATGAGACATATAAATGTAGTTTGGTCCAATGGGAACCATAACATACATTCTTCATTGTATTGATTTCAAATCCCTGTTGTAGTTGAAGGCTAATACAAGAATATTGACTTAAATGTTTCAAATTTTGTTAATACTGAATTTGTCAGCCTTACACTTTCCAGTCTGGACATGCTTTTCTTTTTCCTTTCACCTACTCTATAGCTCATAGTTGGACAGCTTTTCTCTGTTAAATGCTTTGACAAAGCTCAGAACACCTTTGGTGAATGGAGCATTAATCTTAGACTTGAGCAATTCTGCCCAAAGTCTGTGTGAACTTGGGAAGCCAATTAGTTCCTCCACTTTGATTCTACATCTATAACATATAGATGTTAATTTTAGTTCTATAGTTTGTAAATATAGCCAAGTACCTTCAAGACTAAAGTTTCTACCTGAAAGAATAAGGAAAAAACAACCATTTAAATAATGGAGACAGACACTAAGAATTAATAGGGCTTTCTCATGAAGAAAGTTAAGTTAAACAAACCACACAAAATTGCCCCTTCCCACCTGAAAGCAGTTTAGATACTCAACAAAGATTTAGCCTTCCATTAAGCACTCTATATAAAAATATTTAGTTTAAAAGACATTGAAAATTAATGAAGACTAAGCAGCAGCAACATAAGTAAGTATTCTTTATTATTTTCGTGCTCGACATTGAGGTTTCCTTCTTTAGGAAATTAAAATAATTTAAAATTTCTCAAAAATACAATTGCCTTTCACAAAATTTTGTGACTTGTATTTTGCTTTTAAAAAATTGATGGTAAAAAGATTAAAATTGTAGCTATTTTAACTATGCCTAAAAGCTAAAATGAGATGAGGGGAGACATTTATATACACCGTTGAGTTGTGAACAATTGTATGTATTTTTATGCAAGGTAAAAAATATATTAATGCCATACAGCCTGTTCATTAAAGAGTGAATTTAATTTCAATTTTCAATAGTGTCCCACATGTTTTGAAGCAGGATGGTATGTTTTGTCGATACGACTTATGGAGCAGCAGCCTTTGGAAACTGACTGTTATGTTCTTTAATGCTGCATGTGTGTTCTGCTCAGAAAGCCAGGTACTTAAGGCAGTAAATAGTTGTTTTGATAGTAAAACAGTCATGTCCTCCCTTTGTTGACCCAAAACATCTGCTGCCTACAACTGTCATATTTACTAGCCTAAGAAGTACACCCATATGTTTGCAGACTACTGGAAAATGTACATTTTAATTAATTTCTGTCTATGCCTGAACTGCAAGCAGTGTTGCCCAGCTTTTGAGACCAGAACAAATCCTGCCATGTCTAACAAAAATATATTGGTTCCTCTTTATTACACTCCCCAGCCATTCAGATATGTGAATATTTGATTTAACAAGCACACCTCCTTCTATTAAATGACTAGAATGAGCTCCTCCTTATGTTAGAGTGGCTATGTATATTTTGTCCATGTAAGAGCATTTGTAGATTGGGGAGAATTCAGGTTTCAAGCAAAATGCAAACTGGGGGAAGAGTGCCAAAACTAAAGGCCAGAAAATAATTTTTCTCTCCTGTGATTTGCTCCAGGCTTACTATGTCACTTGGAGCTGGCAGTGGTTGAAAGTATTATACTGCTGGACAAGATCCAACTTCCATGTCCAAGCATGATGACAAAATGATTGTGTTACAGCCTTATCTCCATCTGGGCACTCAAGTCAAGTTACAACTGTTCTGACGGTCCCTCGCGCATTGGCCCAGATAGAAACCACAATCCTAAAACAATCCTCAGTAGAATCAATCATTTATCAGACCTAGTGAGTGTATTATGCCCAGGGAGTTATTCTTAACCATTGTGTGCTATGAACAGAATTTTCTCAAGAAGACTAGGAAAATAAACGCATATGCTGAACAGCTTTGAAAAATGTAATCCAAAAAACGGATGAGTTGTGCTCATCTCACTGTAAGTTCATACAAAATCCACTGCCTTCCTGACATGTATTCCAGTAAAACCAAATACCATATACTATTGGCATATGCTTATTTCATACATAATCTCTGTCGTTAGCATAAATCTTTGCAGTGTTTTTTTTTGTCTAGGCAAAATGATAATATTGCTATTGAAATGCTGGAGTAGCATGAGAGGTATTTGTAATTTGTATTTTAATGAGAGGGAAAAAATTAAAATTATTGCATCCACATAGGCTTGCTTTATTTTAGAATAGTTCAAGTACTCTTATTTTCATTTTCCAAAATTACTTTAAGAAATAAGATCTTTTGAGGTTGTTAGCAATGCAAACTGATTAAACTGATAATATTATGAAAGATTTAAAGAGTAGTCCATTGTGATATAGAATAATTAATAATACTGCATCTATTGCAAATGTGTTTAAAGATCATTTCAATAAATGAATATTTACAGTATGTGAGAATTTCTTTTTTTTGTTATTTTTATGGATGCAAGCTGGCTTCCAGCTGAATTGTCTGCCTCAACAGGAGTGTTTTTCAATATTTAGAAGCACACTGCAGAATAGTTTGTCACAAATTTACTAGATATATCCATCTTTGAGTAATTGAATACCCTCACGTTCAAAGCATTCACAGAAGCAGTGCCCTTCCTGAATCAAAATGAGACTAGAATAAGAGGATATTTCACAGCTTTAAGAAGAAGTACAGAAGTTTAAGACACCTTACATGTACTTCATGAAGGTTTCAGCAATATTTTGAAGGGGATTTGCTAAAAAATGCTAGAATGAGTTATTTTCTATGTGATCAGGAGATTGCATTGGCAAAACAAAAGTTAGAAATAGCATAGCTATAATTCCCCACTTAAAACACCACAGCAGTCAGTGCAGAGGGGTGGCAAAAAGCATTAATTACAGTTTGTGGTTTCTTAGCTCTGGAGTCATCAGAGGTAAAATTCTGTAAATTAGAATATCTTAAGTGCCACAGCCATAACAGGATTTATCCAAGACCACCTATCCATTTAGCATGAGAAACACAAACTAAATAAAGACTTCAATTCTTTCTTTTGTCAGTCCTTTTTGGCAATAAAAATGACAGAGTCATCCTTGCATTTCTCTTCATCGTATAATTCTATGCATTTATCTTGGTGATTTATAAAATTTCTTCCCTCTTGCAGCATTCTCTCTACATTTGGTACTGGATTTTACTGCTCTGTTGGGGAAAAAATATTCTCATAGTTAAGGCATAGAACTGAGAGCCAACTTTAAGCAAACTTACAGCTTAAGCATGGTCAATTTGTCTCAATTTCCAATTACAATAAAAAAGAACTGCATTTTTCTGAGTTATGAAGAACTTTGAACTGCAAAAAAGAAACAGCTCAGGTGTCTGATAGGACAAAATAAAAATCTTTGTAGGCCAGATTGGGACTTCAGACAGACTTACCATCCCAAAATATCCAAATGCTGTAAAGCAGTTCAGATTCAAAAGCCACAATGTCACCATTCAGCTCCACAATGTAGAAAAACATAAACTGATTTGAAATAAGTTTACCTTTTCAAGAGTCTTAGTCAAAAAGTCTAGTCAGATCATCAAAGAAACTTCCACAGTTTCCTTGATTTCAAACTACCCTACAATTCTGTCTGCCTTCTTATTGTAGGAAATAACTATTCTTAGACCTAGGAGATCATTCTTTGTTCCTTAGAAAAACTTCAGTTAGGGAACTTCAGTATAATAGACTAGGCATAACCCATGCAAGAAATTGTACTTAAGGCCAACATGAAATCAGAATATATTGCTGTTAAGTGCTCAACAGCCGAACTAAGTCTTGTGGAATCCCATACTTCCTTAATCACTTTTGAGAAAAGAATTTCAAAGACCATTCATTCATTCATTCATTCATTCATTCATTCATTCATTCATTTTTAACAAGCCACATTCAGTGACACCAGGAAACTAAAGCCACTTGCATCCACTAGGGACGTCCATTGAGTTTTAGGAAAAAGATTAGCCAAGACAGACTATAACTTGTCATACACGTCTCTAAAAACACCTTCTTGCTTTATGTTCCATCTCCTCTCTAAATTTTTTCACCTGCTTGAACAGCATAATATGTATCATTATAGAATTGGAATGCTTAAAATCTTAATAAAATTACTTGCTATTGTCTCATTCCACTACATAAATATCCAAGTTACCATTTACTTGTGTTTGCTTGTGTCAAATATGAATGTTGAAACCTGTGACGTGACTTTGTTCTTACCTTCTCACTTTGTCAAAAGTAAATGAGATATCTACATGACTAAAAATGAAGAGGGCAGTGCTATCTTGAGGTTTACTCATACAACATTACATTACAAACTCAGTCCTTCCCCAGAGTGTCTGTTTTCACTATAAAAACCTTCATCCTTCAATAGTTTGTTTGCTTCCTAAAATGCATTTCATTCTCCTGCAGTCTCTCTTGCAATACTCTTGATATATTAACAGTATGTATACTTTATTGGCAAATAAATTAACATCTTGAATTACTATAGAAATCTAGATCTAGCTATATCCAATTAAAAGTATCATTAGCCAACAATGAACACCTTTCCCCTACAAACAGCAGCTACTTCTGAAACACCTTGTCAGTTAAAAATATCATCATTCCTTCCTTATTCCCAATACAGGTCATTTTACACACTAAAACGTGAAATTCAGTTACTTTATTTTTCCTGTCCCTTCTTTTCTTCCTGTCCCTTCTTGCTACTGAGAGCAACAACCACAAGTAAAATAAGAAACAATATTATGTTCCAATTCCTTCCTAAATCCATGTTTTTGACAATCCAAAGGCAGTCCTTGATGCCCACAAATATAATTGCTGACATAGCTGTAGACCACTACAACACTTTTGCTTACCCTCTGTTCAAACTAATGGCAAAACAGCAGTTGACTGCAATGTCAATCTTGACATCCTGAACACAGTGGAAAACATTTACCACTGGTGTAAGGCCCTTGGAGACAATACTTGTAGATATATTTGGTTCAGAATATTTTCTCCATTTGCTATTGATAAATTAAGGATGTAGTTAACAATATACAAAAATATTGAAGTCCAATGTTATTAATAGTGAAATGCTGGTATATTTCAGCAGCTGAAGCCTGATGTCTGAAAAACATGTTAAACATTTAAAAACAATACTTTCCTGCATTCCTTTCTCTAAATGGATCCTACCAAAGTGTAATTTTTTGTGTATTTTTGATTCCCCTTGTCTAAACATTTGTTTAGTGTTGTCATGTACTGCTAAACAGCTGCCACATTTCATTTTGGACACAGTTCTGTTTCAGTGATGAGTGAAAAGGCTCCTGGATGTATTTTTTTCTCTCATTACCATTAATAAAGAGCTTGGGACTGAGTGCCTGCCTGAGCATTGGAAACTCTTAATTTTGTGTTTAGTAGGGGTCTTGCTCTGAAATGTAAAATTTGATAGTAATTTTAAAGCAGACCACTACAATAAACAGTTTTCATTTTTAACGTTTTCCATAGTTTTAAGACACTTCTCATAGGAGTTACTTCTCCCCAAGAACAGCTGGTTTTAAGTTATCTGTTATCTTTTAGTCTCAAAGGTCAGCTCCAGACCTAGGAGACATCTGGTAGCTACCCCACTGTTATGGAGAGAAATGGCACTCTCTTGTGCAATGCTTGTGCTTCACAACAATGTCACGTATTTGCCTTGTTCACATTTAGAAAATGCCATTGTTATAACTTATGGAGTAGCCCTGCATAGCAGTCCTAATAGCATGCACACAGGAAAAGAAAATACCAAGAAAAGTACATGTGGGCATGCGTCCTGTCTGTAAATAAATAAAGTATATTCATCACAGCTGCACTAATACTTCAACATAAAATGATTGGATATGTAACTATTCAGCCCTTATTTCATTTTAGATTGTTATTGGGAGTCTTGCTAAGAAACAGGATACTAAAAGAGACGTTTAAGTCACAATATATCTGAAATAGCTTGTAAAACTATATGAGTGACCAGTTCTAAAAGGCACTTAGCTACATCATATCTGTTTGCTTGGGTTTTTTTTTAACTGTTTGACCTCTTTATAATCACCTTTATACTTCTCTGCTAGTACGATATTGTATATTTATATAAGGGATTATTAATAGCACAACTGCAATGTAATCAAATGCAGGATTCAATAACAACATAGTAGTTAAAATACCATATGATTATAAAACTGCCTTTCAGTCTTGCTCAACCTAATGGAGGGCTTCCCCCTGCTCTCTTTTTCTTACTTTGTTTTAAATAATATACTTTTTCAGTTACCACTATGGCAAGGAAAGTGAGGAAGGAGAGGGACAGCAGAGCAGGTTTATTTTGGTAACATTCTTGTTCATGTGGAAGAAGATTGCATTACATGCAGTTTGATCTGCAGATAAGAGTGTTCAAAGAAACAGAATCAGAGGCCAATTATGAGCCTCCAGCCTTCAATCTAAAATGAAGGATTGTGACAGTTTATTTAAGATGAGAGCTTTTTAGTAAGTGAGCTGTGTTAGAGGAGTGATGCCCAATTAACTAATTGATCTGATAGAAAGCTGAAACCTCTCATAAAAGAAAAAGGAAAAGTGATCACTTTGGAAAATCTTGCCATTTCCTCTTGTGATCATCCTAATTAGCTTCAATAAAAATAAATGCAAGGGGAAGTAGAAAGGAAGGATGTGAGAAATTAAGAGGCACATGATCAGTTGGAATGTGTCAAATATTTTAACCCAAGGTGTAACTGCTTTTTATTTCATCTAGGTGCAATGAAGTTTAATATAATAGAATTCTGTTTGAGTTCTTTCACAATAACTGAAGCCTTGGTGACTGATTTTTATAAATAATTATTTAAACCTATTTTATAGAAGATTATTTTATCATTCATTGTATTTATCCCCAAGCTCACTATTAAGGAAAAAAAAATCTAGAATTATTAGGTGGTTTAATTATTAATTTTAATTGTTTGGGCATGTGAAAATGTCCATTGTTAATGTTTTGATTAAGTTCCATATGAATTGTGAATTCTTTCAGAATTCTTTGGCCAAAGCAAAGTGTACACACCTGTATCATCAGCTTAGAAATATGACTGGTGTTTTTTCTTACAGCCACAGAAATGAAAATTAAAAAAAAAAAAAATTGTTCCAAAAGGAAAATAACAGAAAACAATGAATTGAAAAGTCTTACCTGGGAGGAAGCAAGACAATTAAGGTGCTGAGTGTTGAGTGCTTTGGCCGTTGAAGTTTACAAGTGTTAGTGGTCTTAATACACCAATGGAAACACAAGATTATGATTGCAAAACTCTTTGATTACATTTCACACCAGTAGTATCACTGTTCATATTGTAATGTGATGACCTTGATGATGAAATACTGAAGTTCCTTCCTAGGGCTTGTGCTTGAGGTTGGGAGCTGAGAAAGAAGGGTAGATTAATATGAAGAAAACACATGCAGGTCAAATAGCAGGTCATGCTCAGTGTATTCACTTCAATGTACCTTCATAAATTTTAATGTATTTAAAAAAAAATGCCCCTTTAAAGCTTATCACTGATTTCAAGTGTTGCAGAAAAAAACCAAAATGGACATAAAGTCCTACCTTTTGTATGTGTTGTATCATTTCAGAGTTCAGCCACATTCTGTATTTTAGTTCAAGTGAATCACATTAAACAAATATGGTCAGGAAGATGTAATCTAAACACAAGTAGGCAGCATGCAACATTAACCTGGAATATTTTTCTCTGCACCTTCAATTCTGAAATTCCTTGCAATTAAAGACTGAGCCAGAATTTTACACAAGTATGAAAAATTACTTTCCCTTATATTGAGGCTTACTTTTAATGTATGTGGCAGCTTTGCTTTGTCAGAACCCCTATAGCTGCAGCATTTGCTTTCAGTTTTTGTTCTCCAGTGTAAAACTGAAATTATTTCTGTCAGCTTATCAAGGAACAGTTGTTTTCCTTTATAATTTTCTTTAATGCATCTGGAAGACTATTTTATACTGCTGTATTTTCAAAGCTTATCTTCTTGTATAAATGTTTAAGTATGCATTTATGAACATCCTGAGAATGGTGGTAATTATCACAAACCATATTCTCTTCCTCTTTTTCTCACTCTACAAAATACTTTCCTCCAAAGAGAGCTGTTACTCAATATTTTGTGGAATTACTATGGGATAAGTTGCTACTCACTGGAAGCAAGGGATAAGATCTGCTTCTCAATGTATGTTGTCTATAAAGTACACTAGCATATGTTTGCTTTTTGAATTAGAGATGTACAGAAAATCATGCTATGAAAAGCCAGTATAAAGGAGACAGAGGAGTCCTGCCACTGTGTTCGAATAAAGGGAGAGGGTACACTGGGGCACCCGCCCACGGGGTTTTGTCTCTTGAGGTTTTGGAAGTTGCAGCCTCTTTTTATCCTGAACTCCTGGCCTCACGTTTCCCTCTTCCCTTCCCCATTCCTGAGGTACAGGGAAGGTACAGCCTTCCCAAACCACCTACCACACATGCCTCCTTGAACTTATGGTTTTTAGTCCAAAGTTCAGAAACTCAAGCTTGTGCAGATTGTCTGTTTCAGGAGCCAGACTGTCTGGACTCTATAACAAACCTGCTGCTTGAAGTTAATAGAGACATTAAGACCCATTTCAAAGACATAAACATCCATACCTTCATCAATAGAACTGTTTGTAAACACGTTAGCACACCTCTATCAGATATGAAAGAGTTACTGAACTTCAATATCAATCATTTGCTTTGGTCTGGAGTTGAAGAAGCTTGCAGTATAATGACTTACTGATTTAACAGTCACCTTACACCAAATTCAGAAGGTCTCTGTTTATATTCTACCCCTTTAGTCTTATCCTTCCACCAGCTTTGGAAAGCCAACACAGCATACTTAACAGCTAATTAGGGGCCCTGACCTGAAATAAGAGAAGGGTTTTGGGTCAAGATGGTGATTAGGAAGAACTGAAAGACACAGTATCCTTTTCTCTCCTGTGCCTTCCCCACCCTCCCCACCCCCGCTGCATTCTTGGAATGGAAGAAGAATGACCATTTTCTGTGATTTTTCCAGTGTCATGAGCTGCATCACCACACTGACTCCATTATCTTCTTTCATCCTTAGTCCATTTCTTAGCTTCTAGATAAATTTGCAAAGGAAACAAATACCATTTTATTCAGATTTATTAAATGTATGTGAGAATTGACAAATGTTTCTCACAGATCATATTTTTAAATTCATAAATTCTGCAAGACTGTACTAACAACATAAGTCATAACTGTCTTACTTTTCCATGAATTAGTTGATATTGCTATTGCAAATGTAAATCAGAAAGTGAGAGCACAAGGAGTTTTAGATACTAGTTTAGATCACATATGCTTTGTAATAAAATGTAATTTTTAGACCCATAAAAAACCCTCTCAGCTGTTCCCTTCAAACTAGATATCTGCAATTTTTTATCTAATTTTTGCATAGATATATTGAATATTCCCTAAACTTTTGAGTCATGGTTATGAATACAGATAGTATCTCAATGCAAATTTCTGTAGCAAAGCCACAGTGCACCTGTTTACCAGTCTGTCCTAACTCCAGCTAGAAGTATGTATTTTTCAGGATTTGAATGAAGAATCTCCTAGGTTTACCTTAATCCTTTACCCTAGAACTCTTTTATCGTCTTCAGTTTTCATTATTACAAAGCTTCTCTAGAATGGAATTACATAAATTTAAAAATCTTATCAGAGGGAATAAATTATTTAAAAAAAAAAAAGAAAAAAAAAACAACTGAAAGACTATGCTTCTTTTGCCCACTCTAATTAGTGTTAAAATTGTTAATCTGTGTGAAGGGAAAAGACTATGTAGCTTTGTGAACAAGAAAGAATTGGAAATATTTTACTTAAGAACAAAAAGGAATTGAAAAGGTCTTATTCAGGACCAAGTATAAGATCTGGTTTCCAGAAAATTGGGTGTTTTCAAAGTGTGAATTTAACTACAGAATTTGCAGGCCCTTAGAGTGTGTGGGAAACCTGTACTGACTCTTTAAGGCACAGACAAGAGCAGACAGGTCCATCTGGGCCAGTTTTTCCACTCTGGAAAATAATAGAATTATGTAGATTTATTTTTTTTGTTCAATGAGAGACATTAGACACCTACACAAGAGCTAATAAGATAACTGATGCGGAACATTCAATGCCACATTAATTGCTAAGCACAAGCATTTAAATCCTTCTGTGTCTTTAAAAACATTTCTAATTAGTACATGATGAATAATGCTTTTGCTTATTAATTTCACAAAAATGTCTCATAAATTCATGTTGTTAATTTCTAGAACTGATGCAACCCTAACTTAAATGTCAGAGATGTGTCCACATCTTTGAATAAAACACCATCTTGTAAAAGAATATACACTAGAGAAACACATGATTTTTAGATACAAAACTTATGAAGTAAAATATTTAATTGTTGGCAATGATAAATAAAACTACATTTTTTGTATGATCTGAAATTTTCCATTGAAGTGAAGTTGGACTACAGAAAAGTGCACAAATCTCTAAGGCAGCCTAATTATTTTACTTTCTAATGAATTTCATGCTTAACTTCACACTTCAAATGTTTAAAAAACCTATGTGGGTATTACTTAGCACTATATTTATACATATGAAAATAAAGCTAATACAATACACTTTGCACTGGATATAAATTCTTCTTCATAGGCTGTCAGTACATACTTAAAGATGCATACAGGAGGGTGGTTTTTCCTCCAAAGCTGCAAAGGAAGTGCTTTGGAAATTTTCTATATTCCTTTCAGGAGTATAAATTACTCAGAGTATAAACATATACAAATGTGTATTTTGAGTGCAAAACAAAACATGGATAAAACAAAGAACAATTTTCAGTAAATAATTCCACAGTGAATAAGAGTCTTTCATTCAGGAGTTTGAAACTGAACTAGAGACACCCAGTATTTTTAGATGGAAAGGGCAAAGTAGTAAACTGCTTTGTTTCTACAATACAATTGGTTATTTTAAATTCCAGGTTCAGTCATATATCTTTATCATTTATGTTCACTTTCAAATGCTGTTGCTAATAAAACAATAATCTGAATCTATTGTTCAGCTTCATTAAAATATTGGAAAGATAAGAGTAAGTTTTACATTTTTTCATACAGTGCAAAATTATTATTTGTGAGTAAGAATATTTAATTATATTTGGATTACATATGAAGCTGTCGTTTGACAGTCTGTTCACTTTTTTTCACAAATTCTAATGATGAAAATTTTACTAAGATATTACAATACATTTTTGGGAATAAAAGAGCAGTTATCAAGGTTGGTACTCAGGGAAAATTAGTTTGTATACAATGCTTTAAAAAATTAGTACAGACAAATATTTCTTGTCACCAATTTCCCCTTCAAGATGATTCCAAAACTGAGGTAACAGTCAAGTGTTAAACCCTTGCTAGATTTTTTATTTTTAAATGGCAAATGAAGCCTAGCTGAAAATTTTATTGTTTTCATGTCCGCTTCCTACATGCATTAGCTCAGGAAGTGATAAAGCTGGAGCAATTACCTATGGCCTTTTCAGTGACTAATGCCAAGTGATTTCCTGAGTACTTGTAGACAATGGGGCAGGAAATAAGCCTCGTGACCAGGAAACTTTAATTATTTTTACAGTTTTTTCTTAAAGCTAAGAGGCCTAAACCAATGGGTGCAATAAAGTACCATTCAGCTCATGATTGCAATGCCTATAAGTAGTGCTGGACAAACAGATATATGTCTGAAGCATCCATTTTAACTCCAACTCTCTTGTCTGATATTGGTACTTCTGGTTTCAATTACTTTTCATCATTGCCACTTGCACAAAAATTTCAATATTTTGTTCAAAGTTCACTAATATATTTGAATGCCATACGAAATTCACCACATAGTAATCATATGCAGATTAATAAACATAAATTTCTATATGCTCCACAATACCAATTTTCACAACCAAATAGAAATTTTCTAGCAAAACTTTTTTTGTTGTTGCTGTTATTCTTGAAGTCAAACAATTATTTTCTCTTTCACTTCACCTTGAAAATTTAAACATCCCCATCAAAATTTAAGAAAGCTCCCATTTTCTTCAATGGGCTTTGATGACTGGGGCTGGAATATCAGCCCATTAATTAGGCATCAAATGATATTTTAGCTAGTTCTGTTCATAACAGAAGTGAGGAAAACATACCTAGGAGAGAGTTTTTAAAACATTCTAAGTATTGTGATGCACATATCACAGTTTAATAGTTAGGATTTACTTTTTTTCAATTTTAAAGAAGGAGAAAAACTTTATAAACACATGAGATCTAACCTTTCATTTAAGCTAATAAAAATAATTTTTCTGAGTAAAATGGCAACAGGAATCCAGTGGAACTCTTCTGTGAAAATGTAAGCTATAAGAAGACCTAGTAAAATTTCAAGCCTGACTCCCACAGGACTTAAAGAATAAATTATAACTGGGAGCAGACAGCAAAAGAACCATGCAGTAAAATGAATTAACAGAAAAAAACTCTATTTCCCCTGCATGAAATAAAAGGATGATTAATGCGAAACTGTCAAACTCCTTTGCCTCAGTTTCCCTAGGAGAGGTTCTAATGACATAAAAAGAATCTAATCTCATTGTTCGAGACTTACTTTGAAGTATTTTTCTTGGTTGATTCTGTAGAAGTTCAAGTTGGCGTAAATTTTGGACAGATGTGTTATTTGCAGAATTGCATGGATAATTATTTTTTTGAGCAGACTAATGTGGGGGTTTGTTTGTTCATGTAATATTGTGCTCAATCTAACTCAGCGCTGCTGCTGCCTGACTCACTGGTCTTTTTTGGAGTTTTTGAAGATATGATGGAGAGGGAAATGGCAGGAAAGAGAATGTACAAACCCCTTGACTATCCTTGTAACTCCCCCTCCCGTCCAAACAAAAAGAAAAAAATATTATATCATCAGTACAGAAGTTGTAGTTTTCCTAGTGTTAGGCCTTGGAACATCAAAAAGGAAATAAAAATGCTATTTTCTTCACAGTGAACTCAGTCCTAAGATCAAGATGTGTTTTCTTTGTTTTTTACTTTCAGTAAACAGATGTATACCTTTACAACTGTTTCTTTGTACTGCTACTTTGGAAACTTAACACATAGGATTTCTGCAAAATTAAATAAATTAAATTTTCCTGGAGAAAATTTATCTTTATGTGCATTATAGATATGCACACAATATTATTTTTATTGAAACTATAATATATGTAGCTGCATATATTACAACTTGAAGACAAATAGCCTTGTAAAGAACCAAATTTAGGTCATTAAAATTTAACAAATATCTCGTGCACTAAGTTTTCAATCTTTCCTATATTTTTGTGTTAAATATCAGTATTTTTTATTTGCTGAGAGCTTTTCAGGCTTGAAAATTTATCAACAAAGAGGATGGACATGTCTGAAAAGTTTTCAGTCTGAAATAAATATCAAAGAAAGCTGAAAGCTCAAGAAAGGACCAACTGTTTCAAAAGGTATGGTTCCAGTTGATGACACCACAAAGAAATGATGGAAACATTTGAAACAGCAGTGTACATCTAGAATTTTTCATGGATAGCATGATAATTAAATATGCTCTGAGAGAAAGACAGGGCAAGGGATGGCTCAAGGAAATTGTGATAAAAACTGTGAGGACTAGGATACATTAAGGACTTTAAGAAGTAAGACTGTACAGTAGTAGAAGAGACTACTTCATTTCACTTTCCCTATAGTGCACAAGAAGTTTAAATTAAAATGAATATGAAATAATGGGATTTCCTACCTGTGCAGTAACCAGAAATATAACAAATAATACTATAAACAGTAGAATCATTGAAGTCTGGTGTCTTGTATTTGGATTGCATTGCTACCTGGTATAGCACAAGACCCAGTTAATGCTCATTCCATGCTTCCACTAACATTCCAGGTGATGTTTCCCAGTTTAAACTCTGTATTGTTTCATTAAAATTGAGCTATGTCACAAAGCAATTTTTTTATTTTTATTTTTTTTTTTTTTATTTTGACAATAATTTCTGTAAAATAAGTATGTGAAGGACCTCTGTCTCTGTCAGGGTAGTCCATTTGGCCAATAGACTTAAACTCTGTCATATAGAGGTGAGAGTTGACAGACACATACAGAGAAAGAGAAGGGAACAAACTATGATCTCATTTTCTGCAGAGAACAGACCATAAATGACAAAAGCTTTTATAAACACTCTCTCAACTTGCCTGAACCTAAAGAAAGGTTCAGATCAAAATCTAGGCAAAGCTTATGGCTGGGCTGTATTTATTTTGAATTACTCCACTCATTTTCAATATTGTTTTGAAACAAAAACTGCTATGAGAAACCCCATGCAGTAATTCCCATAGCTAAGCTTTCCAGGGGTTAAAGTTTCCACAATCTTGAGCAAATCATTTAGATGTTCAGTATTGCTGTCAGCACAATACATCAATTAAAGGTCCAAGCAGTGTCAGTTGCACTTGTTTATTTCATATATTATATTTATCTTTTCCTGGATTTCAAGTACCTTCTGATCAGCTTTCTTATCCTTTGAAAACATCTGTACATAATTGTTTCAAATGAACAGAAACTTACTGCAGTATCTATTCAGTTGTCAGACAATCAAGGTCATAGAAGGTGCAACAATGCTTATCTATATGAGAACAGGCTGAAATCACCCCTTACATAACCCCAGTGGCTCCAATTCCAACTTTGTTTTCAGTAGGGAAAATACTTGGAGCTCGTAGTGGATTTTTCAAAGTCATCTTTTCCAAGACTCTTGGCTATTGTGCAGACAGGAATGCACGATTTAGAAGAGACCACAGGAGAGCTGTGATTCCTTAGCTTGGAGGTTTATGCATTTTTCAGGGCGTTTGGTACTTCCTTGTGGTCTAAGGACAGACTCCAGTTGTATCCATCAGCTGCACTGTAAATTGTATAATCAGTTCTGGGACCACAAATCAGAACAAGAGACTTGACCCTTCCCTTCCCTCCCCTTCTCCCCCTCCTCCCCCAAAGGCTTAGAAAATAATTCAGAGTTCTGCTCAAATCTACAGGATATACCATGTCATGTATAGTATAAACATTGCAATATTTGATGACTTTTAACTTATTCACAGCATTTAGCTCACAAATGGATTTTAGCATCTAAAGTCATTTGCTGTGTTCTAAAATTGTACTTGAAGCAAATATTTCTGTTTTCTCTCCATTTTATGAATATAAACAGAATTATAAACCAATAAAGATCAGTATACATGCTAGGCAAATGGTAAATACATATTATGGGACATATGTGTTCTGAAGTGCCTTTGCAATTCTAAATCCTCGGCTCAGACCACTGCAGGAGTATCCTACATCTCCTTCAGAGCACATTGAGAATTTTCTTCTAGAGCAATACAGACACACACAGGAGAAAAAGTACCAAATTTAATATGTACTCAGAACCTGAACAGGGCATGAACTTGAAACCTGGAGCTGGTGTTTGTTGTGTTAACTTTAAAAACCTTGGTTTAGATTCAGATGACTTACTAAAACAAATGGAAAATTCCTCCATAACTAGGGGCAAAAAATTAGAAACTAAGCTATTTGGAATCAAGACCCAAAAGCAGAAAGGGAAAAGGCATGTAAAGCTATGGAGATTACTTCAGATCACATTAGGTTATGTTTTGAAGGTGCTTGAAATGAAAGTATTAGCTAAAGTTTTAGACATATTTTTGAATCCTAGCTAATATGGAAATCTGAAGTTTACTTGTCACATGTGGGACATCTTTTTGTAAGAAAATGGAAGTTTTATTGCTAAATTTATTTGAATTAAGCTAGTTAGATTATGGGTCCACATCTGTAGCCATTTCAGCATGCATAAGTGCATGTGAAAAAACTGTACAGAGAAACCTAGCAAAACCAGAGGAAGAAGTCAAAAATTAAAAAAGCTCTTCACATAATATGAGAGAACTTGTGAATTTTTAAGCCCCACAAATGAAGAGGCCAAATTATTGATATTTCTTTTTTCCCCTTATGCTTTTCTGGTGACCTCTTCTATCATTAACAATCTTGATTAACCTATATATAGAATAGAAATAGAAAAGTTCAGACATGATTAGAAGGTAATAGACTTGTTTCTGGCAGAAAAAATTAATTACTTAAAAAGAATCTCAAACCAAAACAGTGACAAAATCTAACCACAACATAAAAATATCCATGAAAAATAGCATGAAATCTTAATTCTTTTTAGATCTTCCAACTGACTTTCCTGACCCTATGGCACCAAAAAATAAAATACATCTTACATACTAAAAGATGACGCAACTTTTTTTCTGGTTCCTTGAAGTGTGAGCATTTAGAAACTCATAAATGGATTAAAAGAAGTTGTCTTGGAACAATTTAGAAGAAGCTTTTTCTGTCCTGGGAATCCTTCCAAGTCTCTTTACCCTTGTAAATTCAGACTCCTATTATCCAATTTTTCACACAAAATTCTTGTTCTCAGACATGGAACCCATTTTTGATATGACTTCTTGGTCATTTACGTAGTTTTGCCATTGCAGATCTAATCCAGACCTCTGAAATATTCCTATTGAGCTTACTTTTTTAACTACTCAGTTATTTGCCAGCTTCCATACTTGACTGCTTTACACACTGTTTATGCAGCTTCTTAGTCTCACTCAACACTATTAAAATAAGGGCTTAATTCTCTGCAAGCTGTATCATTCTGGATTTTGTTTACTGGCCACTTTTAAAAGAAATGGCATCAAAACCAGCAGCAAAATCAAAAGGAGATTCAGCCACAGATAGAATAAACTATGAAGGATCTCTCTTACTTTCCTTCTGAATTACGCAGGGCCTTGCATTCATCTAGCCAATTTCCAAGCCATTCATTCCTTCTGTTTTTCTTTTCAAAATTAAACATCTGTTTAGGAGTTGTCATTTTAATAAGTAACTTTAAGGTAGTTATAGAAGACAATACAATCACATCTCAGTCTTCTTTTAGATAAGATAAATGAAATCCTTAAGTCTCTCACTCCCAAGAAATTTTACAGCTCTCAGAGAAGGTAGCTGCTTCCTACACTTAGATGATCTTTAAATTCAATCTCAAATATGTCAAAATATCTGTGACAGCTACCCATAAAAATCAGAATTGTGATGAAATTCCACAATTAGGCTTCAGCCACCTGGATGGGAGTTTCATTACAGAGAAATCACCTTGTTCGAGTCGTAATTATTATGGAAACTCTAAATGACATGGCAGCTTGAGAAAACGTGTATTCCTGTCCTATACTCCTCATCTTGTCTGCATGAGATCAAGGTAAAATACACTAAAAAGGTTATATTCCTCTTCTAGGCAGTTTTCTCACCACAGCTTCTTTACTTTACACACTTTTCCTCCTAACATCTTCAGATACTCAATCTCATTTAAGGCCTTCTGCTCTTCCAAAGGAAGAAACATCTCTTAGTCCAGCATGCATTAAATCCCAGCCCCTTGGCTTGAATTCATGCAGAACTTAAAGACTCATTAGGCCTGCCAGAAATAGATCTAGATATACTGAGAAAAGGGATAAAGGGAGAAGTTATAAAAAGAAGTGTTTTTCTTGGTAAATTTTTATACATTCAGTATTCATGGTAATCCACTACAGTAAAATATGTGACTGTGATCTGTTTCTTAGGTTACTGTACTTTGCATGAGAATTTAGTGATCCAATTGGAAAAGTGCACAGGATGAAAAACTTGCAAAAACTTTAAACTTGCCTGAATCATTTTGGGAGATTTATTATTTTACAACAGAAGTCTTATCTCTGCATGACTTTCTAATACAGGATAGCAGTGCAATGAAAGGGGAAGCCACCTATCAGAATTAGGCAGCACTGTCTGCAATTCCACTGGCTCTTCTACTGTCATAAGGTAAGTTCCATCATTTAAAGGAGCTCAAAACCTAACTTTGGTCTATTTTAAATCTACCTGCTCTGCCCTTACTGCATAGACAGCTGGTAGCAGATATTTGTGTGTAGAAATCATGGACAGAAATGGGAGTCTTCCTTTGATTTTAGATCTGAGAAGAATAACTAAGAAAGTTATTTTGCTGAAGAGAGGAGACCTATGTGGGTGTTTGCACATTGATCAGAAAAAGAGAAGGTGTGATGAAAGACATGGGAATTTATGTGAAAGCTTGTGCAGGGGAAATGTCTAAAATGAAGCTGTGAGGTAGTTAAATCTCTTACTAAATTTACCAAAGATTAAAAAGAAAAAATTATGGTTGAACTGAATAACTGAATGCAAGAGAAATAAGTCACAACTTCACGTTTCCGTTGTATTCTGGTTTTCACCCCTATGTACTTTTTGAATGTAAACAGAGTTTCTTCTTGTCATGGTTGTCCAATTATGCCCACTGAAAATAATTTTTTTTTTAAAAAATGGCATGTAAAGAAACCATTTATAAACAATTCTGGTGTATGCAGCCATTAAATAGGCATGTGTGCAGTTTCCCTGAAAGAGTTTTTTTCCCCAGAGTAACCTAAGAAAACAACCATTCTGTTAAGCAGTATCTTAAATTAGTTAGGGAAACATATGGTGTGCCCTCCTATGGAGGCTATATTTTGACTATAGCTTTCTGATCTACATTTTGGCATGAAATATCTGCCCAAGGACATACAAGGTCTTGACATGAAATACAACTTGTAATATGCTATCAATAATGATTTACAGCTGTGAATGATTAGATATTAGGTTTATCAGGGTAGGGTTTTTTATAATTTAGAGAAATATTTTTCTTATGTAAAACTCAAAGTAGAATAACATCTGTTTTGGGGGAAGGACACATTTTTCTGAGTCTGTGTTGGTGGGAGATGAAGTACGTAGGTGAGGTAAGTGGAAGTGGAGAGAACCCAAGGCGCTCTAAAAAAATATTCACACTTCATTTATTACACCCTTTCATGTGAGCATGTTTACTTGTCTTTTCATACAGATATAAGTTGGTTGCAATGGCTTTCTCTAACAAAACTGCTGCAACTGGGGAAGCATAGGTGCAGGCACTTCAGTAGAGATGTTCTTAAATACTTCATTTCTTACCAAAAAAAAAATACTATATTTCCAGTTTACAATATTATACTGTACAGCCATTTCTTTCTTTAAAGGAAATCCCAATGCCTATACATCTTTTCTGCTATGCTGCAGCAGTTAAATATCATAAGTGAGTTATTTTTTTTTTTTTCCTAGTTGACATGGTGGTAATCAGTCAAAGGTTAGACTCAATGATCCTAGAGGTCTTTTCCAGCCTGGATGATTCTTTGGTTCTGTGATATGCAACTTGCACCACCCATTCTTTATGAAGGTGCATAGGCATCAAACATAATTTTCTGCTCAATTTCCAATCAGCCAGAGTGAGAACATAACTCCTGCTGATTTCTATGAACTGGAACACATGCCAGAGTCAGTATTGCTTGCTTCTATGCTGATTTGTCAATGCCTCACAGTGCAGTTTAATTAAAACCCTCATATTTTTAATTCATCTATCAGAAAAGGGTATGGCTAAATATGCACATTCCACAATGGGGTTCAACGTTTTGTACACTAACATTAATCTTAACAAAATCTTTACAGTGGAATGAATGCAGATGCTAAAATGCATTATTAGGTGCTCCTGGATTTATTGTGCAACAACTTTGCATCATGGTAGAGACTGCACCTGTGGCCAGACCATTCTTTCAGCAGTGTTTTAAAAGCCGCCATGGCAAAAGCATTTGAGAAACTGGAGAAAGAGGAAGCAAGAGCTCTAGATTTCACTTGGAAGTACTAATCTGACATTTTCATGACTTTCTTGACATGAGAAGGAGCAAAACTTGCCTTTTGTAGAAAGACAGAGAACAAAGTCTCAACTGCTTGTAGCAGTCAAATATTCTGAGCTAAAAATCAGCTTTAACTATGAGAAGCGGTGATAACATCTGCTTATGTGAACATTAGGATGCTCCTGTTTAATGCTTCAGTGCTATCTTAGTTTGTCAGAGCTTTTGTATTGTGCCCATTAACCCCTGCCAGAAGAAGCAAAAAGCATTGCCAGCTAACTGAATTAAAGAGGAAATTTGTATTTTCTGCTGCTTGGATGGTGTATAAGCATATAATTATACACACATACACACCTACATATCTATACTAAATTTTTGCTGTTCACATTTGTTTGCCATTTTTTTACTTAAATTTGTGTAAAGTTTACTATAGTTTACTTTGAGATAACAGTCTGTTGAGACATCTCATACGCTAAAATTGCTATTTGGGTTATGTACTTTGCAGTTCTGTAATGCAATAATGCATCCCTTAAATCTCTTCAGCATTCCACCTTCGGGCTTAATCCAGTTGAATTGCATCCAGAGCACTAATTGACATTGTCTGGTTTCATGACCCTGGTCAAATGTTTTACAATAATTACAGCAAACATAAACTTGCTGTATAAGCAGAATCTGTGTTGGTGTCAGGAAGACTGGCTGTTGCCTTTTAGAGACTTCTAAGACAATAGTGACAGATATTTTTGTTCAGCAACTGTTTTTCACTTGCAGCTGACCATCCTCCAGTGGTGTTAAAACACTTTGTCCCTGCTTGTTTCTGTTTTCTTCAGTGTACTGTAACTAATGATATTTCTACACTCATTTAGCATATGTAAAGGAAAATGCATGTCTGAATGTTGTTTGTAGTGACTGCTACTATGCAGATAATTTCTGCACATAATTGATATGTTTAATATACACCCATGGCAGTCAGTTCAGAATTGCTTAGCAGCAGGCACTGAACAGGATTCTTTTACATGGTATTTTCTGAAACAATAGCTTTAAGTATTGTGGTTTAAGTAGAGTAAGTTTAAAGCTTGAAATAGGAAGTTTGAAGTAATTTATTCAGGTTTTGGCAGAAGGAGCAGATACCTTCTTTGACTACCTCAAATTAATGCCAAGGCATTTTCTTTAGGTTTAAGAGCAGAAATTCAACTGTGATGATGAGTTCTTCACTAACTTTGTGAGACTTTTCTCAACAAATGAAAAGGACCGCGAAACAGATCCACGTTTAGCTTGAAAATCTACTGAACTGTGTTTCATAGCTGGCTTCTCCTGGTATGAGTTCTTTTAGTATTTTGACATTAAAGGTAGTAGCAAATATATTTCAAAGCTTCTCAAAATGAGAATTCTAAGTGTTTGTACAGTTCAACTTTATTAGGCACTTCATCAATAATTCTTCATGCAACTAATTTTCCTGATCCTAATCATAATAAATATTAAAGAGCATTTCAATAGGAAAGTCTGCTCTACATCAGGAGTGAATGCTTTAGTCTTGTAAAAATATTCTGGTTTACAATTGACTTTTCTGTCCATAATGAAGTTAAGCATATGCACCATAGAAGATTTAAGAAATCCTGTTGCCGGTTAGTTTATTTTGACTATACTACTAATAATAGCATGTACATTCTACAGATAAGTTTGCTTATTTTCATATAAATTGTCCATTGAACTAATGAAGCTCTCCAGTACTATAGTGCTGCAGTTTTTATAAGGTATGTCAGGCCTACCCTGTAATGTGCTTGGACATAAGTTGTAGTATAATAAATGTATGTTTACTTAGATGACCATTTCAAATTACTGGTGAAAATAAGTGCTGTCTCTGGCCTTGGGCAGGTACAGTGCAACCTGTCCTTGCCCCTTAACTTGCTATTGTGGAGCATATGCAGCAGAAACAGCAGTTAGATCCTGATCTAGCTCTGCAGTAAAGAAACATTTCAGCAGCTGTTTTCCTGCTTATTTCATGCAATGTTTTAACTCTTCTTTAGCAGGAATTTAGAAGTCTGAAGAGACTGGAACACAACGAATGAGATTTTACTAAACAAACTCATACCAATGCAATGCTTTATTTCCCATTAGGACTTTGCATCAAGTACACTCCAAAAGAAAAAATTTGCATAATGGTCAAGTAAAATTGCATAATGATCTATGTTTCCAGTTTAGAGCAGCTGCCTTAAAAGAAGAGTTTCTCCTCTGACATTTAGCCCATAAGCATTGTTACAAAGGATGAAATAACTTCTTCTTCATAGTAAAGCTACAGTCAGTTGCAGAATATCTCCTCATCATGGCATAATACATTAAAAATGTTTCTGGGTGCTGATACTTCTATGGAAATCACTGATAGATGCATACTATGCAGCACTATACAAATAGTTTATCTAATTACAGTAGCAGTTAGATGAAAGGGAAAAATAATCAAGTTTTACTGTAACTGGGAGGAGTACAGAACAGGTAGGTAACAGGCAGCTATATTCTCCTCTCTCAGGCTGCTTTCTTCAGTCTCCCATTCTTCCCTCAACACACATCACTCTAGGCTATTTCTTCCATTAACTTCAGTAGCATTTTACAGAAGAATTAGTATTATTGGATTAACACATGACTCTGCCCCTATATGCACACATTCGTGGAAAAAGAATGCTTGATTTCCCTTAGATGATTAAACTTAGGCAAAGATACCACAAGTGAGGTAGTGTACAGACTTGTTGAAGTCTACAGATGACATAAGAAGTACTGGCCTAGGGGCACCCAATCAGAATGATTTAGGCACTAAGTTATGTTGATATGGGTTGAAATTAAGGAGTAAAATTGGCTTTATATGGGCATGAAATCTGTCATAGAAGACAAATAAAGATTCAGACCCTTCCTGTCAATACCAAATATATGACATGCTCACTCATCATAATGCTTACATGTGGCTCTACAAGTAATTTTCTTGGCACTCCACAGCTTCTCCACTCTGCAGTCACACAACTCTTTTTCTTTCAAATCAGGCTTTTATCTGCCCCTAATACTTGCATTGTCCAATTGTCCCGTGTTAACTTCAATACAAAATTCAATACAGATTGATTTCTGTCTTTTTCTTCACTGCCTCATATTGCCCTTTCCTAAGGAAACAATTCCATTTGAGAGAAAAAAAGTTACAGGATCATTAATGTCTATCAAACAGCAACAAGCTTAGGTTAATTAATCTCCTTAATAGTATTAATGGAGCAAAGAAGTTAATGTCCTGGATTGCATCACTCAGTGAGACTCAAGCAGAGTGGTGTTGTAGATGTTGTCGTTGTAGTCGTTCTTTCCTAGGTTTTAGACCTGCACAACAGCTAGCCTTATTAAGAGTTGGGTTGGGGCTTTGGGAGGGAGTGGTGTTGAGGTATTTTCTTTGTTTGCTTTTGTTTTTGTTTCTTTTTTTAACAGAACTCATGGACAAACCATACAGTAGAGATCTAAGTATTTTTGAACTGCACAAGTGAAGCCCAATAGTTTTCTATGTGGATCTTACCTAAGAATTGAGATTTTAAAAGTTATAACTGGTTTCCATATCTTATGTTTACAGGGTTACAGATACTGTTTGCGAGATGATAAATGGCAAGATTACCCTTACTTGCCCTAGGTCCTTCCCATAGATGATTTATAAACTAAAACCAAGCATACTCAGTCACGAGACAAAGTTTGACAAAAGGAAGAAAAGTACAAACAAAATTTAGCCATATCTTGCTGGTTCCCATAGATGACAAACTGACCTCTGTGACTTTGAAGTGTTAAGTTAGCTAAGCAGCTGTTATCTATTCTTTGTTCTAGACTCCAGGATTTTTATTTTAAATCCAGTTTCACACCTCATCTTTCTGCCACTGACCCATTAACAAGATAACTTTGGTCAGGGGTATTGCACTACTATCATTGCACCTCTATTTATCATTCAAGAAAAAAACAGGAACAACAGACACACGGTCACACGGTGCATCAACAGATTTGGAACTGCTTTTGCTTTCCAAGAATAAACCTATCCTGTTTCTCATCTGAGGCACTCAACTGCTGATTAGCTTCATGGCTTATGTTTCAGCCAGTAAATGTACCTTAGAGCAAGCTGCTCTTCAGTATTCATTTGGAAAGCATAATTCAATAATAATAAAATTAAGACAGCCACAGACATGTATTTTTTTGACTCTTTGCTGGAAAATAATGCAATATGTTTCCTATTCCATCCAAACTACAGTTTGTACCTTAGGACAATTATAGGTTTCCTTACAATCTTCCACAATCTCTCAAAGGGAAAGTAATCCTCCTAAAGCAATGGAAGAAATGTTTTCTATTTTTTTTTTTTTGTGTGTGTGTGTTTGGGTTTTTTATATGTTGTTTGTTTTGGTTTTTTGTTTGTTTATTAATTTAATTCAAAATAGAAATGCTCCCACATAATAAAATAAAAGAAGTATGACAAACACCACTTGCAGGTTACTTCAGTACAGTTCAATTTAATACAGAAAGGTACATTTCAAAGTGGAATTAAAACATGTGTGGTGAAAAAAGGCTTTTTTTCTTTTCTTTTTTTTTTTTTTACAAAGCTTTATTTGAAACGCCAGAATAAACATAGGCTTGTATATGCAAGGATTTTGTGAGTACCTTACTTTTACAAATTTGCTGCTCTGGAAGGGGCCTGGTTGAACTGTAAAGCACCATGGCAAAGCATCAGAAGTGCTAGAGCAGATTATTTTTCAAGAGAAGGCAGCCCAGCAATTAATAACATCACAGCAGCAGAGGCATGAATACCAGGGCTGCAGCCCCACCATACACGAGCAAGACGAACAGAAGAGGTCCAGTGCCAACAGAAAGGCGCGGTCGGTCCGTGAGCACCAGGCACAGCCACGCTCGCCAGGCAGCAAGGCAAAACAGAGCACAGCTCAGCACAGCTCAGGCACGGGCAAAACCCTGAACTCCAATGCAGCTTTTGGGTCAATAGACAAAGTATGTGTGCATGGGGACCCCAGATGGGGCTAGGCAGGGTAGTTAGGTCCTGCTCATATATGAAAGACCTTGACAAGTACATGTATATGTGATGTAAGCAGTCAGGAAATTAATTTAAAGGACTGTTGCACAGCTGACCCTGCTCCACCCTTTTTGAGTGGAAGAATGTAAAGGAAAACATATATAGGTTTATGTAGCTGTAATCTATTAGATAAACAGGCAATGCACATACATAGTTACTATGTAGGGGTTTGCATGGTTTTCAGTAAACAGAATTCACAGTCATATACACCAAAGAATTTTACAGATCGTCAGCGACACAAACTTAGTAAGTTACATCTGTGTTTAGAAATACACCTTATAAATTAGATTATTGCCCAAATACAGATATGCTTCAATCCAATTTCTTAAATGTCAAAATTGTGACTCATATGTCCACAGAGAATATACTTGCCATATACTGGTCTACCAATATTCCTTGCATACATCTATTCATAGCTTAAAACACTTGTCTACTACAGAAGCAAATACCCAAAGGCCAAACAAATCCATAAATTTTATGAAAAAAAAAGAAAAAAAGAAAAAGTATGTACATACATACAAATTCAGTAAAGTTATTGTAAAAGACTCCTTTTTCCTTTTTTTTTTTAAATACCATGTGCAGCAATCTAATATTTGCAAGATTCATATTACTTATTATGGGGGTTTTATTCATGTAGTTTACAAAACCTTGTTAATTCAGTAGCACGTTTACCCTTAGCAACTACCAGCTCAAGTCTGGCCAACGTCACCATGCAGTGGCCAAAATATCTATTAATTCTCATGAGAATCTGGTAGTGGACCTATGCAGGAGTCTTAGATTCACTGTGTTGCTCTAGCTCTTTAAACTTTAGTAACTTTAACAATCTGCTCCCATTTTCTTACTCGTAGCACTTTCATCCTCCAAACAGTACTTGTGCAATATTGTAGGATGTTTAGGCCAGAAAGTGCTTAAGGAAATGGAACCCTGACATCAGGGTGTAGCTATTGGGTCAAGTTATTAGTGAGTTTAATTATTTCATAAAATCAGAGTGCACCCTCCCACTCTAAGAAAACAAAGCAACCCAAACTACGTAATCAATATTACCTGTGACCTCCAATTGTCAATTCATTTGACTAGCTTTGGAAAAGCCAAGGATCAAGCATGTGATGCAAAACAATACATGTCAAGCAAATAAAATAATCTATCCACATGAAGAACAGTGATTATTACCTGATACTGCATATAGGATATTTTCCTGCTCCACCACTATGGCACTGCTGAGTTTGTATAGTTGTCAGTTCAAAATTTTCACTCAGGTGAATTCATTTATCACAGCTTATGAAGAACCTCTGTGATATGAAACCTCAATGTTTTTCCCCACATTCTAGCATACATGTGCATTTTTAGAGGGAGAAAAATTGCAAAAAGTAGCACTAAGCTTGGAAATTATGCATTTTATTATTATACAATTATATATTTCAATTTTATGTTTTATTCACTGCTCTGTGCAGTTTACTGCTAAGATCTTTGTGTCATCAATGCTAACTTGAGAGCAGTAAGGCTGGTTTTGATGCTCCTGTAACAAACCTTCGTAATTCCTCCTCACAAGATAAGCTCAGCTTTGACAGGTGGATTTGGTACTCCCTGGTGGTTGTCAGACTAAAAAATTCTTCAGGTTTCTGATGCTACCTTCCCTTTGGTCTGTTTACAAAACTAGTCAACCATAAAAAGTGACATTAACCTTTATTTTAATTTCCCCTTGGTGATACTGCCTGAGGTTTTCAGGAATTTACTGACAAGACCTGGAGTTAATGTAACTCTGCTCTGAGCTGATTTAATATTGGCAACAGGATGGCAGATGTGGTCAGTCACTAGTAACAAGAAGCAAAGTTGAATGGAATTACTTCTAGTGCAAATTTCACAATGCATATCTACTTATATGAAATTTGATGTTTTATTATAACGTTTGGCTGCTAATTGTTTACATGGAGTTAGGGGGATTTCATCACTAGGCAGCTATCCATGAAGTAGCTCTGGAGAGGCAGGCATAGCACCAAAACTGCTATCCAGAAATATTAGCTCACTCCTTGCACATCATAGCTATTCTGGCATAAAGCCATACTGTACTACATGTCTGGAAGCTGAAAGGTCTGAAATGCTTTAGTGAAGTCAACCTTCACTTTATCCTGACAGTTGATAAATATATATTTCAGACCTTTACTGTTTTCCATAGGCAGATGTGTGACAACAGAAATAACTGAATTTTAATAAAAATAATCTTATGGTAAACACTGAGACTGAAGGGCTTTGTAGAGGCAACCTTAAAAGACAAGGGTCTGTAACCTGAAATTACTCTGCACTTCACAATTCTACCTTACTATCTCCCTTCCACTTTATTTGAACTGCTGTATTTTCTGTGGTTGTCAATGATTTGGAGCCCTGGACCTGACACTTGCACAATGATAGCAAAATTCCATGTCTTATATTAGATTTCTTTTAAAAATTATACAGAAATGCTAAAAGCATGGTAGAACATAGTTTGTGGGTTTGTCACAATCAAAGTCAAGTTTGTCACAATATTAAGTAAAATTATGTACAAATACAAATATTTGTCACAATATTAAGTCAAATTATGTACAAAAATATTGATATGTGATGTTGAAAGAAAGGTTTTTGTAAAATGTGAAAAAATGCAACAAATAGTTATGATGACAGTGGTAAAAATTACAGCTGAAATTTAAAGATTTAGAAACTATTAATGTCGGAGTTAGAAATAGGTGCTCAAAGGTTTTCTTTCACTTTTGCAAGTGACAATATATAAACAAAAAGGAATATAACCACAAAAAATAATAGTAGCAGCATCTAAGCCTTAACATACCAGTACTTTATTCTGAATTCATGCTTTAGCTCATTTTCTTCCTTTCTGCTTCTGTGTTTAGGCTGTCCAGTGCTTTTTCTTCTTTGCCTACAGATACACAGCAACCCAAGCCATGGACCCCTGAACTTGTTCTATCTGCCACTAAGAAATCTGCCTTAAACCCTGATCAAATGCTGCTTAAGGCTTGTCTTCTTCCTGCACTTGTGGTGATTACTTCTGTTCCATCTACATAATTTCTGAATAAAGAGCAGTGGCTAGGCCTGCAAAATTCACAGCCTCTCTGTGAAAATTCCCATAATGGTTTCTGAATATAAAGGTATATTTTCATGTAAAATAGAGGTGAATTCACATTGGTAGATTTACAAAACCCCTCAGCAACCACCAAGTTCCTAAAAAGAAAGTAACCGAAGGGAACTTAGGAAAATAATACTCCCAAATAACACTCTCATTAAATTAGAATTATTTTAAATTTTCATGTAATAAAGCAACAGAATAAAACATTATTTTATTTGATGCTCTGGTCCATTTGTGTTTCTCATCTTTCAGAGAAAAAGAAATGAATGGTTCTGTGTCTCTTTAAGCCCTAGGTACACAAGTAGCCTTTGAAAGATTAAGGACAGTGATAAATGAAGTTCCCAGTTCTGCCTGGATATACAATCTTACACAGATTTAATAGGATTTCAATAAACATTTCCAAAGATGCCTAAATCCTATCATATCAAATTCTCTTAACCTTTTTAATAAAATCTTCCTAACTTTCCAGAACTCAGTTCCCCAGATATAATGAAGTTGTCCAGGACAATAGAAAATTAATTAATTAATTCTCACTTTATACTTAGTGAGAAAAGCATCAAGTTCCTTAGCTTTTCAATCAATCTCTAACTCCCTTTCCTTAGGCTGAGAGGTGTCATAGCCTTCATAAAACTGCCAGACACTGGGAACAGAAATACCTTCAGAGCTGAGATTAGTAGAAGTAACAAATGTTGTGCTGTCGGAACTGAAGTTTAAGTTTACCACTAAGTATTATATTTGGAAAGTAATGCCCTGATCATCTGGAGAATTGCACTGCTGTAGTGCAGTCCTTTACCATGCATCCTTTAATCATGTTTGTGATTAAACTGCCACTTGTGCCATGCTCCTTTTCAGAAACTGAAATCATGAGCCATCTACCAAAGTCATAGAGCTGTCTTAGATGACCATTAGCTAACCTGATGCTGCCTTCCAGCTGTATTTAATGTGTACTTTGATCTTGTTACCTGCTGATTCCAAAAGACTTTGTTGTTAATGAATTGGGAGGTCTTGACATTTTATATTGAATTTAATGTTAATATGTTTTCTTTGAAAATACATACAACTTCTGAAAACACATCCAGTGGTTGGAAGTAGTAATTGTTAAGGAAATAAGTTCTCTTTCATTAAGGTGAGACTTTAAGAGTGCTTTTGAATTAAATCTCAACACTGTGATTCATCCTTTTTGAAAAAGGTAAGTGAGAAGGATAAAGATTGTCAAGAAAAGATTATTTCACTAGATTCTACAGACAATGATGCAGAGAGAATAAATTTAATAAATGTTATGAGAATAGAAAGAAAAAGAAAAAATTAAATTAAACTGTTTCAGACTGAACAAAACTTTTGAGTATAGATAAATGTGCTCTTCAAGATAAACTGCATTTGCACTAATGGTATTTTCTATCTATTTCTTAATTTCAAAAAGCTTATTAATTATTAAAATATGTTAAGTCTGAAAGAGCTAAATAGGTTAGATATAGTTTATAAATACTTATAAAATCTGGATCAACTTTGAGTTAAATACTTGCTTAGGGGAGACTGTTAAATATACTTGTTTCCCTTGAAATGAAGACTATGCTTCCACAATGAACATTTCACATTTTCTCATTGTTTTTATTTTGTTATTAATAGTTTCTTAAAGAGAGAGTTTGAGGTTATTTTATATTTTAATTCCCTTCACTGTTAAACCTTAATAAGGTATTCTTAGGCTGAGTGGTTGACACATTTAATTAGTCCAAAATATACAACGTTACAAGACTAACAAACCAGACAAGCAAGAACTAAACAAAATTAGGTAATTTGGAATTGTGTAAGTAGATAATCTTTTGTCAGAGTATGTGTGTGAGCAAGATGCAGTAGTTAATAACTTACTTCTGGTTTTGCTACCCAGCCCCTAACACATCTCTTTCCTAGTAGGTTAGAATTCTTTTTTTTTTTTTTGCTATTTTAATGATGAAGTTTGACACAATAGAAAGTGTTCAAATCTTCCTAAATTGCCTAAAAGCTGTAACAGCTCACCACTTTAAATTTTTATATGCCAAGTTCTGTAAGCTAAGATGAATAGGAATACATGATCCTTGGCAGTAGACAGAAAGATTTGAGGTTTCTGTGAAGCTCTCTGAATGAGAGGTCAAACTGTGTAACAAGACATTGTAGAATCAGGTTAAATCAACCTGTGCATTTGGATTGCATCATGTGACCATGAACAGTTTATGGATTAAATTTTCAAGGCTCTGTGTTACATACTCTGTGGTTTCATCCTTCAAGTTTAGTTTATGTAGCACGAAGGTAAAAGCAGACATGAAAGACAATAATTGTTTGTTCTCTTCTAGCATGTAAAGTGAGAAGCATCAAAAAACCAGGTTAAAATAAAGAAAATGGTGTAGCTTCTCTTACCAATTTGGTGTTCTACTAAAAGGTTAAAAAAAAATTATAAACGACTGACAAACTCAGAAAAAAATCTCATGTATCATTTTTAAATACAATGGTATGATTCCTGTTATAGGACAGCATTGTGGGGAAAAATATGAAAAGAATAGAAAATACTCTACTGTAAATATTCACAAATTGTCACACAGTGCTGAGTATCATGGACCTTCGGTATGATCACATTTGCTGTGTGCAGGACAAGACCAGGTACGTGTTTTAAAATGAATTATTCTTCGTTATAAGTAAAAGACCGCTATTTGAAAACCAAATTTATTTTGTTGTCAGTTATCATAAATCTGAGGAATATTACAATAACTGGTCTAGAAGAAAGCTTGATATTTGGACCTGTTGGTAGTAGATGTGATTCTGTATTCCCTTTGGCTATCTTTTCCTGGGAGAATACATAAAGCTTAATTTCATTATCTGTGACACTTGAATAATTTTGGGATTGCATTTTTATATATGTATTGCATATCTGCTTGGTTATATGATATGCAACATCAATATTTATCTGTCAAAATTTTTTTCAATATTGAAAATAAAGAAAAATAGAAACATCTTGTGAAAGTGCTTCCTGTTTCTGCTAAAAATGATCTGGTGTGGGAGGGTGGATAGACACTTGCTGCTCCTCCCAGTGAAACCACAAAAAAGACTAAAACCCATAGAATTCCACCCCCTAAATTATGTTTAGATTGATCTCCTGATACAAGAGGAAAATTGCATGCTGAGGGCATGAATGGTCTAGATTAGGAGTCTGCATGAAGAAAGAGAAATAAACGGTAGTGGCTTTGCTCTAGGGTGTTTTTTTTGTTTGTTTGGGTTTTTTTATTTGTTTTTTTTTTTTTTTTCCTTTGGTTTTGTTTTGTTTTGTTTCGTTTTTTTCCTGAGGTCATAAGCATATGAATCCTTCATACATAACATGTAAAGTCAAAAGTATAAAGCATTCTCCTGTCCACTGATTTGATTTCAGGCAAGCTTATTTATTTATTGTTTTAATAGCTACTTCAGAAACACTTAGGGAACCTGAGACTGTGGTTTAAACTCTGTTTTGTAAATCTGGGCTAACATCCTGAAGCAGACAACATATGTTCTCAATATTCCGGATGTTCTGTCTTACTGTCTGCTTTGCTTGTATATACAGATCTTTGAAAAAAAATTGTGACAAGTTGATCATACGAAGGTTTTGTAGGCTGGCAAAGTAACACAGCATAAATCAATTCTGTGCATTTATATAATTAGCAAATTAAATCTATTTGTAAAGGTATTCCTGCCATGACATTTTTCCACATTACTCTATGCTAATAGAATTCCATTAAAAATTCTTGTGCTATACTTGGAAAGGTATCTTGATGATTGAAAGACTGCTGTTTGGCTCTATTACATATGCCATTTGCCATTTATATTGGACTCCATTTTCACTATGGTCTATTGTAAAGGCTTTTCTTTGTTACAATCACTTTGCTTTGATTGCTCTTACAAAAAACAGGACAACATTTTAGAATGAACATCCAATTCACAGCGCAGAGTGCACTCACAGCTGGATGGCTTAAGGAAGGAATGGGAAGCCCCGTAGCGCAGGTGAGCAGCGTGCAAGTGAGTAGGGTTCAGTTTAGCCTTTGCTGTCTTAAAATCTTTATTTTAGCTAGATGAGAATCAGGGGTTCATAAATTGAAACCTGCTCGTGGTTGGACATAACACCTAGGCTTACTTTTTAAAATATACATCTGGTGGCCTGGAAATCTATATTGTTGTTTTCAAAAACATCATAAAGAACTCACTAAACAGTCTATTTTTTTTTTCCTACACATAAGAGAAGTAAGCTCCTTCTGCTTTATCATGCATAAATACAACTAAAAGTACATTCAGAGTACTTGGTCTCATTGCATTATTCATATTTGTCCCTTCATCTGTAGAACTTCAGGCTTAAATGGAGGACACAAGTGACAAATGTACAGCAGTCCAAAAGGTACCATTTACAAAATGTATCCATCAAGCAGCAGGGAAGAGATAGGTTTTTAATGCCTGGTTTGTCTGCATTATTTACACATCCTAACAATGTGCAGGACAGCTGGAGGCAACAGGAAACAGGGGTTTGAGAGTGCACTGCTCACATTGCTTCCTTCAGCACATTCCACTTGGAAAGAACAATGACAGCCTTTCGGAAGATTTAGTAACTGACTTGCAAAAGAAAAATATCAAAACATGATAGAGGTATGAGAAAACAGCCTGTGAAGGGGAAAGAGCAAAACCACCTTTTATGTATTGTCTTGCTGGACAGTGGAGGCTCAGCACTCTGTCGTGTTCCTGGAGGGACCTGGTATTTCTCTTAGCAGATCAAAAGATTCAGATAGCTGCAAAATGTTTCATATCCAGCCTGATGCAAGTTACTCCCTTGACAGGTCCAGTTGTAGTTCATGTAATGTATTCATCATGTGGAATGAGTTCTTTAAATAAAGGTTTAAATAAAGAAGCGGAGCTTGATCCTGCATGGCTTTTAGTAGCAATAATTCCTTCGGTTTCAGAGGTGCCTCCTCTAGCAGTTGTGCTGGTACTCAACGCAGCAGAAACAAGTCCTTTGTCATATGTATGGAACAGATAGAAGATGGTCGATTGAAAACAATGCTTTTGAATACAATTCTTTTTGTGACAACACAGAGCTAGTGATTTTTCTTTTTTTTTTTTTTTTTAAATGACTGTGTATACTTAAGGAATCTTGCTTTCAAAGCACTTAATTTACCTGAACCTACTCTAATTATTAGCTTTGCCTGGTAATTCTGGGCTAGAAGGGGTTAACTATTTTTTGTGTCATTATCAGCAGAGATTAAGGATAAGAAGTTATTTTTTCTGGTTTTAAAAATAGAAAAAGAGTGCTGCAATACGTAGAATTATGCGTTATCACAAAATTAGAGTGAACTGTGAAGTCCATATATAAACCTACACCTCTAAGTAGAAGGAGATTGGATTAGGTCAGCTTTCTTAAAAATGTTTCTTCCTTCAATTATGGTCGTACTTAATGTTTAATACGTATATTCAGGTTATATAGCAATTTGAGCACTGACATATACATATGCTGTGGCATTGCTTAAAAGACTCAAACTTGAGAAGGAATTTGGAATTATCCAAACTTGTCTTAAACGCTGTCAGGCTTGGTGCTGTGATCACTTCCCTGGGAAGCCTGTTCCAGCGCCTCTGGGTGAAGAACCTTTTCCTGATATCCAACCTAAGCATTCCCTGACACAACTTCAGGCCATTCCCTCGGGCCTGTCACTGGGCACCAGAGAGAAGAGATCAGTGCCTGCCCCTCCTCCTCCCCTCATGAGGAAGTTGTAGACAGAGATGACATCTTCCTCAGTCTCCTCCAGTCTGAACAGACCAAGTGACCTCAGTCACTCCTCACATGGCTTCCCCTCAAGGCCCTTCACCATCTCTGCAGCCCTCCTTTGGGTCCTCTCTAATAGCTTAACTCATAAATATTATAAACTTATAAAACTGTCGGGGTTTGGGTTGTTTTTTGTTCGATTGATTGTTTGTTTTGGTTTTTATTTTTGCAACAGAAATTGCTGGTAGCATGATCTTAGATACAGAACTCCTTGAGTCTCTTGGAATAAATATTGACTTTATGCCTGGATGTAGTAGACATTGGATGTAGGAATAGTCATCCACAAGTATGTTTATTACGCTCTAAGGTTCTTTGTTGCCATGGCTGAAAGTCATACCTCTTTTCAGTGATAATTTGTTCTCAAAGTAGTCTCAAAGAAATTTTTGTTTGAAATCGGAAAAAAAAGAAAAAAACAAGTTTAATAAATGACTGATGTTAAAGACTTTTAAGTAATTTCAACAACAAAAAATCCAAAATATTGAGAGAAAAAAAACAGTGTAGAGGTTGAAACATTAATTTCAGAAGAATATTTATTTAAAATATTCTATTATAGTTACAGAGAAGGAAGCATGTAAAAGATAAATGGACAAAGTATTAAAATTTTGCAATATAGAACATCTTTAGTTGCAATTAGGTCTCATTGACTTTTAAATTTTTTTTTCAGTTATTGTGCTGGTAATTTTGACTTACACATCTTCAGCACAGTTGCAGTGATCACATATTTTTTTTCTTTTGCAGTGTTCAAATGAAAACCTGAAATCTTAAGGCTGACTGAAGGAAGTTAAATATTATGTTCTGGGCCTGACTGGAAGCATATACTCTGAGTCTTAGTCTTCACTCTAAGTGATCAAATGCTTTAATTAGATTTGTTTCCTTGATGAATGAAGTAAACAAGTAAAAAAAAACCCTAAATGGTCTCCCTCTTCTACCTTTTCTTACTTGATGCTCTAGCTGTGGCTGCTTTTATATTTTTAATTTATATATTTTTGTAAATTATGTAACAGGATTTTCCTGCCCCTTGTTTTTTCCTCTCTACAGCCAAGCAAATTTATCAACATATAAAATGCATAACTCAAAAAACACATATTTTGTCTGTATTTTATTCATTAGCTTTTCATGTAAACATGTAATTGTCTAGATTGTTTTTCTAAATACTAAAGAATTTAAATACAACATAATGCTCTGCATAAAACATTTGCAGGAATCTTTTTTCTTACTAAGATTCTGTAGAAGTCTATATAATGAACAAGAGAATTATAATCAAACCTGATTTTGCTTAATCAAGTGGGAAGCTGTTTTCAGAGACTCAAACCCTTTATTGATCATCAGATTTTATTTATAATAATGGAGCCTCAGTCTGAATTTTTCACCTGAGCTTTGCTTGTCTACTGATGCAGACAGGGAAGTGATTTCTACAGTTAGACTGGATAGACCACGCAAGATATCTTTGGGAGATATTTTTGCACGTTACATAGGCCAGCTGTTCCACAATCCATAAACAAGGGAGAATATAGAACTGATATATCAGTGAAAATAGGATTCCGAAAAATGTTTATGAAATTAAAAAAACCCTGACATTGATGTACACTTTCTCATTTCAGATGTCTGAAGTTCATCAATCCCGCAAAAATACTACTTTTGAGTGACTTTTGATTAATTTAATTTTTCCCCAATATAAAGATAAGGCTTCCTTCATTTTAGAACCACCTTACATAGTTTTCCTGGATTTCTTTGCTTATATATATAGTTATGCTATTACTTAATGTAGCTAATAGTTTATGTCTCAGTTACATCAGGGTCATTCAAAACTAGGGAGATTAGAAACTAAATCTCTTTATGCCTTCTTGGTTATTTCAGTCTTATTCATCTGTGCTTTACTTGAGTTTCTACTGTAATCTATCTAATGATGCATATGAATGGTTCATTCCATTTGAGAAAAAAAAATTTGCTTTGAAGAATGTCTTTATTCTTCCAGTTTACAGCACAGTTGATATGTCCAAAACTATTTGCTCTCTCTACAATAATGTCTCAAACTGTGCTATGTCAGAGAATCAGGCTGGCACATCTGCAGCTGGGCACTATGAACAATAATACATTCATAGCTGGTGGTTTCTAGCTGCCAGATCAAGGAGTCTGGATCTCAACTTCAGTTTCTCTTTGCCCTCTTTTGAAAACACCTTCCATTGAAAAATACTTAAATTGTTGTTGATTTAAGTGTAGGGTAAAGCAATGTAAAATGCTCAGGTCAGCAGCCCTAGTCTTTTTGCTCAGTTTCATACTTATGTCCTGAGTTTAGCTGAATAACCAGTTCTAAGCCTCGAAAGAAAACTCCATTATAATCAATGCATTCCATAAAATAGATTAGCTAAACCATGCTAAACATTCTTAATTTTAGCATGAAGACACAGACTGAATTTAATGCCTTTGAAACAGGCAATAGTTTCCTTTTAATGAAGTTAGACTGCCTTTGACTTAAAACAGCTAACCATAAGAAAAAAATGTCATCTCTTTTAGAAGGAATAACTATATTCAATTTGGATTTGACTGGTCAGGCTTTTAGCTGGTAAAAGTTCAAACAAATTCAGACACCATTTTAATTTCTTGCAAATATATGACTCCCATTTAGAACAAAACCTTTCCTCCTCCAACATTTATTTGGTTTCTGTGTTGAAGAAGCCATGGCATACATCTTACAGATGTTCATTTGATTTCACTTGACTCTCACTATTAAGATGGTTTTAAACCCTCTCTTGCTCTCTTCTTTTTCATTCAGCAAGCCACTTACATCCAGCCCATCAGATTCCTGTAGTATCCTGCTTGCTAGAGATCATACAGAGACAGATGTGCAATGCAGGGCATGTATTTTTCTTTTGAAATAGGTGAACCAGGTCATATGTGCTCCCTATTACAAATAGTGGTCTTTTTGCATACTCAATGTTCTTTTTGAATCTCATCAGACTTGCTCATGAAAATTATAATACTTAATGAATAGCCCACTATTATTTAAGGCAGAAAATAATTTGAATTCTATGGAATAAACCCCTAACTTTTCCAAACTACCTCAAATCAATACATCTGGAGATGTGCAGAAAACTCTGAAAATCAGAGGAATGCACTGTATTTTTTCACACCTTTGACTAAAGAGAAATTTGTAATTTTGCACTGTTCAAATAGTCTAAATAAATATCACAGAACCACAGAATAGTCTGAATTGCAAGGGACCCGTAAAGATCATCTAGTCCAGTTCTTAAATGTATGGCCCATATAGGGGTCAAACCTGCAGCCTTGAGATTATCAGCATCATGCTCTGACCAGCCCAGGTAACGTCAGGATTGTTTTCCCACAAGTTCATGCTTGTCAGTTACTGAGCTTTGTGATAAGGAGATTAAGCCATGCCTCAAAGCAGGTTAAATATTCTAACTTGTAGTCAGAATCAGTAATTTGAAGATAAAATGCATTCATTTTGTATTTTCCAAGTCTGTTGTTCTGTAAGATAAAGATGGATGTATTTTTGCATAAAGATATAAAAATATATCTTTATGTATTTTAGCACCCCCACTTTGCAAAGGAATGTTGTTAAAAAAGATATTTCAAATTGACATCTAGATTTTGCTTTTAAACACCCTACTATCTGAATTTTGAATACTGCATTTCCTCACCATACAGAGTGAATTTTCAGAGTAAAGTTCAGCAAAAGCAACCTGTGTCTGTTGGATATTTAACAAAATTGTGTGTCTCTGTGTTCACAACATAGAGCGTCTTTTTGTTGAATTCCCTTTGATATATTTGCACTAATTGGTGACAAATGAGGATTGTGATTCAGTTTCAACAGTGTTTTAAAGTACTTTGCCTTTCACAAGAGCAGGTGTTGAATTGTTATGGAATGCAAAATTCCCATGTCTTCTGCAAAGCCACAATACTTGCTTTGTTTTTTCTTTTTTTTTTTTTTTTTTCTGTTATTTTTATCCTTATATTTATAGTGTATTTTACAGTTTTTTTCTAAAGGAAGAACTCTTCCTAATTCACATCCAGCATTTCATAGCAGCCACCAATGATGAATTCTAAATAATTAAAGTCAAGACTAAACTGAGCTATATTCACACTTTATATGCACCAAGATATGTATAATGAATATTCTGTGTAACAATACAAAAATTTCAAAAGACAACATTTGTCTTCTACATTTTTGCTGCTATATATTCCAGTACAAGCTGTGATTTCCAAACAGCTGGAAAGTTGAGGTCTACCACATTTAAATTATTCACCTTTTTCTTTTTTATCTTGATATAGGTATGTGCTATATACACAGAGAAGATGTAGAAGTTTAGAAGACGTGTGCATATTTGAACAGATATTGTTAATACAAAGTGTAGAGCAGCTGCTTGACTTCATTTTTAAATCCTTTGAACAATTCATATGACTTAAAAGACTCAGAAGGCGTGACATTTAAAAGATTTGATTTAGCCATGACCTAAAGGCTTTGACTATACAGTTGCTAAGATCTCTTTTTATGCATAATGTGCTAAGGATCTGTAACATGCACAAAAATGGGACATTTAAAAATAATTTGATACCGTTGAGCAACATTTGCTGCTGAATAACTGGGTGCTATTTTTTAATAGCATACAGAAAAGAGAGGAAATCAGGCTCAAAGTAATAAAAACTTTTAATTACGTACCTATTATTCTTCACTTTGGACAAATTTTTCATGCTTGTGGATACCTGGTAAGTCAATAGAGGCTCAGCAAGCTCTTTCCCCGTTTAGTCCTTAAAAACATCTTTGTTTTAAATTTTTAATTTGCCTGTGATAATAAAAATCTATGAGATGTACCATAGGAAAGACTTACCTTTGAGAAAAAAATAACACTTTTGCCAAATCCGCAGCAAAATATTTCTTAGTTTGTCCAATGTCATCTGACTTTTTAAATCAGCAACTTATAGCAATCAAAATGACCTTCATCCAGAAAAAAACAAGGATAACCAAATTAAACATCTTAGAGATGAATATTTGTTCTTCCTTTAGACAACTTCAGGGCTTGTAAAATTATTTTATACTATTGACTATGCTAACCTTTTGGGGTCAAACGAGAATGAATTACGAAAACAACAGCGACATTGAAACTGACTCCAAGTCTTCTTTACAGAGTTATGCTTTTTGCAAAGATTCAGTCAATTAGCCATAGTATCTACCAAGAGAAAAACATAGTAATTGGAAAGGACATTCCATTTTGTATTATGCAAGCAGTAGCGTGAACTGGAATTCACTCTGAAATATATAATTAATCCAAAGATTGCAGTTTCTTTTTCTTAATATACTGTTCAACTTAGACTTAAGAATTACATTTCCATTCTTCCCCTTGTTTACTAGGTATATTCAAAATAGAAGTTTGTGATATGTTACTGGTAAGATGTTACTGATTTAAACATATGACATAGTTGCTAGTAAGTACATAAAGTGCAAACAAAAATGTGAATTGTACTGCAAAGCCATAAAAGAGCAGTGTTGTTTGGTTGCTTCTTTTTTTCATACTATACTTCCATATTATTCTACTAAGATTAATTAGTTTAATAAACCATAAAGAAGGTGAATATATATTAAAACCAATGACATTCTATATGCCAGTTAGGTTCATGACAGTCCTTGAAAAAAGAAGACACAAACAAACAAGCAAAAACAAACCACAAAAAAACCCCTCAGCCAAAACACAAAAGACCCCACTAAACCAATCAACAAAACATTTTGATGATTCTTTTATCATAGGTGACTGTGCATAGTAGTTTTCTCAAGACATAAAACTGTTCTCAAATTTTGAAAATTTAGCACTGTATAGTTAAACTAAGTGGATGCAGGCAACAGGAAGATTCTTCATTTTCTCACATTCACTTTGAGGACTTCAGTGTTGAAAAATGTACACAATTTTATAGACACAAACACACTGGGCAGAGGAAGTCTAAAATCCTTTGAGATAACTAGTCTGACTCTTCGGTCTAATTAAGATGTCACTCTTGTCAAAACCATTATGTGTCTGCCTTTTTTCAGTGCTCAGCCTACTGTATTAAAATAAAGGAAAAAAAAGAAAATCAAAGATGAAAATTCAACAATTGGTACCCCCTGGGCCAAATAGCACTCTTGGCAAAATGTTCTTGACATCAAAACAAGCTTGGAACTTTCTTCCAGACAAATAGATCCACACTTTTTTAGATATTCAGTGACGTGTGCCTAAGCCAAGCCTTTGGCTTTACTCTCACCTGTATCACCTACTGTTTCAGAGGTGATACATGGTCAACTTAGTAATAAAAATAAAGCAAACAATAGACAGTTCAAACTTCTTCCTTTTTTCATTGCCCTCTGTAGTGAGAGTGCTTGAATTGTTCAAATCTTACAGCTGACCCCCAGAATTCTGCTGCTGAAGATCCGCTACCACCTGAGTTCCAAATGAGCCATTTGTACACAAAAGGATTTCAGTCACATTCCTATGGCCATACCTATCCATGGCATAGGTAAGAGTTTGCTTCTTCCCAGTCTTCAATTCAGATAACATCTCTTAACTTTAGGAAGTGAATTTTATGCAAATTGAGAATCCATTCCTTTATTGTCCAGATCCCTTAAATGTGATATATGAAAAACTATTCCTTGTATACTAGGTGTTTATACATTCTAATACTAAAAATTCCATAGTCTGTATAGTATCACATGGAAATGAATTCCACAAGTTCTTTACTCATTATATGAAAATCAGTTTCAAAATAAAAAGACTATTTATATTCTTTGGGCTCTTCACAGATGTTTTCTCTTTGTCTCCCTTAATTAAATCCCCTTTTGAGTAAACAAAATTTATCATTTGTGTAGATCATTGAAAAATTATGTTTCAAATTACTTTCCTAACAGGTCATCAAAAATCTACCTGCTTCTTCCTTTCATTTTATCATATGACAAAAATTAAATGCCTGCCAATTTGATGTAATGACCTGCCATATGCTTCTATAACTGAATTAAAACACACCAACAATCAAAGCTTTCATGCTTATTCCCTAATCCTTAACATTCCTTCTTTTTGGTCTTCCCTTACATCAGTGTTGTGTGTTGAGCACAATTTTATTGAACTCTCACCCTGAATCTGATTTTTTTTCCTGGATTGTCACAATGAGATGTTCACCTTTTTCAGTTTATACCTGGAGAGCAATAATAAAATTACCTAAAAACATGATGAATGTTTGAGCCTTATGACAGGCCAAAGTTAATAAACAAGAGTTCTTTTTGCTGTCAGCTTTGAAAAACATGTTCAGGCTGGCTGATACTCCTAAGATAGTTGCACAGTTCATCAGTCTCAGAAACAGATGCTATATCAAAACTGAGATGAGTTGGCCCATTAATATTTCCAAATACTGAAAATTTAAAAGTGGACATTGAAAGTTCACAATTTAATAGCACTTATCTAAAGAAACTTGGAGAAAGATTATTTCTTCTCCCTCAACTAAAAGAACAAGGTGGGATTTTTGTTCAAAATAATTTTTTTCATGAGGTTTTGTATAGTAACAGTATAATTGTTTCTGAGTTGGAGGTATTATGTCTGTGACAAAGTTTGCAAGCAGAAAGCCAATAAACAGATTCCAAATAGAGCCATTACTTTTGCCTTCTTTACTGGATTGTTTCTCTTAATGATTGTGCTCTCTGCTCAGCAATACCTAGTACCAGTTTTATCTTATTTATAGTAGAGGTAGTTAGCTTGGGAATACTATAAACTACACCTCTTAAAGGAAAGAAAGGCAATGTAAAATCTGTTATAGTAAACAAGATGTCTGAGGATTAAAGAGAGGGTGTGAGGAAGAATTAGAGAAACTTCAAGTCTGTTTTTTTGAAGATGATATGTGGTAATATATTTTCAGCTTAAAGATAGTTAATTAGTTTTTAATTTATTGTTAATTTCCAGGTCTCAATAAGAACAAAAATCTGAAAGCTAGACATTTCCAACAGCCAAAACTAAATAAAACCTCTGCCTAAAATTGATGCATATTTGATCTTATGAAATTATTATTTCTTATTAAATAATTGATGAATAATCTTCTATCTTATAACTTTTTTCTTATCTTAAATTCTTCCTATTTTCTTATTGTATTAATCTTTGTTCCAATAATGCCAAATAGATGCTGCACATGCATCGTTCTCTGAAATCCACAAAGCTCTTAAAAAAAAATACCATCACTAGAGACTTTATTAATGCATGGGCCAGAGACAGTAAGATAAAACAAAGTTATAAAAATCTAGTTCAGAATTTTGGGCTCTTTGCCCAGCTGTGCCAATAAATCACTGTAAAAGTTACAAAGGTTATTTAGGTTACAATCTTCCTTGACAAATTTTAAATAACTAATATTTAGGAATCAAAGTTCTACTCCAAATTAGTCTGTAGCCTTTCCTTATAGTCAGTAGGGATATATGGGCACATCCTAAAGACAATTCATTAAGCTTCTTTGAAATATATTTATGCATATGTATTATGAAATCCTCATTGTAGTTTCCAGGTTTTCTGCCTTAACTGTAGAATGAGCTTATCCACCCAAAAGTTATGCAACACTAATTCCACTACCCATTTTCATACAGTGCCTCTATTTTCATCCACTTAAAAGGACAGAAAATTACCAAGAAGAAAGCTTATTATTCACTGCAGAAATATTTGGATGTGCCAATATAAAAGTGCACTATGAATTCCAAAGCCTTCTGTGTGAAAGAGGAGCTGAGGTGCCTATCTGTGTCGGAATCTGCCCTATGATCTAACCCCAACTTTATATCTGTACTTCAGATGATAAGTACTTAAGAATTTAATTACCAAAACTTCTAATAAACAGGGCCTGCCTGGGGCACCCATAGATGATGACAAATTTACTGCTGTAGCCAGATGCTGTTTGGAAACCCTGTGTCTTTGCATTTGCTTAAGTTTCTTGTCTGCTGAAACATGCTATTGTATATTTTCAGCCCTTCTCTTCTCTTGAACAGAACAGAACACCCTGTATACTGCAGGTAATTGTAGTTTAAAGGCACAAGCAGTATATTATTTGCTGTAAGTGCTGGGACTTATGTCCACATCTGTAACCAAAATCAATACTCATGCTTATCTATTCCTCTTTCCAAAGACCTCTTTATTTATAGGTGATAAAATTCGGCACTGGGTTTAAAAGGCTCTGAATCTCAAACTTAATTAAAGCACCTGTTTATCACCAAACATAACAAGCCATAAATTATATAGATGTTTCAGTTTATTTTGCACTACAAACATGTCACTTTGATCGATATGGATTTGGCTTCTCTTGTGTACAGGTACAGTCTTGGAAGTGACAGCTCACTTTTTTTTTCAGCACAACAGTAGGAAAACTTGATGAATAATTGTCAAACATGATTGACTGGGGGGAGATTTTCAAAGGCACAGGTGCCTGATGCCTATTAGCTATCAGTGGAATGTAGGTGCCTGCTCCTGTTTGTCTTTGAAAGTCTCCTTCCTAGATATATCAAAAGACTTAGACAGAGTAATTCATCTGAATTGGAAATGACCTTCCATATATTTAAAAGGGGTTTAAATATATAGAAAATTAAAAGGGATTGTGTAGTAGCTTTATCAGTTAGAAAAGCTGGAAATTCTGCTAGAGATGTGGAAAATCTTGTTGCAGGGAATTCCTACTGAAATTCAAAAAAGGATATAAAATGTTAGAGCTGGAAGATATGATTTACAGGGAAAAGATTTAAGCTCTTAATCAGTATAGAGAAAAACTAATTAAAGGAGTTGATTCACTTTTGCTAACCTGGAAATAGACCTTAAGAAAATTGAATAAGCTACATAAAAAGAGATCATAACCATATCTTGGAATGAAGAGCAGTAAATTTCAGTTCCTTCAGGATCATCTTAATATTTTTTAATGTGGGGAGAGTAGGATATTATTCTGGAATAATGTAAGTTCCTTCTTCTGTGAGTGTTGAGTAAATAGATTGTACTTTAAAAATTGAAGGAATTAATACCATATGCCTATAGAGTGACAGTAAAAAAACTTTACTTAAACTATTGAAGTGAAAGTGGATTTACAGTGTAAGGCCTAGGAGGCCCACTTCAACATCCTAATTGCTCACTTTTTTTTTTATTTACCATCTTATGACTGCAAAATTGAAGGGCCTTGGTTTTGTATGTATGGGTTAAAGAGATGCCATCTAGCACCTTTGCATGACTGATAGTAGCTTTTATCCTACCTTAGTATTTTTCGTACATCTAAAAGGTTTTGATCAGGCTTCCTATGTGGTAAGTGCTCCTTATTGAGACTGCCCCACCAGAAATCTCACCAAACTAAGTGTGAATCCGACAGACTGGGACCTGATGATGAGGAGGAAATGTAGGAACACTTCAAAAATCTGGTTGATTGAATGCAGTGAAAACAGAGCTCATTTAAATTCCAGGAATTTTGGTGTTTTTTCTTCATCTCTGTTTACCTTTCACCAAGTCAATCTTTCTGGACACAACATCTGAGTTGATTTTTCTTTATAAAATATGTTGAGAAGTGATTAATCAAGTGATAGTAGATATTGCTTTTTTTAACCATATTTTCCTCTCAATTAAAAAAATATTAGCCAACCAACAAAAATAAAAACAGTTCTATGTGATTTAGCTCCCCATCCATTCTCTGTGAGTATAACAGACTGTAGAACTAATCCATTTGATAGTAATTATTTGATAGTAATTAAATTTGAAATTATTTATGAATATTAAGATTAAAGAGATATATTTACAGAATTTTGGTCATATTCTTAAATAAGAAGCAAATAGGGAAACATTGTGCCTAACTGACTGATTCACTTTGTTAATTATACCTCATGCTAGTTTTGAGATTTGTGAGTTAATAGAGAAGGCTTAGATACTATGACAAGAATTCCTATACTTTGAGGATTATTTCAGTAACTTCTAAATTTGTATTTTTTCCTACTTAGTCCTACTTAGAAAAGACCATCTTACATCAGATGTCATTAAAAGTAACCCATAAGGAATGAGTGAAAGTGTACAATATATTTCAATGAATTATGTAAATTGCTATCTAAATATTTTTCAACATAACATTCAAATGTTTAGGGTGCTTTAACTGATATACTTAAATACAGGTGGATTTGTCTTCCTCTTTAGTGTGATCATGAAATATTTTTTCCCTTCTACTTCAGCTGTATTGTGAGCTAACAGAAATTGTCAGAGACATGGAGTTGTTTTCCTATTTTTGAGGGTGTTCAGTGTCAGATAAAAGTTGTTAAGAAGCTGGATATGTGATCCGATGTTGAGTTGAGGAAACTGTTCTGTGACATCAGAGTTCCAAAGATGGTAAAAGCTATTTTGATAGCTGTTTGTACAGTAGAGAATTTTATTCTCTTCCTAATAAGACAAAATATATTATAAACTTTTTTTTTTTTTTCAATATTAACTCAAGCATTTCAATCAGCTAAGAGATCCATAGGTTGCTTTTAAGCAACATAAATTTCTTACCTTTATTTTTTCATGAAAACACCATATCCAGGCTCTGAGTTCTGAACACCATAATAGTAGCCACTATATATGCATAAAATCTAGACAATTTCTATCCTATTGGTCTTACAATGCAATATAAGGAAGCATAGTATAGAACTTTGAAGAGATAAATGAGAAAGCAAAACATGAAATCAGTCTATTCTAAGTACCACATCAATGTCTTCACTGCTAAACCATGTGGTCTCTCTTCTCTCTCAGCCAAAACATTTACTCAAAATTGAAACCATATTTATTTAGAATTGCTTTGACATGCTGCCATTTCTAAATTAATTTTTCAAATATTATAAACTTAGCCACATGGAGGTGAGAGGGGAGGAAGAGTGGGAAATGAAAAACAAAGCAAGAACAAACAACTGCTAGGCTCTGACACACCTGGGCCAAACAATGGTGATGGCGTGTGAAACAGCAGCATATCCTGATGAGTTTTATACTGTCTTTTTGTCCAGCTACTTAAAGTGTCTTAAGTGCAGGACCTTGTGTTAAGAAATGGGTTATAATAACACTTCATTTTTGTTGTTAAACAGTAGGCAATCACTTGGTGTGAGCAATTGTCAGAGGCTTACAAAAGATAAAGTCTTGTTAGGGTAGACGTGCAGATCTTTCTTTTATGGAGCTAATCAAACTTTGTCTCTAAATTGTTTGTTTGTTATAGTTTTGCTGAGGCTGACATTCCTTAGTAAAAATTCTTGTGTTTATAAGATGACACAGCTGCTAGGAAAAAGGCAAAGATTTAAAATTGCTGTTGAGATGAAATGAGGAAATCAGTTCATAAAACAATAGTTTCTCATGCTCACTCCACTGTGAAGTGTAATCCAAATATCAAGTTGAACCTTTTAGAGGCAGGGAGGAGGGAAAACATCACCAAACAAGCAAAACCTCTTCACTTTAATTTCCTTCTATTAGCTCAAGAATATCATTACATTTCTGTAAGTCTGAAATACGAGGTAAAGCTCTAGAAAAGGTTTCTTTTCAACTAAGTACAACCAGATTATCTCGAAATCATTGAACTGTATGAACATAACAAAGATTTCTTATTAAGTTCCTGGAGTTTAGCAGAGGAGTAGGACTCACACCAAGAGGGAAGTTATTTTCTCACAGGAACATAAAGCTGACAGATAAGCCAAACTATCCAAGGCCTTCTGAATATTTCATTCCTCTATACCTACATAAAGACCTGAGTAATGGCTACACCTCATTTGACCTTTTCTTCTCATCCTAATTTATATTATACTCTATTGCAATAGCCTTTGTTTCCAATTTTCTGGTAGAATTTAGCAAATTTTGTTTCCATTTCTGTATTCTTTGCTCAGTAAGCATCTGCAGGGTTTTTTGGGGGTTTTTTCTTTATTCTTCTCTGCCCCTTGTTACTGATGGATGAGCCCTTACAACAGAAGGCTTAGAGGAGATGGCCATGGATAATGTAATTATGAAATTTGGGAAGGATGTGCAGAGTGACTGATCATGGTTGTTTTAAAAGATGCTGAACTCATTGCAAAGCAGAACAGAGGGGAGCCTTTGCTCTCTCCGAATGGCTAAATCAGATGTTTGCTAACTGTTAATCCCTTCATTAATCAATTATATGCAAAAAAATGTATACAACACAGAGAATTTAAACTGAGAACAAAATAAAAGACTTGTGGGGAGAGCAATAGTCTTGATCTGGTTTCAACCCATGTATGTTTTGGAGTGCTGGGGATGTCTGGTGTCTTGATGATCAGCTCAGGAAATTTTTGTTTTATTGTGATTCAAATTAATGTTAGAATTGCTTCAGCCTGCTAAGAATAATTTGTACTTGCACTCTGATTCAAATCCATTCTTGCACCTCTCTATTAAATTAAAATCCCATGTAACTTAAAAGAAGTAAATTCTGTATCAAACATTATTGCCCCACGTGTGGAATATATAAAAGAAACTGGTCAGAGTCCTGCAATCTGGCACCACCAACAGTGCAGAACATCCTCCCTGACCTCCAGATTCCCAGAGCACATATATTTTTGTCAATGCCTGCACTCATCAGAAAACACTGAATTCCCTCTTGACCCTATGTGAAGAAATAGTACAGTGCTTTTCATGTGAAGTTCCTCACAAAACACACTTTTGTTGTGTTACCTCAGATGACTTCACGAAAGAAGTGGTAGGTTGTGTAAGCTAAGGAGGAAAAGCTCAGCTTTGCAAGCAGATTGTTGTTACATGAAGTGCTTACAAATCTGTATGTGAAATCTTTCCAGCTCCCTTCATTTTCCATGACCCTTAATGATGAGTTTTAAGTCAGCCTCTTACCCACAGCCATGAAATCAAGGAAAGGTGATGAGCAAGTTTAATATCTCTGTCTTGACACTTTCATGCAGTGTTTACATAGTGCAAAAGAAAAAAAAAAACTTTTAGAAGTAATAGGGTGAAAATAAAATATGCCAAACTTTAATTAAACTAATTGTTAACACTGCCATTGAATGACTATAAACAGCATACAATACTAGCACAAACTCTGAGAGCTTTTCCAGAATTTACTGCCTTTGACATTCTGAAGAACATAAGCATTTCAATACTCAAGAGGTTTTGGCTTTAGGTGATAAATCTGCTCTTTGCTCTGATCACATGTGTTTCCTAGATCCTGCTCAGAAACCAGCCAAAGAAGATTTTTTTTTAGGCAACATATGGCAAAAAATGAAGCATTCTGCCTGAGGACGTTATGGGAAAAAGTTCATAAAGGTTCTAAACCTCATTGATTAAAGTGGTAGAACTCAAAGGAGAGCAACTGAATTAAAGATGAAACTGCACCTTGCTCTGAGAGTCCTTTAACCACAGATTTCTGGCATGTGGTGTAGCACTGTGGGAAGTATTGGTATATCTTTCTCCTGTTTTTCCAGTCACAAAAACATTTTCTATTGTCCATTTTAAGAGACAAATCTCAAATTATCTTTGCCTGACTGGTTGACTCATTCATCTGCTCTAATGTTTTTTACAAGGCACAGGAAAAAAGTACTCTTAACTATTGCAAAGATGTCACCTTTGACATATAGTAGTGGAGGGGGGGGTGGTCAGGCAAACTGCCTGAACTTACAGGATGAAACCTGCAGAGTCAGCAGGCTTTTATTCCTTCCCTCCCACTCTGTTTCCTCTATATCTACTAACAAGAGTGTAAAAAAGTCTTCAAACACCACTGCATAAACTCTGATTTATCTGCCCTGTGGGCAGGGTAGATGTGTGCTTAATTCCTAGAAATCTATAGATGGCCTGCTACCATTAAAAACAGGCAAGAAGTGGGAAAGTAGATGGCAAAGACTTGCCTCCAATCACTTTTTCATCTAGTTCTTCTAAATGTTTTGACTTTGCAAAAAAATATTTGATTATAAATCTGTGCTATTTATATGCAGAAACTAAACATGCCAGTAACAAATAGCTGTCTGTGAAAACAGTAGATGACCCCTTAATACAAATACCATGTGAAGGGTACTTAGTTTTATAGATGATTTGTTAGGTGAGAGGATAAAAGCACTGCATGAAATTCCTCAGTGATTTGAATTTGCAACAATATATGGAAAACCATATGGATGTTATTGTAGGGGGAGGTGGAAGAGTTAGTATCCTTTTGAATTCCTAATAGCTCTTAGCATAAACTAGCCCTGGGTCTACTGAAATAATACTACATTTACCAATAAATATGTGACCCAAAAGTTGATTACTGCTTTTTACTTGGCATTTGTCTGATCTATATTATCACTTCCACCACCATAATCACTACAAGGTGGTTCACCGAAAGAAATATTTTGATTTTTTGATATATTTTCCAGCTCCTGAATGACTTATCCAGCTGTAAAGTTCTTAAATAATTATTTAGGGATATAGGTTATGCTGGCCTGGAACATAAACTGATTCAGAACACTCATTCTCTGCATTTGCTTGTTGTCATTAGCTGTTTAATGATTCTTGGACTGTCACTGCAGAGAGAAAACCTAGAAAACTATTGAATGTTGAGGTTGAGACAATAATGGTGCCACCTACATCTCGGAGAAGATCTGTTTTCTGGATTTTCCCAAAGTCTAGTATGTAGTTTACAACTACTTAAACACAATTCCTTTTTTAGACAAAATAAGACATGTTTGAAAGTCTGATGTTAGTGGAGATTTTTAAAAATGACCAGTGGTGATTCCAAAATTGATTGTACCTCCAAAGTACATATTAATATTGGGAAAAATTCCAGGATGGGGTTAGTGTAGGAAAGACAGATAAAGATTAAAATGAATAGTGACACTTTCAAATACAGTTTAACAGGAAGTATGTCCCTTTAAAATCTCAGTCTTGGTGAACACTCTGTTCACAAAAAATTATAAAGTTATTCTATTCTTGTGCAAGATGTTTACTTCAAGTCTGGCACACAATATGTTGAATTCTCTTAGTGCATGTAAACATTCTACTTTTTGATAAACAAAAAGCTTAGTATATATGATGTTACATATTTGGATACAACATTTAATATTTTATATTGTGAAGAATTTTCAGTTCATTTATAAGGAAAATAAGCCAAATTCAACTGCATCTGAAAATTGCTGTGAAAGAATTAGCAGACAGTGAATGGCAACAAGCAATTGCACAGCAAAACTACAGACTGGGAGAGATTACACTGATTAAGATGAACAAGGAAAATTATATACCCTTACAAAACGAAAAGCAGGGAGCACAAACTGATGCTACTTAACAGCAAATGAAAAGTGAAACAAAAGAAAGTTTTTTTTTTAATATACATACATACATACATAGCTAGACTGTGGAAGTCATTGAGAAAATATTGTGGATTTCTTGTATTATTAAAAAAAAAAAAAAAAAAAAAAGGATAAATTAATTAAAAACAAACCCAGCCTTGGATATACTAAATAGAATGGTCTAGTTGAAACTTTCCTATACAGCAACTCTCTAATAGTAAAATCTTTGCAGTGTGGGATTTTATGCCATGGAAGTATTACTGTATTCTTGCCCTATTTGAAATATTTTTTCTGGGCCCACATGCCTATTTCCAGTGGACAACAGTGCTCTACAATGAATTGATCTTTGAGATGATCAACCTTCTGTTCTGCTTTTCTGTTCCAAAGGCAAAGATTTGAATCCCAGCTCTTCAGGAGAACCTGCAGGAGGATAGGTGCACATGCAACATGGTTTGTATTTTAAATTCAGACAGCGCAGTAGGCTGGGTTGTACTGGACTCAATTTGTCTGAGAGACACATTTTTTTAAAACATGGTGTAAATTTAAGTCTTTGAGATTTTAAAACATAGTCCTCAATATCTTCAAGTTAGAGAGAAAAAAAAGGGAAGTTGTTGATTTAAGGGAGGTGAAGGTAGGCCAGGTTCAAGTTACTGGCAAGTACAGATTCATATCCCTCTCAAGTGACTAAATCGAAGAATAAGGATTTTGACTTCTGTTTTGGCTTCGGTGTTCTGAGGTACCATAAGGTAGCAGAGAAAATAGTTCAAAGAATAACAGCAACAGCTTAATAAATTTGTATCCATAGAATGGGGCAACTTAGTGAAACTCCACAGCTGTTACAATTTTATCACTTAAAAATATCATTTTGTTGGCCATATTCAGTTGCTATAACTTCTCTTCTAGTACATGTATTGATCATCTATGCTTTTAAGTGCCTTAAAAGAATAAGAAAATTCTCTTTACCAATACTAGGTAGAAATCCTGAATTAAATTATTTTATTTAAGTGGTTCAGTTGTGTAGTAACTGTAAAATCTTGTGTGTACTTTTTGTAGCACTTATAGGTAAAACTGCTTTGCTACAAGAAAATAAACCAATAGCTTTACATGAAAGAGTTTTGCTGTCAGATCAGGGAAACAACTCACAAATTTTGTCAGTTTTCACCTCAATTATGAAATATTAATAAATAACAAGGACATCCAAGAGAAAATTGCAGGTTTTTGTTAATCCTGGATGTCTTCATTTCTTTGTACCCAGGCTAAGTTTATGACTGTTACCATCTGATTTTCAGGAATATTTGGTGCTTCAAAATCGTCTAAGATAAAAATTGAACTGATGGATTTTCAGGCTCCTGAAGAGCTACATCAGTTGCATTCAGAGGTTGAAATGTGTATGTCTGGAATTCTTTTGGTCACAGACTTTTAAAAATATTTTGTCTGGTAGCAAAAGTTGTCAGAGGCAAAATATATGAGGGAAAAGTCAAACTTGGGGGGGACATGATGGTCTATACCCATAAAGGTAGGAACCCCATCGTGGGGATGGCCTCTGATACTCTCTATATTTGCACAAAATGCTGGTCACTCATGGCTAATACTTTTTGTTTTGCAGTGAATTGCTGCCACTGATTGATCTTGACAAATCTATTCATAAAAAGGATAGTCCTTTTAATGCACAGGGTATGCTGGGTCTGACATCGTCAGGCATTCATTATTTGCACAGAAACACCTAAAATATTTTCTTGAGAGGGGAGACACCCTCCATGGCAGGTCCAGTGAAATAGGCTAATCAGGGGCAGGTTTCATGTGTGTCTGCCAAGTTAGAAACAGAGCCAGCGAGTGTACCACATACCTCTGATGCACTCAAGTGTGCACCTGGTGTTAGTTAATTGAGTGAAGACTTTTTGCCTGTGGGTGGAAAGGATTTAGTGACAGAAGGTTTTTCTATTCTCCCACTACCCCTACCCACAATGAGAAAGAGAACATGATTGACTGGCCTATTTTGCAAGACTGTCTGGTTCAGGACTGGGGAATGTTCAAGGTTAAAAGGAGAGTTATTTGATTTACAAAAAGTAAATAAGCAGGTTTTAGGATACATAAGACAAATAGAATATTTTTCTTAAGTAAACCTTAAATTCTCACTGACATGGAAATGGAAAGTGGAGTAAGAAGATTCATTACAGTGATTTTATTGCTGATTTCTTCAGCAAGGTGTTTGGAAGTGGGTAAAACACAGCTGGTTTCTTTTTCCACTGCTTGTCTACACAGAGCATAGGGGCATGGCTACTGGAAAACACCACACTGGTTTCTGGCAAGGATAATAAATAAATGACAGTGTAAAAACTTTCCCAGATTTAAAGCATGCTAGAAATATTTAACAAATTCAGTGTCACAGAAACCATCTATTTTGGTTCTCTTTTACAAGAAAGGGAATGGAACCACTGAGCTTTGAGGGCCAGATCTTGCACATTACTCTGTGCTACAGAAGACCCTGTGGAGTGCAGAGATTGTAAAGTTCTGTTCAGAGACCCATTGTGATTTACAGGTCAAAGACATGGAGTCACTTGGTAGGCAGCACAAATGTGCTGCAGCTCCTGCTGTACTGGAAGGAAAGCTGTGACCAAGCTAAGGTACAAAATAATGTAACCTGCAAGTGTAAGAGTTATTCCTGCCTCATGCCACTTTTCCAAGCAGGTTTATTTATGCTCATAAATATGGGAAGCAATCATTCTGAATCCTCTTGCTGAAATCAAACTGCAAAGCAGTAAATGATTCAACAGACTGACAAAATATGAAAACCTTCTATTTCACCAGAAAAGGTGTGAAAGCTTGGTGTTAGCAATGGAATTGCAATTTTACTAAATCTTCATTAACTGTCAAGCTCATCTGTGTACTGACACATGGAGGAAAGTGTCATGAGGTGAGCCCATGTAGAATTACAGACTTTTTAAAAATTTTATTTTTTAACATTTCATGAGCAGGTGGACTATAATTGCAAATAAAAGAGCTTGCTAATAAGTAACTGGGAGGGCTGTAGGGGAGATTTAGAAGTAAACTGCAATGACTGATGATACTGAATTAGGAGAATCTGTGGACTCCCTCAAATGTAGAGAGGCTTATTGGGAAATCTGGAAAGCCTAGAAAGTTGGGTAATTACAGGTTGTATGAAATTTAATAGAAAGTGCTGCATTCTTCACCTGAGATAAGGTAATCTTGCTAATACATACAAAAAAAAAGGGGAGAAAAGGCTGAAAAGCAGAGGAGAGCTGTGGTTTTGGGTTGATGGCAAGTTGAACAAGAACGTAAAAGGATGCATCAGGAACAGCATCACCTGCCAGTCGAGGTAGGTGATTGTCCCACCCTGCACTGCACTCGTGTGGCCTCATCTCAAGTCCTGTGAGCAGTTTTGGGCACCTCAGTACAAGAACATCAAACTATAAATGTGTTCACAAGAGGACAACCACGATTGTGAAAGGTCTGAGGTCACTTGGCTTGTTCAGCCTGGAGGAGACAGAAGGGTGATCTCATGGCACCCAGTGCTTCCTCGAGGGGGGCCGTGGAGGGGAAGATGGGTGACCAGTGAGAGGACCTGAAAGAATTGAAAGAATCTGGAAGGTTCGTTACAAAGGGGAGGTTTAGATTAGACACAGCAGAAGGCTCTTCACTGAGAGAGTGGTCCAGCCTTCACAGGGAAGTACTGGAGAATTCAAGGAGCATGTGAACAACAATCTTAGTCTTATGGTTTAGTTTTTAGGTACAACTAAAAGAGCAGGGAGCTGGACTTGAAGATACATATGGTTCCCTCTCAACCTGAGTTATTCTAGGATTCCATAATTTCTGAAAGTGTGGAGCCAATTTTTAACTGGTTGCCTAAGAGGTTTTAATTGGTCTGTGTTATTATGAACTTCAAGTAAAAAATATTTTTTGTCTTTTTTAAGAGGAAAATAAGTTAGGCCCTACTGAAGGCAGCCCTGTTTGAAAAAAACTCTACATTTATTTATGGAAGGAGGCACACAGATCAAGTGCTAATTGAACAAAATAAAAAATTAAATTTCCTTTGAAAACGATTTATGTTTCTCCACTGTGAGAATTTGGTGTAGGTCATAGTTTTGTACAAGTAAAGTTTGTCATATTTCTATCTTTTTTTTTTTTTTTTTTCTGTTTCCTTTGATGCTTTTTTTTACTAAGAGGTGGAAAAGGTATTAAACTTTTCAAAAATAAAAGATCTTGTCAGGATCTTGTCAGTGTGTTAAGGTGTGAAGGCTGTAACCATGCATGCTGTGATTTTAGGCTGTGGCTTAGGAAGGCAGTTAAAGAGCAACCTAAGTGAGTATCTGAGTCATCTCTTTGGAGTGACACATTTGAAAGAACTGTCTCCTACTTAATGTGTCCTTGTCACTGTACATATTATGCATCATCTAAAATGAATCAATTTGAACTCTGTCCCCCTTCCTAACCATTTGTTCTTCAACCTAAGAGAGAACTGGAATTTGTGTTCGCTATCTGAAATACTTATTTTACTAGTATGAGAGAAATAATAATTATTATCAGAAGAAATTGTATTAAATTTAATGCAAGGAGTTAAGCCTCAGGATTATTAAAATAGCTACTAAAGGGTGAAACACAGTAAAGGCTCCACATTTATAAGTGTCAGAGCATCACAGCTCTCTGCAGTCTTCTATAACCTTCAAATGGGTAGGTGTAGGAGAACACAAAAAAATGTCACACTGTTCTGGTCACTCCCACCCATTTAGCATTTTTTGTCCCCAAAGTGAGAGGCTGTAGGGACTCATTCAAACTTGAAAGAGGAAGCTTTTTTACTCAACTGCTTAGGTTTGGTTCTGTTGGCTCATTCTGGTCCCAGTCTCCCTTTTCAAAGATTAGATCAGTTAAAGGAATGAAGTTTAACTTACTGTTCCTTCTGAAGCAGTTGGAAATATCCTTTTCCTAGGAGAATCAAATTATTAGGAAACTCATATATGTCTGTGTTAGCAGCATTCAGCAACAGGACAAAACATCAGGGGCTAAGGTATTAGAGCAATTGTTGGGAGATTTTGAAGTGAATTTCCAATCACATGTGTTTTCAGTCTTTTCAGGTTGACAATTGTATGAAGAAAGCTCCACTCTTACAACTGAGCCTGCTGGGAGCCCAGAGGATCTCTGCAAAGTGTTGCAGATCTCAGAATCTTGTTACAGATTCCTAATTTCTTTTTGATCTTTCAGAGGTGACTGGGATAGTGAGTAGTTTCAGTGGTGGTATAAAGACACTGTAAATACTTGTAGAAGAAAAAAAAAGCAAAGAAAAAACTTTTTGAGGCAAGAGAAGACAAGACGTGTTGCCATGTCCCACACTTGAAGTCCTAGCAGCAGTTTGGGTGACCATCATGATTCTTAGATAAAAGGGTTTGAGGGACCACCTGCAGTTTTTACATTGCAAGGATGAAGACAGAGGCAGCTATTTCAGTATTCAGATTCCACTGGAGCTGTGTCTACTTTGTACTTAGTCATTCACTACAACAAAAAAATCTAGCCCAGGAGAGATAGATTCCACAAAATATTTTCATCTAATAAAAAAAATTGGTTGAATCAGGACACTAAAAATAGGCCATGAGGCTTTGAGGGCAAGTTGCAGTGCTGAGATACTGAATTATAACTATTACAGTTTGAAAGGTGGATTAAAGGATACGGGATTACAGTCCTTAAATCATGGATGTATTCGTGAAAATGGACAGTATGCAAATAGGAAGGGAAACTAGATATTGAAAATGTATTTTCTAGTGTCAGTGACTCACCTTTTTAATTAGATAAACTTTTTCAGTTAAAAATCTAAAGTTGGATTTGTTTTGGGGCGTTTTTTTGTGTGAAAAATAAGTTTCTTGTTTCTGTAGAAGTTGTGGTCTATGATCATGCACAACCCTAGTGACCTCAAAGTCTTCTTGTAAACCTTGTTCAAGTGCAGTCCAGCAGAAGACTTGGCTGAAAATTCAAAGTGGCATCTAAAGTTTGTGAGGATGCATACTAGTATCACATAATAAAATAAGAAATATTAAAAATGTTACCAATTAGAATTGTGAATTGGCCTTTGGAATGTTATCATTTGTATACAAAATTTTATTACAAATTAATACGGCTAGCCAAAAAGGTCCATTAGACACAGTTTGGTTGTCTCTAGTAAATACTTAAAGTCAATTTTCTACTTTAGATCAAAAGGAGAAAGAGCAATAACTTGAGAATAGAAATATTATCTTTCCATCTTAAACAGGATAAAAGCTATTTTTAATACCAGACATACTGAGGCAAGACTTGATATTTTTGAGCTTTTGAGTTGTTCTGTTTTAATCTGTGATCTGATATTTTTTCTGAGGCATTGTTGAGCTTGGGGGAGGAGGGTTTCCTGTCAAACTGCAGCTAGGAAATTTTTCTTCAGCTTTCAAACTAAGAGGTCCAGCTACAGTCATGAAAAAAATATTATAATAAAAATGTAATGGAAACCAGGAACTTGGAATTCTGCAAGAGCATGAACTTTTTACCCTTCCAAATCTTGCTTTTGCCTCATTTCTTTAATTTTTTGGATGTAATTTTCTGTTGATCATCATCAAACAGCATTTCATCCCACAAACTTTTTTAAATAGCTCTCAACATTTGTCTGTTTTGTAAAAGATATTTTTTTGAGGGGAAAAAAGATAGAACAAGGACACAGAAACAACCTTAATATTTATGCCTGATATCCCTGGTATCAATTCCTGAAATTAATCCTGGTGTCAAATACCCTCTGGCTTTGACCCACTGATTCCAAATCATAAAGCATTGTATCTTGTGTTTGTTAAGTACTAACTGCATAATCAGATCCTCTCTCTGTAGTTTCCTGTGGATTCCTTCCTGACATTCAGCAGAGTCATCAACTCCTTCATTCCTGAAATTATCAGCACTTGCAGCAATACCAAGTGGAAATTTAGAGACAGATGTGTTAGATCATATCTCCCTCCTTCTGTGTTGCTAAGACCCTGAACTACCTTAGAAGCTAGGATATACAAACATGGTTTTTCTTTATATTATCCATGGCTCAGCTGCTTAAGGAGACAGTATGATACCCTACAGAAAATATCTTTCACATATATCCCCAGTTATTTCCAAAGGATGCAGAAGAGTGCTTTGGAAGAAACAAGAGCAAGTAACGTGCAAGTATTTAGAGAAACAAGAAACATCATGAAATATTGATGAAACAGTTGAAATGTTGCCAGTCGATAGATGAGCTAAGTCCCAAGGGTAGTAATTCCTTGATATGATGCACAAAATTAACACTTTTCAGTGTCTTGATCTTTCACTACTAGTGGGAAATAAAGCAGTTTAATAAATAGAACAAGGGGTTCATTCAGGATTTCAGAGCTGTTCTTGAGTTCACATTGATTCATAAGTCAGTCTAAAAAAAGTTTTTCCACTTACCTGCATGCAATGGACTTAAGAGACCCTACTACTGGATGTGTTGAATGACTAAAGTTCCAGAAGGAAAGATGCTGTAAGACTGTAAAGTAGTTTTAGTTATGAGCTCAAGAACATCACTTTGCTCTTAACAGTCCAAGCTATAATGCCAACAATCATAAAATGCTCTTCTCATCTCCCTTGTTTCTTATAAAACTCTATTTTCTATGGCTAAGAGCTACTTTCTCAGGATGTTATTTCTATATAACATTGTATATTTAACTTACTGAGGAGAAAAAAAGGAAGGGGGTGGGGGGGTAAGAAAGGAGGGAAAAAAGAAAAAATATGGGCATTTCTCTTTTCTCTGTCTTCACAGAAAATAATATAGTACGTAAGTTAAGAGGTATCTTGACAAGACTTGTGAAGAACCATAAAGGAATAAAAGAAAAGAAATGAAAGAACGCGCAGGAAATAATTCAATAACTTTCACTGGTTATCATAAAAGCCATATGAGCTACTAACTTTGTAAAGTTTTAAATGTGCTGGATAAAATTTTCACTTAGGCTTTTCTGAAGAAGTGTGAGATTTAGCATGACTGAGTTTATGAATTCCTTCCGCACTGTTCAGCATAGTTTTTAGATGCAAATAGGACAATAAAGACAGCATTGCAGGAGAGAATAGATCATCCTTTTGGCTCTATAACTGTTACCTTCAAATTTTCTCAGACAGACAAATAGTTATTTGTAGTTCTAAAATCCAGATATCAGCTGATATATGAAGGCAAAAAGTACTGTGAAATTAGTCCCTCTCACCTTGAGTGAACAACTTGATTTTTGTAGATATAACCACATGAAATCTCATGTTTGTCATCACATGGTTTGAAAACTATGATTAAGGGATTGTTAAGAGTGGGTTGCTCCAAGTTTAGCAGGAATGATGAAAAAACCTGTGTTTTGCTGAATGAGACTAGAACAGGCTAAAAAATTCTCTATCAGAAATCCAAAGGATTATTTTGAATAGTATTTATCACACATGATGATATATTGATTGATTTGTCTCATGCAAATATAAGGGAAAACAAGCTGAGGTAAGTAACTCATTAGTTCTTTCAAATAGAAAAAAATCTTAGTGATGTTAATGTAAGATACTGAACCGGTGATCTAGACACTTAATCACTGGTGTTGTTTTTACTATGATCTGTTTAACTACAGACCATGTTTTATCCTTCCTGGTCAGTTTTACCTCATTTTCTTCAACATTGTTTCAAATCATTGCCTAAAAATGTGGGTTTATGGTTGACAGTGGGTTTTTATCTCCATGATTTGTTTTACATTTGACCTTTGTAGAAGATTCATTGGGGTTTAATTCTGCTGCAGGTGTTTACTTACCAGGAACTCAGAGTGAGATGCATACAACCAAGTTTACATAAGCTGAATGGTCATTAGGAGATAATGACTTTCAGTCAGTACTCTTTGAGACTGAATTTGAAGCAGCATCTTTAGGGTCAAAGGCTTTGACTCGTATATCCTTTTCCTCTCCATAGCAATTTACCAGACTTTTATCTTGTTATCAGCAGCTGTTCAAACAAGGATATGAAGACATGTATTTATTTCCTTGAAAGAATCAACAAGAAGCATTGTGAGATGGTTCTTCCTTGAGATGGGTTTGGAATGCTGGCAAAAGAATATTTTTCAGGGGTTTTTTAATTGACTTGAACTTAATAGTGATTAAAATAATGATGAATACCTGAATATAGATTTCTTGTATTTAATGAGCATGAAGGATATTAAATCAACTGTGGGAATCAAGTCCCTTCCATGTATTAATGAACAGCAGCAAAAAAGAATTATCTGATTCTGCTCCATTCGTGCAACTTAGTTTTATCACCAATTTCCTATGGAGTCAGAAAAAGACTGTGAATCCCTGAAGTCTTCCTGACAATGCCAGTGAAAGATTATCATCTATTCTTTGGAATTTGATACTTTTTTAGTATTACCTTTATGTAAGTGGAAAACTATTGAAATAATTTTTCCTTTGCTGAAATAAAACAGGGAAAAATTATACTTATGCTGAAACTAAAGCATAAATTGTTTCTAATTGTTAGTCATGTTCTATTTTTAATTTAGAAGCCAAGAGTTCAATGAACCAGTGAGCAGACATATCAGCAATATCCCATGAACTGGAAAGTTGCTTTTCTTGAAAGGAATAGTGATAATATCATTGCCTGCAACATGGTTCTTGTATTTCTCTGTAACATGAAAGAATTTTAAAGAAATATTGAAATTTTAAAGAAATATAGCTTTACAGGGAGAAGAAAAAGAAAACACTCCAGAATGTCAGGCATGGCCCTGCTTACCTAGTGCATAGATCCTAGTAAACTGCTCTAAGTTCATGAAGAAAGGACCTAATCTACAAAAGCTTATGCTGTAAGGCATGCATCATTGCAGACCAAACCTAGGATAGACCGAACCTACAATTTAATTTTTTAATACAAATTATTGTTTATACTAGAAAATGTTTGTGTGCTTTCATTTCAATGCTCTCAGAAGCAGCGATCTGAAAGTGGAAATTCGACATATGATTTTATTAGATGATTCCACTAACAGAAGGATCTCTAAGTTGCAGCACGCAGGTGCCTCCTTACATCTAAAACTCCCTGAAAACCATACTCCTCTCTATTTCCTTGTGCTTACTATCTATCCCATTCCCTTGCATAACCCTTGCTTTCTTTGTACCATGTGCACACCCACAGCTGATGGTGTGGGGCCCAGCATCAGCTCTTTTATCTGTCTTTGACAGGTGTTCTAGGTCCCCTTAAGTAGCTTCCCTCTGAAAAGTTAAAACAAACTGATAGACTAGACAGATGTTTCAAAGAATATATGCTTTCATTGAAGGTAGTGCTTTCTAGAAACTGGTAAGAATACATGAAGTGACAGTGACATACCCTTGCAATATAATGTTTGCAGTCTGTTTGTAAAGAAGATGCCCACAATACCTTGGGTACAATGATGAGCAAATACCTAAATATTACAACTAATACTTGCTCATTTGGCCCTTGCTATGTTTGGTTGACCAAAACCTTGTTAAGAGTATGGCCCCTAATTGATCCCAGAACTTTTTAACTAGCAGTAAGTTAGTAACATTAGCCTGGAAACATTGTAGGAAGTTAAAGAATGCATCATCAAAACTTACATGTCTTTCTGTCTAAACAAGGATGGTAATTAACTTGAATAAAAAATCTAATAGCTTTCATTGCAGACAATTGTAATTTGTTGATTTCCATGTTAATAGAAAATCTTTAATTCTGTAATTGTGAAAGGAGAAGAATTTTAATAATCAGACATGGAAATATATTCCTCAAAGTCTTCTGTTAAATTAATTTCTGAAAAATATTAATTTTAAGTTCTAATTTCTTGGATTTCTTTATACATATGATATAATGGATGTGATAAGTTCCTTTCAGATCTATTACTTTTTAAAAAATGCTGTCTTTGCAGCCCAAGAAGGAATAGAAAAGTAAGAGAGCAAGACTTTCCATCCAGGAAAATGGTCAGTCTAATAGTGCATTTATACATTAAAATAAAAATTTAAATGACATTTGATTTGGAAAATATGAGAAAGAGTCTGTTGTACGAGGAGTGATTAAAGAAAGTGGTCAACAGCTCTAAAGCAGTGCCATATCAATAAGTAAAGGAATAAATACAGCTGAGGAAATCTGACTTGAGAATGGATTGGCTTGCTAGAGGACCATCAAAGAGATTCCATCTGAATGAGTTATACCAAGAATTTCACTACTGACCAGGTAAACTCCAAGGCCCAGATAGGCTTTCTGAATATATGTAGCTATATAGGGAACACAGTCCTGGCTTGTAGCTGCATGCTGCTAGTTTGCAAATGACACTTGTGTGTTTTTGAAAGCTCAGTGCAAGTCACTCCTGTTTTTCTCTTCCTCAAAGTTCTAACGTTCCATAAACCACTTCTCTTTGGCTGTTTTTTCTCACTTAAAAAAAAAAAAAAAAAAAAATCTTATTTTTAGCTGGTTGGCATCTGTCCTTATTTTTTCAGGAAAAGTTGGAGTCCTGTAATTCTCAGAAACACCCTGTCTCTAAGCCCCCAGGTATTCTAGTTACTTCAGCAGAATGAGGTCTCCTGAATATACCATGCTAGAGAATTTCTAGTGAAGGTCCAGTCTTTTATTATAGAGAATAGTTCCTTTGTTTCCTTACGGTTCCTTTTCCCCTACAATTCCTTACAGTTTTTTGAGCAGCAAGCATCCTCCTTAGGCTCACATTCAGAAGGCAATAGTTTTGCTTACTGATTGATTGATCAATTTTGGATTCATTTTAGCAGAGACTCCATTAGCAAAAGTTAATTGATGTGTTTCTAAGTCCTAGAACGTGGGAGAAGAGTCTCTTCAAACTTGACATGTAAATTGCAGTGTAGAGAAAGGACTGCTGACTGCATTTATTAACCACATTATTGGCCAATTTGTCAGCTGCTGCTGAAACCACTTGCTTGCTCTGCCAGAGAAAGAAAACATCCCACATCAAGAGTAGAGATGAGGTAAACTCTGAAAAATCAGTTTGTGATGTACCTCTACAGCACCAAGTGATGAGACAAGGAAGGGAGAGGAAGATAGTAATATCAAAGCCTTAATGTATTAACAATTTATTTGTTGTTCATTCTCCCACCTGTCTGCTCTTTTGTTGAATAATTTGCTGCAGGTAGCTCACTGGGACACTGGGAGACACAGCAGGAGCCCAAGACTTGGGAGGAGGAGTGATCAAGATTTGTGCCGGCTTGGACTGTGAGGAGATAGAAGTCCTTGGGCCCTTTGCCTGGGCTCCTCTGCAGAGGTACCAGCTGGGAGGAACCAGCTGGGAAGAACCAGCTGGGAGGTACCAGCTGGTGCTGTTTGTGTGTTGCTGTGCTGTGAAGGAAAGGTGAGGAAGCCTGATCTGGGTGTGTGAGTGGGTGTGTGGGGAGTCAAGTGGGGACATGTCGGACTACTGGAGCTGCCCACGAGGTGAAGGGGCTTTGGTTCAGCACTCAGTGTCTCTGGTATTGGGAGTGTGACAGCCAGAGAGTGAATGGTCAGTCTGGGAAGTTTTCTTAACACTTCATGGCACTGGGATGTTCAAGTACTCTTCTCTCAGTGTCTGAAAAAGAGAACATGATTATTAGTGCAGAAAGATAACCACTCACTATTTTCTGCCAAAATAGCTACTCAGGTGAGCAGGTGTCAACAGTTGATGAGCCATTTAAAAACCCTTCTCCAAGTAGGTCAACAGCAGCAGTTAAACCTCAAACATGTCTCTGGCGTCTCATACTAACAGGGCTTGTTTCTATGAAGAAGGCTGTTCACTTGCTTGATGTTTTATCTGGCACTTGTCCATGCACAGAAATCAATCTCCAATTCCTTTTAATGTTTAGCACTAAATCCAGAAAGCAAAACAAAGCATATGAGTCTTGCATTTATTATAGCAGCCTCTTGTGTTTGGCTTCAGGGCAGCCTTCTAATCAAGGGAATGAATAAACAATCATTGACTCACTTTCAGGGAATATGGGAGACAGCTCAATCTTCCTGAAGGCCAGCACAGAGAAGGGGCCTCCAAATCATACTTCAAAATACTCTCACCCTGTTAATTTTGCCTGGCAATTATTAAGATATTAAAGCATTTGTACTACCGTCTTTATTGATGGAGGCTGAGGGACAAATGCAAACTTCCTTTAAATCTCTACCTTCATGGAAAATGGAAGTATCTTATAACCAGTATAACATTTTCAAAGACAGTTTTCATGGCTTTTTTTTTTTTTTTAAGAAGAATGAACTTGTTCGTGAGCATATGTGATTGTTTGTGCATGCAAATAGAAATAAACAGGCATAAAATATGCTTTATAAGACAATGACATTTCATACCCACAGTTTTTTTGTGGAGCAGATTCCCTGGATAATTACAGAATTATATTTGCTCTCATTCTTACTTTGGTTGTAAGAATCTTAATTACTGTAATCACTTCAGAATGAGTAGATTTCCTACAGAGTTTCTTTTAGACTACTCCAAGGACATATGTGTATGGTCACAAAAGACTCTGGCGATTAGTCTACGATCTAAAAACTGATTGATGTCATATTCAAGTGTTATTTTGACCAGTATTTGCTAAATGAGAAGTGGACCTTGTTCCAGGTACACACAAAATGTTAGTTTATATTCTTCATGGTTTCAGGATGTCCTGAAGGGTCTAGTCAATGGGAAAATATGTAACTGTTTTTATGTCTTTACTACTGTTTAGTATCACAATTTTCAGGGTCTGATTTAGGGTTTTGGGGGTATTTTTTAGTGTTTGAGGTTGGAAATGAAGAGCTTAAAATGAAAAGAACACTTATTTTAGTCTTCATATCTTGAAAATTTTCTAAAACATTAAATGATGAATTTTTGAAATTTTATCTGACATTTAATTTTTTTTTAAAAAACCTTGCAGTATAATTTTCTTTTTACTGTGTGATGTGCAATAACCCAGATAACGATCTGTTCCCAACAAAAGCAGCAAAGTTTCTTCACAGTTGTGCCAGTTTTGATTATTGCAGCAACACATCAGTCAACCTGCTGCTACAAATACTTCTGAAATACTGTAGTTGATCAAGAAACTTGCATTACCTTCTCCTTACTAGCTGAAAATTTAGGTTTTAATCCATACAGAAAATGGAAAGATGAAAAAACAAATGTCAAAGAGAATAGTGGAAGTTCAGTAATCCCAGATGGCTCATCAGGCCATAATGAAGCACATGGTTCCAGGAAACAGCAGCTTTTGATTTACCTGCCCAAAGGAGGAAGACAATATTTCAAATTCTTTTCAGTTTGTGGATTTTTATATATTTTTAGTGTTAGCTGCCTGAATTTGGTAGTTTTGAAAAATTAAAACAATTTGGTTGAGGTAGGCAGCACTGTAGAAGATGCTTAGAACCTTACCAAATACATATTCATCAAGCCATTCAGTCTCACTGGAAATCCTAATTTCTTGTAACTGCCATAGAATTGTGTATCATTGCTTTTTCAAACTGTTCTACCTGTTTGTCACAGATTTGCCATATAGTTTTGTGCACAACTTTCTTTTATTTCTTGCTTGTTTGCTTTCCTTTTTTCTTGTTTTCTTTTGCTTACTTTCTTTAACTTTCATTTCATTCTATTTCTTCCTCCCTTCATCTTCCTCTGTCTAAATCTCTTTCTCTCTCCTTCTGTTTTTCTCTCTCATTTTCTTTCTCTCACTTTTTAAAGTAACCATAAAACTGAATCCCAGCTGAAACTTTTCAAATACCCCTTCCAAAGACTAAAATATCCTGGCCTTTCCACTGTTTATCCTATTTCATTATAAAAAGATGAAATAACTAAATGAAGCAACTAATATTTCAAATATGTCTCATAATTAAAGTTGTCCGAAAAATAGATTTTTTTATTTTAAATTCCACAAGCTATAATCAAAGCTAGTTTTCCTAATTTACAGAAATTTCATGTATTTTGAATGTTATAGAAAACACTAATCAAATCAAGGTATTTAAAAAGGGAGAAAAAACAAAGAAGGAAAATAAAGATGGAATACACCTGCATAGCAGAATTTATAGTTCAACTCTCTTGGCTGTACCAGTCACTTAGAACATTAATTTGTCTTTTAAAGGATTAATGTGTTTAATTAAGTTTATGAAGCAATTCCTTAAGGGCTAAGTCTGTATCTGGGAGAATAATAAATTTTTTGGAAAGGAAAAGACCCTACAATATAGCTGCACCCTGAACCAGTTTTTGTGTCCTTTTTCACACAATAAAACCTTCTGAGTAAGTTTCAGAGTAACAGATGGTTCCCTCCATTATATTTGCTCTTTATTCTATAATCAGATTATGCATCTGAAGAAAATACTCAAGCTTTAATAAAGTTCTCTGTTATATGCAGAGTCCTCACTAACTGTTGAAATCAGAATAAATATAGTAACTGTAAATGACAAAAATGTAGCATCATCTATTGTTGGATCTGTCAGTGGCTTACTTGATGGACATTTTCTTTGGACAAGTATGAAGACAATTCTTTCATTTATTCTGGTTATAGAGCTTTCTGAGGGATTCTCAACCTCTTAACTTGTACAAAATAATTGTGAGGAAATGCTGTCATTGATGCCTCCAAATGTTGAAATCAGCTTGACTCTTAAACATTTTGACTGTGTCTATTTTCAGCTTGACCTAATGTTATAAAATTGCAATATGTAACAATCTACTAAGTGCAAACATCTTGAAAGGATTGACTTAAGGCCTAGAAGACCTTCTCTGACAGTCACACACGTTTTCTGTGATTTTTTTAAGCTGTACTTCAGACAATTAAACTCATTGGCAATTGCCTCACTATTCTTCTGCTTATTCCCAGAGAACCAACTCCATAAAATGTTGGAGAACCATGTTTTCTGGTATTACATATTATGTTTTTCAGGTACTAATTAGCAGTATAGACAGGGGAAATGTAGCTTATGAGGCATTTTATCTGCAGGTGGTATTAAAATTACGTTAACTGTCTGTGTGTGAAAATAGTTGAAAAGTATTGAATTACTACGTGTTACTAAGTTAATATTATTTTTTTTTAATGTGTAATGACCATTTTACTCATCCCCTCCCAGAGCTGGAAAACAAAACCATACTCAAAAATGGTAAGTAAGACTTTTGCATGTCCGATTATTACGAGACTAATGCAAAAATGGAATTTGTTCCTATAAATGCTTTTGTCTGCATAATTGGATTATGGAGAATTGTATCTGCAGTTTGACAAGGTGGACTCAAGTAATTTAGATAAGAATTGTGTTGATCTTTGTACCAATGTCTGTTACAGTTTCCACCACTTCTCTATCATCATTTACAAAGGAAATATTACATTTGAAAATACTTTTCCATAGCAATGCTTAGTCCAGTCATGTAAGTCAGTATTAAATGTATGTAAAGTTCAACATACAAATGGCAAGATTACATTTTTAACTACAGTGACTTGGAAAATTATACACTGCGGAAGCTAAAATGAGGATAGTGAATATCTCCATATGTTTTGTGAAATTTGAATTAACATAAAATCCAGTTGAGGGCCAGTGAAATCCTGTGATGTCAAGAAGGGATTCTGTTGCTTAAACATTTGAATCTATGTCTGTTATGCTTGGCATAGTGTGCCCAAGATGTAGTTTTGGAGGTGTCATTGGCATCCTGCACATTCTGAAATGACAGCCCTTGTACCTAGAGGTATCTGGAAAGGCACCAGATGCTGTAGTGTAGGGGCCTTCATGCGTTGTTCGTAGACTACTTAGACTGTGTGTTGTTTGTAGAGTTCCAGATATGGATATGGAAACTATTCAAAACAATTAACTCCTCCTCACGAAAGGTATTCTGTTGTACACTTCTTGTGGGTCAAACTGTGTTAATTATCACAATTCTGCCCTTTTTCCTGTTAATGCAAATTTCTGGATTTACTGAAATTAAATTAGTAAATTAGTCAATTAAATTAAATTAATTAGGTGGTAAAGTTGCAATTATATTTATATCCTAGAATATACTTCTCATAGATGCAATCTTTCAACTTGGAAAATTTAAACTTGAAAAAAAAGGCATAGGCTTTCTTAATTTTTGGAATAGAATTTGCTATCCTTGGATGTTAAAGTTAAATTTTATAATTGAAATCAAGCAAAGACTTTTGTAACATTCCATCCTAATGAATGAAGCAAAATAGTCTAGGAAATTCCCTTTTGGTGACCTCTAAAATAAGTATGTTGACAGCTTCAGAAGTGTCTTTAAATATTGGATTAATATATTAGATTTTTTAGGTAGGGTATTAAATTTATTCTTGTTACCATAAGAATAAACCATCATTTATGCTTTTTAGGAAGTCATATGTAAAATTGGAAGATAATATATTAATACATTCCAAAGCAATTTACTTTTTCAGAAGCCTGTTTGGAAGTAAACAAGAATCTGAATATTTCAGAAGAATAAAACATAGGATTCCTGTACTAATTTTTGTTAGTTTATTTCATTTTCTGTTCATTCTTTTGCATTAAAAAAAATCTGTTAGTACCTAAATTTAGTATAAGGAATATGAGAGGGGCTCTGAGTGTTCATAAACACTGCATTTTAGGGGAAGGATTCTATATCTTCTGTGTCTAAATTATCTCCATAACAACAGGACATATACTTTGTCCAGCATATGACATTAACTGGAGTTACATTATTGCAGTTTCATACTCTGAGTATTTGGGAATAACAGATGGACAGATAGTTGACACATCTAATTTAGCTATTATATGGCCAATAGAAAGAAAGCTCTTACATTTCCGTGAAGGATTAAAAGTATTTATGACAGTACTTTCTCTGAGTTCCTCTCTGGAAAAGACTTCCAAAGGCTTCTCTATGCCTGTAAGTATTTGGAATAACTAATCGTTTCTTTTTCCAGGACGAGGGAATTTCTGTTGATTTCCATTACAAGGTGTGATCAGCCACTGCTGTTCCTCTGGAAATGTTAGGTCAACGTGGAGCTCAGCTGGCTGATAGCACATGATTACTGAGAACTTACTGGAAAAAGATTTGTATGTGAACTTTTTCATTGGAGTTTTTTTGGGAAGGTTGGAAAGATTAGATACATATTAGAATATCAAATTCTAACTTAATTTCTTAAAGTTCACAGCCTCAATTAAGCGAGAGGGCAGAGTTCCTCTTGTCCCTTTTGTTTGATGTGTCAGTGTCACACCAGTGAAGAGTGAAACAAACATGTTACGAAAGCTGGGAGAGATAAAGCTGAAATACAAATGTTCTCAGTTACTTTTTTTTTTTCTGATATATGGAAAGAAAAATAAGAAAAACTGAGCTCCCAGTTGTAAAATGAAATAATCTGAAAGTAGGGTTTGTGGCCTGAACTCTGTTCTGCCTGTTCTAAGACTGTTCTGGTGAGTCTTTGGCATTCAGGTCACCTTCATTTCAGCAATGTTGGGATCAGTGCTTGCATATGTACTACTCCCTGTTTGTGCTCTGCCTATTTGGTCTTTTTCACAGTGAGACACTCCAATGTTTCTTCTCTTGAATGTGTGTACTTAGTTGTCCTTTATGTCTTAGGCTGATCTCTCTTGTTGTTAACGTCATGAGTTCCTAACAGCTTGCTCAAGATTTCTGAAGTAATTTCCAGGCCTTTTGAAGACTATATCTAATTCAAGATAATCCCCCATATTCAGTGCATTGTGCTAATCATAGCTGACATTTTTGCAAGAAAAAGTGTTACAGTCACAATGATCAAGCTGAAATTTCAGTTTTCTTAATTATGTCAAAGCATCAGTAACATAATTCTTTTATGAGCAATTTAATATTATGCTCTCCATTGCTAATTTGAAACACGAGTTATAACTCATCCCAGATACTTCAAGGCTACGTCCAGTGATTCCTTTCTATTGCTTACTCTGTGACCGTGGGATTGTTAATCCTCATTGAAAAAGATACTATTTGTACTAATTCTCTACTGTCTTTTCTAATATAAATATTGTGTTTCATTAAAAAGAATGGAAAATAACCTGCAGTTGAAGATTGGATTAAATGGCACTTCAGCTTTCCACGCCAGACGAGTATAAATGCTGTAGTAGATTTATAAAGTGTATTTGAGTCTCCAGTCCTGCCATTGGCTATTGTGTTATTAGCTTTGATATCAGATATCTCAGTGCCAGTATCTAGAATGCAAATATAAAGAGGATCTTAAAGTTTATCTGCATAATGGGAGCTATCTGATAATTTCTCAAGACAGCGTATGGACCATGAAAATGGAAATCTCCACCTGTTGTTTTAGGACTTCATTTCCTGACAGTGACAGTAAAAAAACAGCAAAAGTCAGTGGATACTCATACTGTCCTTGCCCACATTTTCTTCAGTCTGAATAAAATATTCCCCTAAGACTATCAGTTTCCATCTTTAAGGTCACTCATTATAGGAAACAAACATCAGAAAGTCATTAACTTTAAGACACTAGGATTGATGTCACTAAAAGACACAATCAGTTCAAAGCTGGACATTCTCTTCCTCACTGTCTTTATTTTATTTTTTTTTTTCTTTCCAAATCTACCAGTCCTCTCACCTCATAAAAACTTGTTAATAGAGACCCTTGTTCTGCCTAAACATTTAAAAAAGAAAAGTTTCCTTCACTTACATGTGCAAATCTTTATCTCCATCTGTTTCTTATTCCATGTTTCAATCCCATCTGTCTTCTTTATGATCTAGATGCTCTTTCTCATAACACTATCAATGTGGTAACTATGTTCATTTTTTTAATGATCTGGAAAATGTTTTTGCTTGAGTTTCCTACTTTTTATATTTTCCTCTGTATCTCAAAGGCTGATTTTAAAAACTTGTTAAGGTCTTTTAGCTCTTAGAAAGTCTGTTTTCCTCTTAATTCTTCCAGAGAAGCTTCCTTAGGAAAAAAAAAAAAATCTGCTCATTAGTCCTTAGTGGCACTATCAGATGAGGAATGGCACATAAGTAACTCACTGTCCAATATTCATTAATCCCTGGATTGTTACAAGAGACCTGATATCAACTGGAATGTTTCCAAGTTTTGCAGTACTGCCTGTTGTCCTGTTCCTCACACCTGCTCCTTACCAATACCCCTCCTGTGCAGAATCTCTGGAGATAATTTTACATCATTTAAGCAAACAAACAAACAGAAATAATGCTTCTTTTATAGTGTTACAAAATAGAGAGGAATGTAAAAATGTATAGAATAAAACCAATTTTTATTGGATTCAGAATTTATAGACACATATAGTCATTTCTACGGGATAATGTTTCATTAATCCATACTTTATTTGAAGGAGGCCAGAATTTTCCTTTAAAAAGTAAGGGAAAAAGATCAGGCAAGACGGAAAGACAATGAGAAATGGACCTCCTTCTGCTCCACTGAGTTCATTGACTTTACCTCAGGAAAACATACTTTATGTGATGCAAGAAGATAATCATTTAACAGAGGCCTAGAAAAAACAGTATTATATTTCATGATTATTTCCCCTAGCTCATCATAGAGCTTAGCACCACTGGGTTCCCTAGTGCAAATGTACGTAATACTGTTTTGCTTACTCGGGTCATTAAATGTTCTGCTTCCAACACGGTCTGAACTCAGATAGTGATTCCCTTTAATGAGGTTGATACGGAAAAAATGATACAACAGCAGAAAGAAACAAAAATTCCTTTAGTGAGAGGCTATTTTTTGCCCTATTGCTGGAATACTACAATATTGATAAGGATGAAAAAAACCACCATCAATAAAAGATTGCATATACTGATCCATACAGAATGGACACCCTTATTATTATGGCATTTGCTAAAATGAGGACATCCATATTTTTAAAAGACAGTTTATTTAATTGAAAAAAGATAATTGAATCTGTCTTCCTGTGAATGCATGGAAAACATGGTTAAGATACCATCTGACTTTCTAATAAAAATAGTAAATAGATTTTCCTTTCCCTGGCAAAAATATGGGGTTTTGTGCAGAAATGTTACACTGTTAGGTTTTATGATGTTATGGTGGTTTTAAGTGAACAAAGTTTTCTGATGGAGAATTCCATGCTAAAGTCATAGAAATGTCACAACTAAACTGTAGTTAGTCATGACAAACTTCCTAGGCTGTGGTGTTGGCATGTTTATGTTGATTACTTGGTTTTCTGTTATGGATTGCTGAGATATACTACTCAGTAACCAATTTCTTAAATCAGCTCTGAGATGAAGGGAACAGTGCATATACATAAGCTTATGCTGTTACAGTTAGAAATCCTTCACATCATATGATGTCAGATGGTTCTTACCTCCGTAGGAACCAACAAACAGTTCTGTAATTTAGGCTACTAAAGAATTCTGGTGTTAGTAATGTAGAATCTCCATTAGATTTATGCTCAGATTATTGCTTAGAATGATGGTTTTATACTAATCGTTATCTGGTTTTATTTATTTATTTATTTATTTTCTCTAGATTGACCTGTGAATTCATAAAGTGTTGTTTAGAAGTTATCCAATAGGTTTACCTCATGTACTAAAGTACCTAGGTAAATATCTGTTCTAATATACATGCAGTATTAGAAACCAAGCTTTTTACTTTTTTTTTTCTGTCTTTACCATGCTCCTGTGTCTTACTGTTTCTGAAAATACAGAAATAACAGTTTCTGAAATAACAGTTAAATTCACTGTTTTGAAGAAGCTGTTGGCACAGCCTGTTTTCCTCCAGGAGCAGCTCAAATTCGGAGAAACCTCCCTGTATAAACAGAATTCCACATCTACTTTGTTCTAATGATACCTCAGTATTTGCCAAACATAGAGACAAAAGTTCATTGGTCTAATTGGGTAAACCCAACTCTGTTGCAGTAAACCATGTTCAATTTCATAATGAAGACAAGGGCAAGCCATGTTATTTTACCATGTGTGAACAGCCACATAAAACTAGAGTTCAACTGTCACTGTTTTCCGTAAAAAAAAGTTCCTTCCTGCCAAGAAGCTGAAATCATCTGGATGTAATTCACAATCTGAAGACCTGTTGTGTGGAGCCTTTTCTAATTAAAAAAAAAAAAAAAAAGTGTCCTTCTTCGCTTTTTGACCAACTTTGTAAACATTGTCTTTAGAAAATAATTTCCTGTGCTGCAGAAGTGTCCAGAGATCATGCTTCCTTTAAAGACAGCAGAGGTTCTTCAATACAAATTCAGAATTCATCTACTTATTTGTACCTCTGTGCTTTGGACAGAAAATAGTAAGAAAAGATGTTAGAGTCACACTGAGGAGACATCTTGATAAATGTTCAAAGCTGATGTCAATACAGGTTGCAATACCTTATGTACAGATCAGTTGTGGAAATAGGTATTTGATATTGCCTCTACCAGTAGCATTTTGAGCATACAGCTGTGAATCCTTTATGATACTATCTGTTTAAAATAGTAGAAAGATACTTTAGATACTATCTGTTAGTATAGATATTATCTGTTTAAAATTGCAAGAGTATAATCTTAAAAATAACATTTTAAAAGGAGAAGTGATTGGGCAGACTTAAAAAACAACAATCAGAATTTCACTTATCATGAAGTCAACATTTTCCAATATGCTTTTAAACCCTTCTTTCTTTTTATTCCAGATAGTTTATGCTCATGAAATTGAGCAGTCACCAAAATCCAGCAGAGTTTTGTCACTGATTTCAAAGTAGACAAGATTTCATCCTCGGATTTTAGTGGGATTAATTTCAGTCTAAGGAATTATTCAGCTTGAATAGCAGCAAACAAATTTGGTCACAGAATAAACTAAGCTCTTGGGTTTGAGCTTCCTTTTGCCATTGTAATGATTTCTTGTACTGCAAAGGTAACATTAGAGGTTGCCCAAGACCACATAGCACTTCAAAAAGCAGCCAGATAGAGGATGCCTTTAACAGGTATAGTGTGAGTTACATGGGACAACACATGTCTTAATTCAAATGTGAAGGAATTAAAGCCCACATTGCTTTTGTACAGTGAGTGGTTCAAAGTTTTCACTTTCTTGGCAAACTGCCTCTCCTTCTCTTTAACAGCATTACACTTGTGCTTATTTAAAATATTCACATCTTTCACAATTCAGAAAGAAATCTCTCATTTATTTACCTAAACTAAAGCAGTTAAATTGATATATTCTATAGGGGTCTTTATTCTAAACTTTGTTTTCTCTGATATAAGGCTACTGTGGCTTAGCTTTCAATTTTTGCATACTGTAAAAACTTAGTCATTCTTTTCATCATCTCATAGAAGTGCTCCTCTCCTTTTCCAAACTAAATATGGTAACTGTGAAAGACACTAGACTGCTAATTGAGATTATCATACAGTGGAAAAGAGAAAAGAAATAAGAGTACAGAAAAGTTTTTCTTCATATTTGGAACCAATGACAATGTGTTTCAGACAACATCTAGGTGGTAGAGAACAATTTCAAGTTATCATTATTGTTAATTGTCTTTACTTGATAGCATTATCAGCTATCAAAAAAAAATAAGCACAATGCCACTTATGATATTGATTTTGAAAAGTGAGAGTTTGTTTACATTGGAGTCAGAATATCAGTCAAACTCACAATGCCTTAGATGATAAGACCTAGATGATAATATCCTGCCCCTTATTAATTCTTCTAAATTCTTACATGTTTCATCTCAGATATGTTCATAAACTGATAAACATTCAACCTTCTTTTTCTGTCTTCTCTTTTTCTCTTCCTTACATCTCTTTCTTTGTATTTTTGGTACACAAGGAATATTATGGTACTTTTACAATGCAAAGAGGATTCACCTCATTGTCTTTCAATTACCTTCTATTCAATTTCAAATCCCAAGAACCTCAGTAGCAGGTGTTTGTTTAGATACCATTGATATGACATATCATACCTTAAACATCTAACTGTACAAATGTCAACATTTCCACACTCATATCAGCCAACTGAGGCAGAATTTCTTTACTCTTTTGCTCTTCATGTTCATACTTTAAATGAAAATATGATAACATGAGCTATCCATTAGTATATTCAAAACACCCAATCAAAGAAAATTTGTGTATTCTATCACCACGAAAAATATTAAAGAGTGATCGCTGAAATCTCCATAATATCTAAACACCTACATATGTAATGAACAGAGGCATTTATATCAGGTTTGGATAAAATTTTGGATCACACTTGTTGATGCAGGATCAAAAGTGAAAACACTACACTGATCATCTCCTTAGAAGAAAAGACAAAATAAAACAGGAGGTCAGGAGGATTTAGAAGTGTTTGAACATCTACCTTACTAAAAGTTGTTTGGAAGGATTTTCATAAATCAATCAATTCTTTCAGAAAAAAATTGATTCTTACCTTTCAAAAGAATTTTAGATTCCTAACAAATCCAGGTTCAGGGCAAATTTTCTTAAGTTCATCCAGTATCTTCATAGTAATTGTAAAAGTTAGCTAAATGTTATTGATGGATTAAAAGCATCTCTTAAGACACCAGAATGAAGGTAGAAATGTTTTTCATTTCATGTTTTAAAAAATTTAAATTCATTAACCAAAAGCAATATGATAACCCAAACAAATCATCTGGGAAATGTTTTAAATACAGAATGGATAGGACCTGAAGGTCCACAGAAGCCACAGTCTTGTTATTGACAAAACACACATTGCCTTGTTTCATTTGGAGGACTGGGGACTTTGTGTGTTTTATGGTTTGAAACAGAGAAAGGAAGAAAAGAATTGATAATAAAATATCAGCTAGGTTAGAGAAGAGCATTAGACACACTTTATATAGTCATAATACATATACAGACAGACACAAATACACAGAGAGTAATAGAGGGCAGGGAGAGCTGTGAATAGCTAATAAAGAAATCCTTAGACTGGATGCTAGAGCCAAGAGATAAGGTAAGCAATAAAACACCAGGAAATATATGTATTAAAAAACAGTGCAGGGTAGAAAAAGACTGCAAAGCAACTATTCTCACTGTCATCTAGTGACATGACAAAAGCAGGGAGGCACATATGTAAATACAGAAAGTTCCTTTTTTTTTTTTTCTTTTTTTTTTGTTTTTATAACACTGGGATCTGTTGCCTGGAGAGTTTTTTCTGACTGTTTGCCTGTGAGATATTTAAAACTTGACTTAAAAGAGTCCTTAGCAACCTGCTATAACTGACCGAGTCATAAAGTTGAATTAGTTGGGAAAGTAGTTAGGAAATTGGGAAATTAGTTGAATTGAGTGGAAAAGTTGAATTAGTTGGTCTCAGAAAGCTCCTACCTTAGTCCTTAGACTTTCTGTGCTTCTGTATGTGATCAGAAGAAATAATGTAGAATCTAGTTTTGAAATCACGTAACAAGAGATTCCTTTGATTGGTTTGGTCACATACCAGTTGGAAATAAAGCTATTATCAGTCCTATGAAACAAATCTGAATTAAGTTATTCTGTGTTTTGAGAGCATATATTCATATCCATAAGTATCAAGATTCTAATCTTACAGTAAAAAGTGGTGCAAGTCTCCATCACTTTATATAGTGATCCTGAATAACCATGTCTTTATATCTTCTATCCAGGAAGAACTTGACTGATGATTTTTCAGTTAATTTAAAAAAAAATTGGAAAGGTCCAGTCAAACAGGAAAAAACATGCAATTATATTAGATTTAAGATTGATTATGGATTTATAAAGTAAATATATGCTAATGAAACACAAAAATAATTAACATGGAAAAAAATTGAATCTTTATCAAACAAAACAAAGTAATACAGTCTATATGGAAGGTTTTCAGAAGTATTTCATAATGACATTGTGAAAAGGAAGGAAAAATTGGATTAATCTCCTGCTACGCATTACCATCAATAAGCCTACAAAAAAGTTTTCAATTGGTTAGCAAAAAATAAATAACCTATATTACAGGATAAAAACATGAAAACAGACAGCACTTGAACAATTCCTAAGGTTCATATTTAATTCTATAAACATATCAAATATGTATATGTATTTATATTTGTATTTTTGCATACACTTTTGTGCATCCTGGTGCCAAGCTAGTACTAACTAGTATCATTAGGTTGTATTATTTACACTCAAAAGTATTCAGGTAACAGTCAGATTAATCAAATAATTAAATTCCAAAGTATAAATTATTTATAACATAATAAGTTTTTCAAAGGTTCATTCTGAATGAACAATGATTTATTATAATACATATATGTGTATTAATTGCTGCTATCCTACCCAAAACCAAGATCCTCAAACAATAGTTTTCTCTTCCTGGTTAAATATGATCTAATAAAATTTAGAGAATATGCTAACTTGTGAGCTGCATTACAAGTATATAGTGTATAGATAAAAGAAGAAAAACTGAGTCTGGGTGGGATCTCAGCCTCTCTTTTATATTCATGAGACAGAATATTTTGGATTCTTTTGGGTACACTGCAAAATAAGCAGTCATTAGCATTCAGGAATTTACTTATGAATGCTGTCTAACAACAAAAGGTTACAAAGTTTGGATTCATAATGAAAACTCAAGATGAACAACTTTTAAGTCCATGGAAATGAAATTATTAATTTTCATTAATTTACAAACTCATCTAGATTACCTAGGATTTCTAAGCTAGTTGAATCAGTTGGTTCATCAGTTATGCTTCTACAAATCAAAAGTACACAGCTAGTACAGAAGTAGTAATAAATATCTATTAGAAGAAGAATATCTATTGTACCAAATCTTTGATTTTAGTATTTTTTGAAAAAACTACTGATTAGTTTTAATCATGATATTTCCACATTTTAAAAGGTACCTAGTGTTAATAAAATTTTATATTTTAAAGTTCCATAAAGTTTTGCTTGTTATTATCTTCTGTGATTCAATGTGGAAATCTATTGAATCTCAGTTGGAAGGGCTGAATATACACTGATGGACAGACAGAGACTTTGAGGAACAGAGAAAGTTATGTAACATACAACAAATACAAAGTATAATAAAAAATAAACATTTCTGGACTTCATTTCAAATAATTTAGTAGTGCACACTATATAGAGCAAATAATCTAGTAGAGTAACACTTATATATAAATCAACACCTTTTTCACACATCTTCGCAAATCTTTAAACAGCAAAACACTCAGAAGGAACCTAAGGAGAAATATTTTTATTTCAAAGATGAAATAGATCGATAAGAATATGTGCTATAGCTACACAGATGAAATTGGTGATTTTAAAGTTTTTCATCTTCCATCAGAGCTAAATGGTTTCTTTCCATTTAAAAACAAAATTAAGTCCAAAAGTTCATAATTCCCCAAGTGTTCACATGAGAATATTTACTAATTGCTTTCAATTTCTTTTCCACTAAAAATAGACAGCAAATCCATGTGATTCAGTTTGCTATGTTTCTTCTGGTTCTGCAGAGGTTAATGAACTTTGACCTGCTGATGATAAATGCTTTGAAAGCAATAATTTAACCAACTCATTTTTTCTCATTTTTGTTAATATTGGTTTTGCTTATTTGTGATATGATTTGTTGCCATTGAAAAAAATGCACCTTTTCTTGGATTGAATTTAATGAATTGTTATTTCTAAGTTGCTAAATGATGAAATAGTAGTTACAGGCATTTAATATTAACACTAATATAATATCAGAGTAAGATATATGGTATTATCTCTTGGCCTCTGTTATAAGTGAGTAAAACTACTGGAATCAGGTTGTTGATTAATACTTGTGTTGATGATGATCCAAAGTAATTCAAATTTGTTTTCATCTATTACTTTGCAGTATTCTTTCCAAAGATTTGTTTACCAAAATATTTCAGGCAACAGACTCATTTTCTGGAGTATTCCTAAGCAAAGGAAATTAGAAAAGGAAATAGTTTAAGAGCTTAGATATATATATGAGGGACATTTTTCAAATCAGTTTCTTTTCCAAAATGAAGAATCAGCATTTGTATTGGTCTTTCATTTAATTTCCTGAATATTATTAAAAAATCAACTAAACAGATGGTAAATGATCCAGTATCTTCATTTGTATTTGTAGATCTTTATTCAAGGCACTTCTAATGTACCTTGAGGAGCTGANTGAAAGCAATAATTTAACCAACTCATTTTTTCTCATTTTTGTTAATATTGGTTTTGCTTATTTGTGATATGATTTGTTGCCATTGAAAAAAATGCACCTTTTCTTGGATTGAATTTAATGAATTGTTATTTCTAAGTTGCTAAATGATGAAATAGTAGTTACAGGCATTTAATATTAACACTAATATAATATCAGAGTAAGATATATGGTATTATCTCTTGGCCTCTGTTATAAGTGAGTAAAACTACTGGAATCAGGTTGTTGATTAATACTTGTGTTGATGATGATCCAAAGTAATTCAAATTTGTTTTCATCTATTACTTTGCAGTATTCTTTCCAAAGATTTGTTTACCAAAATATTTCAGGCAACAGACTCATTTTCTGGAGTATTCCTAAGCAAAGGAAATTAGAAAAAGAAATAGTTTAAGAGCTTAGATATATATATGAGGGACATTTTTCAAATCAGTTTCTTTTCCAAAATGAAGAATCAGCATTTGTATTGGTCTTTCATTTAATTTCCTGAATATTATAAAAAAATCAACTAAACAGATGGTAAATGATCCAGTATCTTCATTTGTATTTGTAGATCTTTATTCAAGGCACTTCTAATGTACCTTGAGGAGCTGAGCATCAAAGAAAGTGGCTACTATGCTTATACATATGTGGTAGGTTTGCAGAGATGCCCATATTCTTAGGACTGTTCTTTCTTCCATGAAATTTGCTGTTCTTTAACAGAATGTTTCCCTTTTTCACCACAGAAGGTGAAGTTTTTGGGATGAACTTTGTCTAAAGAAATCTGCATCTTTATGTATTTAATATACCATGAGAATGACAAGGTTCAAGAATGCCAGATTTGTATATCCTTTATATATCCTTTAATATATATTAATATATATTACCCTTTAAAAGCAGCCATTTACCAAAGTTATGTACAAATATTTTTCTTGTTATTATAAATCTTCATATATCTAGTGGAATAACTAGGTATACACCAGGAAACAAACAGCAAGTTGGGGAGGTCATAAATTTTTTTGACTGACTAACCACAACAAATTGTTAATGTGACTAGTGGATGCTTGCAGTCCATCAACAATTTTTAAGAGGAATTTTAGAAACCAGTTAAAAACAGTTAAGTTCAGATATTTCCTGTATCTAAGTGAGGTTGCCAAAGGAATCTGTCCTTATGACCACTGAAAATTAGTTTTGAGATTTACAATCAGTTCAAAATTCTGAGTTAGATTAAATAGTTAAACATTTTAAAGAGTTTTCATGTTTGAATATAAGTTGCTATAATATATTTGACATCCCTACAGGAACAGAGAACATTACACTGACTAGAAAGTATATGGGGAGGTTTGGCACATCAAAATGGCATCTAAAACTTGATGGCAAGCAAGAAGTCATTAAAAAATACCAGAATAGAGTGAAGACAGATGTATACTTGAAACATTGTTTCAGTGAGCAGCTTAAGTTTAAAGGAACATCCTATTTGAGATTCAGAATTCACCCCTAAATGTAAAGACACAATTTCATTTTAAAAAGATGAAGTAAATTTCATTCCTGTTCCATAAAATCTGATTCCAGAAAGATAGTTAATTGGTTGCAGTATATATTTGTTGTAGTGATTCCTGAAAATAGAGCAATAAAAATACCAAAAGATCTAGGACAAAGCATGAATGTGCAGGTCTTCATCATGGTAAGTGATTACTAGCTTGTAGTCTGTCCATTTCCCTTATTAGTCCCTCTTCATGTTGAGATTGCATCAGCTCAGGCTAAGGAAAGCACAGACTTTTGAACTTCGGTGGATTTCTTCAAGCATCTCAAACTAGGTCATCAGCATGTGTGCACAAGACCTGGTCAGCACAGTGGTTTAAGGGAAAATATCAGATACTGATGTTACTTTATGAAGAGCCCAATGCTAAGAGTGTATGTTAATATCCACCTGCTTACAGACTCTCCACTGAAGCAATACCTGAGTCCTCTGCCTTGATCAGGCTAAGTCATTATTTAAGTGAAATTTGCTCAGGCTGGCAAATCAGAGGCTTCGCTTCCACACATGCTGAAATATACAGCAGCAAACACCTTGGGAATTTGAAATACAAACTCTGTGGCATTGAACTGCTTTCCAAGAATAAATGTATACCAAACAGGGCTTTTTGTCAGGGTCATATTTTTCAAGGTGGGTAACTAAAATTCACCATTCTGCTTAAGTTCTTTGGATGCCACTCCTAGTAAATAAGCAGGACTGCAAAGGTGTGCTCTCTGAGTTCCCAGCATGCTTATGTCCTGCAAGTCAAAGAGCCAAACTCCTTCATGAAACATCCTGTCTTTGGCCTCTTGTGATTTATGGGTAGAATTTCTGAAGAAGGCCAGTGCAATTTTTTTTCTGCCAGTTGCATGCAGCGTATTTGATGTAATTGGAGAATAAAGAGAGAAGTGCTGGGATTAACATAGCAATTTCCGGCACAGAACTGAAACCTTGCTAATCAATTTTAAGTAACCAGCTAATGCATTTATGTAATAAACTAATCAATCTCAAATGCACATTTTACCATTTGGATTGAATTTAATATCCCAGCATGCAATTAAGTGACATTATTGACAATGATTTGAACATGTAATTAGTGATTTGATATTACGATTGGTGTTCTGTGGTGTTCTGAAAACAATTTTCTAATAAATTCACTACCATTAATTTATTCCTTCACATTATTCTGCAGGACATATAAAATATAAAATACTAACTAACTTGGAAAGCACAAATATCTGGGGTTTTAACCACCAAATTCCTGACCTAGGTTCTGTTTCCAAATATTTTGTAAAAAAAACCCAAAAAAATAGAACATTTTAAACAAATGCCATCAACACATCTTTTACTATAAATAAAAAGACTAGTAATATTTTGCTGTATATTCAACTGATATGAAATTTGGGCTGAGTCTATTCTTGTTTGAGATATTTTCTGTTGTGTTTAATGGCTACAGAACTATGTACTTGACTCTTGTAAATTTTCACAAATAGCATGATGCTAGCTTTTCTGCAGTAGAGACAGAGAGAGAATGCCTGGAAATGGTACAGATACAAATGTGTGTCACAGAATAAAGTAGAGTGTTGATATTTAGAGAAAACTCAGAAATTTGGGGACCAAACCTTTAAATAGCTGACTCATTCATTTATTAATGTCCTGAACTTTTTTTGTGTGTGAGATTTGATATGTTCCAAAACCTCCTAGGTAGAAGAAATCTGCTTCACCAAGAGAAGGCCAATATTTCAGCCGCACAATCTATCTCTTAGACACCAAGATCCATCTACATCATGGCAGAACTAGCTGTTGTTATCAGTAACCTATCTTTTCTATTTGGTTAACTGTTCCAGCCATTAATAATCCCAATTATGGCAGTTACAAAACTTTCTTTGACAGCTTATTCCATTGCGTTGTTTAACTCTTCTTTCAGCAGTAAATCTATTGTCCTAATATTTAGCCTACATTTTTCCCACAGAAGCTCGAGGCAATTATTTCTTGTTCTGTCTTCCTTGACGATGAAGTGCAATTAATCTCTTTCTTCTTTATAGCATCCTTTTATGTTTCTGCAGTCTTCACCAAAGTACTGCTATATAATTCATTCATATTATTTATTTCTTTCTCAGCACATAGATAGTAAATAAAACATGAGTGACTGAAAACATAGGAGATTCAGAAAGAAGGGGAGTGGGTGTGTATGTGTGTGCATGTGCATTTGAACCTTCATATATATTTTTAAGTGTCACAAAACCAATCAATATTACCTAAGCACAACTGTGAAATTCACAGGGCTATTCAAAGCCAATGACACACTGTGACCTGCTTGCAGGCTATTTACCTTCCTAAATACAATCCTTTAACACACCAAGATGAAATATCATTATCAAGAGGAAATATAGTACATAAACGCAGTTGCCAGTAGTTAAAAGAAGACAGACAAAGTAAATAGTCCCCTTTAAAATTTTTTGAATCTTTATATCTCTGGAATTTCAATTAACTAGCAGAAATCTCTTTATTCACACAAAATGGTTGTAAACTGTACCTGATTTCCAGTCAGTACACTGATAATGTTATAATTTGTATGTTTTGTAGCTAAATAAAACCAGCTGAATTAAAGATGTTTTATAAACATAGGGAAAATATTTTTAATACAAACTTTAAACACTGACTATACACTAAACAATTTTCTTTGAATATCTGAATATTGAATGCTCTGTATTAAAATTGCAGTAAAATTGAAAGCTTTTGCACCATATTACATGATGATGTAGTATACTGAGTATCTTATATGAACATAAAAAACATCATGTTTTAGGATATAAGCATTTTTTGACATCAAGTGTTAACCTTATTCCTGTGTAATTTGACTACCAAGTATTTAAATGTGTCTCTTGCAAATCATATTCTCTGTGCTATCAGTCTCTCACTGAAACTCAGTTTCAAGAACCCACCTGGTTTCAGTAGTGACAAAGATAACTTCCATATGAAATACCTTGTACTCCAATGGGCAACCCACTCATCCAAGTTTGATAGACTTTGATTAGTCTTTTTCACTGTAAGGGGAAAAGTTCTCATGACCATTGCAAACTCATATGTCCTTCTTATGACAGATAACAATATTATCCAGCTCATGAATCTCTACATATTGACAGAATTATTTGGTAATTCTGGTGTGAGACATAGTTAAACAGTGCATGACCTGAAAGACATCAGTGCAGAAGTAAACAGCTTTGTCAGTGAAATCATGTATTTCTCTTATACACTGACATTTTGAAGGCCTTTTAAGTCCCTGATGCTGATCAAAGCATTTCTGGTTTCCATAACCAGTTACATGATATTCACCATATTCATGTCCTGCAAAGCACCAGGCAAGTGTTAAAAGGTCTTGCTGTGCAGGTAGTATGCTCCAAATATTGAGCCCTGATCTGACTTTTTTTTACTTTTTCCCCATATTGCACAAATTTAACACATATTCTAACAAGTTGGGCTCTACCTGGGAAAGAATTTGACCTCCTGTACTAGGATATGTTCTAATAAATGTCAAGGTGGTTTGGTAGCTCTTTAAATGCAGTAAAAAATGGCAATGACAGTATGAACATGTGCCTAGTAAGATCAAAGTTTTCTCACACTTAATGCTTCATCTGTAGCACATGAACACTGCACTACATTTTTTCTGGTCTCCAGACAGATTTTGTTGATTCATTCAAGGTATGATCTGGTCAAGGCAAATAGAAGGATGATGGATTCTGGCACAGGATTCTGTTTATGGAGTTAAAGAGGGGGTGAAAAAAGTAAAGCAGATACAAGCCTGTGCTCAAAGATGGCTCATTACTTTTAGTTATTATAAAAATAAAAATATTACAATATCTTGCTGAAGATGTGTATGTATAGATCTTTGCACTTGGGGCTTCAAAATATTTTATAAAGATTTTAATATAATAGTGTACCTGTTGGAGCTAGGGAAAGAGACGTTGAACAGAACATCTGGTGGAATCACCTGACACGCCTCCTTCCCAGAAAGGGACAGTCCCTTACTTCCACCCACAGTGGTGAGCGAGGGGGTATAGAATAACAACCTAGACATGCCCCCATGGCTCCAGCCTTGGCGCCTCGAGTCTAGTGTGAAAAACCTCTGTTCTGGCTAAAACCAAGACAAGGTTCACCATGAAAAGGTATATCTTCATTATACCGTTTATTTATGGAAAAAATACAAAGTACACAAGAAAATGCTTTAAATGTAGGATGCTTATGCATGGGAAACTTGAATTTCTGCAAGCTGGAGAAACATCTGAAGGTCTTTTAAAAGATGCAAAAAGGGATAAAAATAATTTAAGAAGACTCACAATAAAAGTGTTATTATTCACTTGATTTAATAGATATTACTGTGGTTCAATATACTTCCTTACTTGTTGAAGATCAATGGCATGTTATAATCAAACCTGTAGCACCCAGACTATGGTGAGGTTACACAGGTTTCAAGTAAAATACCTTGAATTACTTTCAGACACTTTTAAGACCCATCTGACCCTCCAGTGTGAAATGCACATATAGCAATAGAAAACAAGCTAAATTATTGATTGAAATTATCCATTTAGAGCATTTCAGGTACATAAATGATTACTGAGTCACAACAGAGTTTGGCTGTCCAGCTGTTAGCACAGAACAATATGAAGAGGACAAAAAACACAAAATGTGACTGTAGGTTAACTAGGATCTAGGCATGTACGTCTCTTTTCTGTGTCAATATTGAACACATTAGTCAAGACCCTGGTTTAAAAATGACTCTTTCCATGCTGAGACAAATCTATTTATATTTGATCTAATAAAAATTGAACCACTGAGTTTGCAAGACTGAATGTTTTCATAGAGGGTTTGGGAGTGGTGAGGAAGTGAATCATCATCATTATCGACTGCTGATGAGGATTTTCTCTGCAGATATTCCTAAGAAAACTGGAAACAGCTTTATAGCTTTATTCTGGGAAGAATGATTAGTGATTAATCATCCTCCATAACAGAAATATTCATATTCATTATTCCTATACATAAGCAAGACTGCCTTACATAAGTAGTTTGAGAAAAACAGATGGGATCATCACCCGAGTGAAGGATACATAATCTACTTTAAATTCATTTCCTGTCCTAGAAAGAAATGAGAAAGTTGTAGGGGTTTTGTTTGTCTGGTTGGTTGGAGTTGGTTTTTTTGTTTGTATATTTGTTTCTTTCTTCAAACTTTTATTGAGAGGCTTTTTGAATTAAGCAGCATGTTTGAAAGCCATCATGCATGTCTTCTAAATGAGATAGGAAAGAAGTCACCCATGCTTGTTCTTTCATCTTCTTGACCCTGCTTAGAGTAAGACAGCCTCTGGCTAGAGCATAAATCAGATCGAAAGAAAATCCTTTGTGCTGACGTGACTGAAGACAAACATAAAAACATGTAGGGATAAAGAACGCAAAAACAAGAACAGAAAAGCACTCTCAGCTGATTCTTCTCTCCAGATAGAACTAATCCTGTCAATCACAGCTGCTGTCTCTGTGCTCGTGTGAATGGCCTTGCTCCTCAGGGACAGCTCATTCTCCCCAGCTCCCTTGTGCTGCATTGAGTTTCTGAGGCAAAGGTTCCTGCTACGTACATAAGGTCTTGTATATCATTTAGAGAAACAGATGCAGTTCTCTGATGACAGGCAGAGAAGAATTTCTGTCTCCTTAGGTGGTGAACTTAGTGTGACGGCAGCTGGCCTAGTGCCCCCCTTGGCCTTTTACCAGAGTGCTGTCAGATGTTCCAGCCATCATATCCCCAGGCACTTTCACCATTTCCTTGGGTCTGAATTCAGACAGTTTTTCTGTCTCGGGATTTCTTGACACATATCTCAGTGCAGACCCTCTGCAAAGCACCCACCACCAAGATTTGACCGTTACTTTCCAGGCTAATTCTGACTTCTCAGATTCCTTCTGGAGGCTCAATATGCAATTGCTTAAATGGAAATAGTGGCTTTTCATTAATTCCTTGCCTTTGAGCTCACATAATTCATGTTATTTCACTGCTCAGGTTTCCGTTTTCCTTTTGGACCCCTCTAGGGTTTGTCCTTCAACTTTGTTTAAAAAGGAATAACCTCTTTTTTTCTCTTTGCTTGTTTATAGCACAGAATGCAAAAAGTAGGCAAGGCTTTTTGCAGGATAGTCTGCAAACACGTGTGAGCACATATACCTACGGTCACTCTGCTAGAGCCCTAGATCAGCCTGATTTGTGGTAAATGTCAGGCTTATCACATACTGGATATGGGTGTAATATTATCCTCTTCTAGGTCCTCTGTTCATGGAATGCTTGTGTGAGGTGTTTTTTACAGCATTAAGGTTATGAAAAACTGCATCTTGATATATTTAGAGATTCTGTGCCAAATTTTTCTTTTTTTAAATAAATTTTTTATATATACGTCAAATTACAACAGTGTCTTCCCCTCCCCCTTCTTTAATTTCTTTTTTTACATTTCATTTCAAGTTAAAGGGAAGGAAAAGCAAGGCTATATCTGATAGCAAGGATCCTACTGTGAGTACAGTACAAAACTCTTTAAAGAATTCAAACAAGTCAAATTCAGCAGTGAATCTGAAAAAAATATTTGTGTCAGCTTGCTTTGGTAGATGAAAATGCTTTCATTATGAATTTTGTTTTCAAAATAGATTCTTTGTTCTCCAGTTATGTGATATGATTAACTCTGTTGCTTTGTATGTCTAAATATGCTTGATTTTTTTTAATGAAGTGTTGGGGAAATTCATACTTGACTAATGGATCATGAATGTTTGTTTCTGCTCCTGCTTGACTAGCAAAGTAACAATATTTGATTTTTTTGTTATCATCTGATAATTAAGTGCAAAACCACTTTCCAAATATTTCTAAACAAAACTTTTGTAACTTAGGTAAGCAATGTTCAGTTATATTCACAAGCAGCAGACAACCAAAGTGCATAGAGCTTGGTTTTTTTTAAAAGTCATCCCACTCATAAATAGATTTTCAAATGAACATTTTACATGGTCTCATGTAGCCTGTTCCTTATAGTAGCTGCTGAAAGCTGTCTACTTTTGACACCATAGCTACTATTATATAAATGAATAGAAATTTTTATCTTGTAAGTCAGCTGGGGCTCTTGAACATACTAGAATACATGGCTCAGGACTCCCTTCCAAATATGTGCTGAGGGAAATCACAAAGATCCAGAAGTACATTTTCTTCAGAAATCACTTCAGAAGTTGGCCAATAATACCCACCTCTGTTATACAGGCAGACATAATTAGTACAAATGAGCTATTGACATGAAAACAGAAGCTCTTTCTTACCCTCTGTGCATCACTTATAATTGCTTTTATGTTAAAATGCATTGCTTAAATGTCTCTGTCACCAGATTTCTGGGCCCAAATGCAATGTGTCAATTTGACTAAAAATTGCAACATGGCAAGAAAATAATCCAACAAAACAGCTAAATACATTCTGTCCTTATGAAAATACAATTCTTCTTTTTAAAAATTGAGTGTATTAGATAAGAAAAACCTACTTGCTTTCTAATACAGGAATAGGTATTTTGATGGTGTCTTTTTTTCTTGTTTGTTTATTTGTTTGTTTGTTAATGACACATTCCTGGGTAAACTACAAAATCCCAGAGACAGGTCAGAGTTTGTTAGGCTGGGAGATGAAAAGATATTGGAGTCTCCAGAGTCATATGTGTATGCCTGTGAGTATATATGTTCTCTGCTAGCCTTCAAACAGAAATCTTGTTGAGTTCATCTTGAAACATATGCTATGGCTAATTTAACTCAATACAAGGAAAAATGTAAGATAGTGGAAAATGATGTGGAATAACTTATGGTAAAGGAGTCAGCTAAGTCTGAAAATAGCTATTAAAACAATCCTTATCAAGAAAAAAAAATACAAAACTAAATGAGATTTAGTTTTGAAACTCAATTACCATAATATATCTACATATCCAGAACAAATGCTTGTAGAGTCTCCAAAACATTAATCATTATTATGGTACTGTGATGTTTGATCGAATGTTGGTTTTTTTATTTAATTTTGTTTAATTTTTGTTCTGCTTTCCATTGTTTTGTTTCAAGATGTTCTATATTGTTTTGCTGGAAAGAAATATTTTATTTTGGATAAAGAAGGCTCTTTGAAACAACATTCCACTGAAAGCAAAAAAAGCATTACACCTGCTAACATGAGATTGCAATGTTTCCAACCCTTTTTAGAGATTCACCTGTCTCAGCTTTCCTCTTCCTTCTCTCCTTTTCTTATCTCTCAAGTCTGCCCTTGTAGTAGTCTGTGTTTTCTAGTACTGAATATTTACTAAATAGTCTACAAAGTATTTCTTATGTTTTAGAATTAAAAGTGTTAGAGAAAATGTTTTGAAAGATATTTTTCCCTGAAAGCAGAAGCCAGTCAAAGCCAATATATTCCACATGAAAATGAGTTTTGATTTAAAGATAGTTACGGTGCTTTTGCACCAGATACATATAATAGTATACAATTTCTTAGTATTTCAATACTTCTAAGATATTGTTTTCAGATTTCCATGGGTAGAACTCTGAAGCTTTTACTGACTCTCTCTCAAAAAATAGCACTAGAATTTTAAATTAAGAGTTTCAAGTAGGGTTTACATACTCCCTGAAAGAGTTTCTACTTAAAAAGTAAGGAAGGAATTCTTAGAGTTGAATTTAAAATGGAGCTTTTATTCTTTTCTCTTGGAGAGATACAGTCAAATAACTTCTGATTTCTGGTGGCTTCATAACTGTTATTTATATTTGTTCCACTATTTTATGTTTTCTGGTATAAATAGCAGGATGTTTACATTTTCTTGCTTTAATAGGCTATAGTACTCCCAAAGGCAACAAATGCAAAACTAACACTAATACTAATAATGAGCGACAGTTTTCATAATCAACTGTGAAAATTAATCACAATTTTCAAGTGCAAAAATGCAGTGGTAATTTCCAAAGAGGTGTCGGTGTATGGGGCAATCCACGGACTCTTACAATGTTTTGTACTGCTCTCCATTCCTTTTCAGAGACCAAACTGTTCTAACTGTGTGTGGAGAGACTTTCATTTCTCACTCCTTGGAGAAAAAAGAAGTAAAAGATTGTCACTCCTTTCTCGCTTAGGAAAAGACGTGCAAACGTAAAACATAGATCTGTGTTCCACTGCTGCTGTAAACAAACCAGCAAAGGGGGAAAGGGAGAAACTCTCTAAGGAAACACAGAAGAAAATGATTCCTTGTCTGCATTAGGCTACAGTTCAAGCAAGTGACAGGGTTTAGAAGAGATGTGGAATGACACCCCTGTCTCGCTGCAGCTGGCAGTGGGAATGTCCTCATCTGTTTACAATTCACTCTCCCTGTTAGGGTTGCTGTAAATTGGCTATAAGAATGTGGCTTGCTATCTCCTCTTGACATATTTGCCATGGCACATATATACATGTAAGTTTGCTTCTTTCCTACTCACTGGATACAAAAATCCTTTTTAGTTGTTTAGCCAATATTTTCCTTTTTGTCATATCCTTATGAAACTGATATATGTAACTGTAGCCCACAATTTATTTCATTCAGTGTAAGAGAGAAATGCCTTCCCGTGTCTTGTCCTTTAGTGTTTGAGTCAGATAATCAAGGAATGCATTAACCCTTAAGATATAATTATATTCCCAAAAAGATACACAGGCATGTCTTAACAAAAATAAACTTTTTTCTCAGTGGAAATAATCACAACCATTTTGACTCCCATCTCAAGAAAAATAAAAGAATAATTAGGAGATATTTTTACATATAATTTCAAAAATTGTAACAGTTCAGGAAAATTCAAAAAAAGTCACCCAGTTCTAAATCAATGTCTAAAATGCAACACCTCCTCCTCCAAAAAAATACTCAATTTTTCAAAAGTTGTCCATCAACAAAGTAAGTTGAAGACTAAATGGTTTGGCTTTGAATTTAGTATGTGTTTATTTTAAAACCTTTAAAATTGCAATTATGATTAGTTATGTATGAGGAACTTTATTTATATGAACACAAAGTTATTACTGTAATAAAAGAGGTCTGAGAAGGCTGCAGTGACAGCATTATTAAATGTAAGTTATCCATGTCTACTTATTTCCTACAGAGACTCTGGAATCAAGCCTAGGACAACTGTGGATACTTCAACTAGACATCTCAAGGGAATATGCCCATTTTACTACTAGCACAATCAACACTGCAAATTTCCCTTAGGTCCTCATGAATTTGAAGCTGGACAGTTAGGAATAGTGTTCAAAGGCTAGTAAGATAACTGAATGCCATTGTTCAAACAAGTACAAGAAAATTAACTCCAGTATTTTGATACCCTAAACCAAGGAAATTTATAAAGTTCATTACACAAAAAAAGTAATTTCTCATGGCTTATGTGACCCCAGAAGGACAACCAATTAAAGAAATATTAAATTTTTGATGTGAAAATACTGAATCCGCTATCTTCTCAAAGATTTTTTTTAACCTCTTCATGTACTAGGTGGCTTTATTTTTCTTTTTTTTTTCTTTTCCTAAGGGTGAATGCATAGGGTTTTTAATAGGATAGGACACAATATCTGTAGGTTTAACATGGGAAATAAATTTATGAAAAACAACTGGTAAAATGCTTCAGAGATATTTTTTGATCAGGAAACTCTGTGAAAACAACAAAATGTACTAATGTTTAAAGATATTGAGGGTTTTAAGACTTTGCATCTTAAACAGTGAATGAAGAAATCATATATTAATAAAGCAATGATGTGCATTACTCAGTAGAATAAGTAATAATTTCATTATAAGAACACATATAAGAGCACAAATCTCAGTATCATATATATCAAGTAATTCAAGAAAAATGCTACTAATTTGCTTTGAATTTCCCACTCCTGGCCAATATAGTGTCCAGGTCTGAGACACTTATTTTCATATATTCTTCAAAAGGTAAGAAACCTCAAAAATAGTGAAATAAATTAATAACTTCAAGCACTAAAAACAAAAGAAAACAAACAAAACCAAAACAGAACCAGGAAAGAATCTGTATTGTCATAATATGAAACAATTACTTCAATGAAACATCAACCCTAGCTTCAAATAGTAGCAAAAAATTACAGAATGGGTTAGAAGATTGTGGGGAAAAGTCCTCATTCAATGCAAGCAGTTATCTGGAATTATCTTGTTCAGTTTCAAGCCTCGGGTTTCTGGGAAATGGTAAGATAAAAGAACTGATCAACAGCAAGGACAAGTCAACATCTGAGTAATACTAAATAAAATGTCACAATTTTTTTGTACTAATATATGTGCCTATGCAATAATTACTTGCATTTTCCTCCTTCCTTTAAAAAAAAAAAAACTGAAACAAAATATTAGATATTAAATATTAAATTCTTCAGGTAGTTCAGTATGTTTACAGATATACTTCACAAACATTCATTCATCACAAATAGCTCAAAATTTGATTTCTTGTTTAGACAGTCTAACCTCCACACTGCATTGCTAAGGACTTTTTTTCCCCATGTAGTACACAATGATTAGTCTGGAAAGCTGCATTATTCTTGTTGTTGGGTTTTTTTTTTTTGCTGGTTTTGTTATTATTAGTTATTATTATTAGTAGTAGTAATAGTAGTAAATTAATTTAATATCTCAATAGTCTTCTTACAAGACGTTCTTGTTTTTTTGTTTGTTATATATGTAATTTTTTTGAAAATACAAGAAAAGTCATTCCAGATTTATAATGATAACTGTTGTTCTCAGTTTACACAAGAACAATGAAATGTATATTATATGATTTATCATATCATAAATTAATGATATTCTGGTAACTGCTTTGATTTTTTTTTTTTTTTTTTTTAATGGAAGGTTAGGGAACTTACTCATCTTCCATTATCCAGTAGAAATATTTTTTTAAACTCTAAATAAAATCACTTTTCCTGACCTCTTAAAAATTTTTCTGTTCCATGGTATGCAGAAAATCTTAATTCAGTTATTGTTTTGAAACTTCCACTATTATGACAGTGACTCTAGGTATCATGCCTACTTTGAACTGAATTTAATTTTGGTTTAACTACCATTCTATAAAATGTTTATCATTTAGCTGTTGGTTTGGTTTTGCTGGTGTTTTTTTCCAGGTTTTTTTTTGTTTGTTTGTTTTTTAATACAACAGAAGACCCTGATGTAATTACTTTTGTTTATGAAGCTCCAGTGGTATAACAGATTTAAAAATCTCTATTCCAGCATGGAGAAATTCAGTGTCAAGGCTCACCAAACAGCCAGCTCCAACACTCTCTATTTTATCTTGATCTCCTTACCTACATATAAAATGCCATATATGTGCAGAGCTCATACTAGTAGTTGTAATGTATCAAGGAGTACCTGATTATATTTTCCACTATTATTCTTTTGAGACTTACTGATCCTGTGACTGGGTAGATATGGAGGAAATGGGAAAATAAAAGCATGGCAGCACATCCAGTTTTGCATATGAGTTTCTTTGGGTCCCAGGGTCCTACTTTCAGTTCAGATATTCCTTAACTTCAAACTCTATACTAGATTGTTTTTTGGTTTTTGTTTTTTTTTTTTTTTTTTTTCATTTAAAAGTCTGTTTTTCTCTCTTTCTTCCACAAAAATGTAATTTAATGCTAAGCTTACAAGTCTTTCTTGTCAGCATTAAAAAAAGATAAGGCTAACTCAGAAGTTATTCTAATGAGTCAGTGGCATTGTGTTAAAGCAAAACCCTAGAGCGAGTTTAGGATCAGGCAGATTGAAACAAGTAAATACAGTATGTCAGTCTGCAGCCCAGAAGTAAAGTAATTTTCTACCTCCTGTGTACCTCTGGCAGCTATCTATATTTGCTGCTCTCCCATCAGCATCAGCAAAGCAACCACTTAAACTTGATCCTTCTGTCCTGATCAGTTATCTGGAGAAAAGGCAGTAGAGATCTGTCTTAATTCATATGGGATGCCCTTAATGCTTCCCCTAGAGTGGACATGTTTTTTTCTTACTAGAATTATCTGTTTTCTGTTTCTTACACTAGCTATTTATCTGTTTCCATATCTCATAAGAGGTACTTGAAAGCTTCTATCTAAACCAGGTTCCAATTATGTAGGATTAAGAACAGGCTGTTAAAAATTCAGTCACAGAACATATGCTGTCATTTTCAACACCATTGGCAATGCCTTGAATTGGAGAGGATGTGAAATAGTCAGGAGTTTTCATCTGCACTCAGAACACTGAATATTTCTTAGTAAAACATAGAAGTCAGGTTAGCTTCAAAGTACAAAACCTATTTGTCAGAGATGAGATCTGTGTGGAAATGGTGAAAGTCCTGTTTGGATAAAACCCTTCAGAAGCATATGAGCAAAAGCTGGGTTCTGACACTGTAGCTCAAATTCTGAGTGCAGCATTTTTTGTGAGCCATCTTGGTGAATGAAAGCTAAATAACTTGCGAGTGGGGTTCACAGTGGGAAAATCTGGCATTCTGGAAAGTGACACAGGATCTGGGTACACCCCAGTCATTACAGACATTATTAATTTTGTGTAGTTGGAGGTCTGGTATCTCACACAAAATATAAACTTCGGGTCATCTGTCTACTCAAGCTTTTTGGAAAGTCGTGGGTGCGCTGCTATTATTTTCTTAGGGACTGCTGCTTTAGGTCCCCTATAGGATGCTGCCATATGTCCATTTGTCTTTAAGCAGAAGAGAAAATCACAAGAGTACCAGGAATATGTTTGCTTTCCCTTGCATGGTGATGGTTTAGCTCATCTTGTCTATTTATTATTATTACCCATCAGAAGCTGAAATAGCTAACACTGTTTTTTTCCTATCCATTCTCATAAGGATTTTACGCTCATGTAAATTTAGACCACACTTCCTACACATTCTGTGAAGAACAAGATGGAAATTGCATAAGACCAGCTTTTGGCAAAGGCATTGTTTTCATTCCATTTTTACTTAGAAATATTATAATATGTATGAATCTTATACAAATATGAAAAGAAGGTACAACCTTTGTAATGAAATATTATTTATCATATTTAGCTAATTATTAATTACTTCAGAATTACTAGAATCAGCAGGTCTGTTTTAGAGCGAGAAGCTAAGATAAAAATCACTTGCCCTCAATTGCCTAGCAACCTGGCAGGAGCTATAGGATGAAAAGGTAAATGCTTTTGAATCCCTTTCTTAGTTCACAAAGGGGGATTATTTTTCCCCTTCTTCCTCCAAAATACCATTAAACTAAAACCCCCAAAAATTGACCAAATGTGTCTGTTTATACTTTGGTCACCAGTTTAACTTCGTGGTTAATTTTTTCCGCAGCAATTTGACCATGTTTTCAATTGGTAGCGTTGACATATAATAGCTATTTGAACAGAGAGCACATGACATCCAGAAGTGAACTCTATGGCATATATGAAAGCATTCATCTTGCACTATATCTTGAAAATTCAATTCTTATAAAAGAAAAATCATTACAGAGACACAAGTGCTCTGAGGACAGAACTGGGAGCACATGGGGGTTGTTTTCAATTGAAGCATAAAAGAGTTTTAAATCAATTTCAAAGTTCAATACCCTCCAAGGGAGGGTAATGAGGAAAGTATATGCAGCAACCCTGTTTTCCTTGAGAATATTTTGTTAATTTGCTGTGTTACCTGGGAGATTTTACCCTTGCTTTTTCTGGATGGGTAGGTAAGTGGAGAACAATATGCAAGCACCTGAGAGGGTCAAAACACAAAAGACTAATTCTGTATTCTGACAACCCTTGCACAGTTGAATCCACAACTCTGACTGAAATTTTTACGAGGAAAACTTGGTCCATATGGTCAACAAATAATACCTCTTTAAATTAACTAATTAGCGAAAAAGGGCAGAAAACATGCTGAACTATAGAGATAAAGGATTTACTTTCTGTTTATTGAACTCTAACCAAGTAGTTCTTTGGTTCAGAGGAGAACTTTGATGAATTTTTGTCCCAGTTTTTTCAAAGCTGGCAAAACAGGTACTGTGGGCTGGTGGAGAATTAGTTTGAGTTTAAACTAAATTAATTCACTTTAATTCATGCAAAATGTTTTGAGATGAGAAAACTAGAAAAATGGACATTCTTGTCAACATATTTTGAAGACATTCTGCTATTTGAAATGTAAGAAGCAATCCCAATAAAGATACCATAGAGAGAAATAAAGTGGTCCAGGCAACATAAATAGTGCAAAATATAACATAGATATTGCTATCATACATGAGACAGAAGTTAAAAAGTGGACTATATATGTTCTCTTTTCAATATATTGAAATTAATGAGAAATTCTCTTTACTTAATATGCATGTTGTTCTGTATGTCATGGTTTAAGATTACAAGGCAGCTAAACACTACACAGACACTTGCTTACAACTCTCCCCATAGTGGGATGAGGAGGGAATTGGAAAAAAACCATAGACCTTGTGAGATAAAGACAGTTTAATAGGACAGAAATGGAAGAAAATATAATGATGATGCTAGTAATAATAATGATACAAAATTTAGACTATATAAAGGAAGTGATGCACTATGTACTTTCACGTGCTTACCACCTGCTGACTGATGCCCAGCCATCCCTTAGCCAACTTTCCCCCAGTTTCATATGCTAAGCATGACACCATATGGACTGGAATATCCCTTTGGCCAGTTTGGATTGGCTGTTCTCTCCATGTCCCCTCCCAGATTCTTGTGCTCCTCTAAGCCTACTCACTTGTGGGGTGGTTTGAGAAGTTGAATAGACCTTGACTTAGTGTAAACACTGATCAGCAACAACTAAAATATCAGTATGTTATGAACATTATTCTCATCCTAAATACAAAAACAACTCTATACCAGCTACTTGGAACAAAATTAGCTCTATCCTAGATGAAATCAGGACAGTGCACCAAAAAAAATAGTATTAGGAATTTTAGTGTTAAATCCCTTTAGTTAAAAGTGATGCTAATGTTAAAAGTCTAAAAAGATATTTTGTGACATTTTGCTTCTTAAGATATCCCTCAGATAACCCATACATAACTGTTATTGTATATTAAATTATGTGCCAGTACTTATTTAACATACAACTGCCTTATTACACAGGAATTAAATACATATCAGAGATCTTTAGTCTGAGGTTTTACTGTTAATATTAAACTTTTTCATGCTTTTCAATGGCTATGTGCAAAGTATGATTGCTATATTTTTAAAAATATTTCTGTTCTGTTTAATTTACTAGAATTCAGCGTTAGGTCTCTTTGCCTCCTAAGTGGTGATCAGGGTAACAGAGTCACTGTGGGCCATGAACTTTCAGACAAGTTTGGTGAAATTCCTTGTAAAAACCTGTGAATCTCTGCTGAGTATTAATATATACCACCAGGATGCACCAGCCCTGAAAGCATTCAAGGCCTTATTGGATGTGGCTTTGAACAACCTGGGCTAGTGCCCATGTCAGGGGTGTTGGAACTAGATGATCTTTAGGTCCCTCCCAACCCTAACCATTCAATGAATCCATGATTTTATTAATACCTGTGGGGTATAAATGTGTCATCTTGGGGGTGTGTCTACCAAGAAATGCTGAAGCTGAGCTGCTCTGGCAGATATATAAAAAAAATGGCTCATTGATAGCTTGAGGAGCAAACTGTACCTTGAAGGAAAGGATTCTTTCTCATGGTATGAATCAGATATTGCATGCATCCTTTTGATATTAAATATAACTTTGTCATGCTTTCACAATACTTTGCTCCCTTTAATGTTGTGCTTCATATTGCAGGGGAAAAAAAAAAAGATTTATGCTCACACTATGAATTTAAATCCTCTTCTCAAATTTAGTGTCATTTTGATGAATTCTGGAACAAGTCAGTACAATGCAGAAGAGAAATTTCATGTTTTCATGAAATTCAGAAGCATTTGGGATTTATTTTTTTATTTGAAATCTCTTAAAAGAAAGAACACATCTCTTTATACAACATCAATATATGTCAAATACAAGCCTTACAGCTCATACCATTAAACATCTGAGCAATACTTAGGCATTTTCAAAGTTAATTATTTATTCTTAAATGCTATTTCTATTCAAATTTCTGATCCTTTGAAATTGATAATTTTGTAGATATATAAATCTTTTACTTATTTATAAAAATTTTTATGTAAGTATTTGAAGTTTTCAAGAGTTGATTCTTTCACAGCTGATTTGAATTCTGGTGAGAATAATGCTGGCTTTAACAGAATTTAAAAAATCCCTTGGCTTAAACATAAACTTGTCTGAATAAAAACCATCTAAAAGTAAAGAAGCTGTAATTTGGCCTCAAATCAAAGAAACTTTCAGACATTTATTTTAATCAGCCATCAGTCTTAGTGTTTTTTCCCTGAAAAACTGTGATTAATGTTAAATGTGAGTTAGTATAAGAATTCTAAATTAACATTCAGCAGGAAACAGTAGTAGAATATTGGAAAACTCTTCTGGAAAGAATTAACTTGCCACTCTTCAGCAGTCCAAGGAGAATATTATATCTTAGTTCTGGAGAATTCTGTGGACTACTTTTCTTTGAAGCAAAAACAGAGAAGGAAGGTTGTGGTTTTATGACAGGCTCACTTAAACCTTGACCAAAAAATTAAAAAAATTTAATGGCCACCATTGGTATTTTTTATACCTAAAGGAAACACAATATCCACTCCTTTTTCACATTTTTGAGACATAGATATGTCGACAAAATACATATATACACAAATATATACTCATACACACACACACATGCACACAAATACATCTTTCACATGTGGCTATGCACTGAGGAATGAAATAAAGAATACATGCTCATGAGAACTGCCTCTGGGGTTTTCTTCAAAATGAAACATTTTCAGAAACCTGACATTGTCGGGATGGGGGGAGAGGGCTGAGCAAACGGTATAGAGAGAGAAGTGCTTGCTGACAGGTTGACAAAAGTACATGTAGCCTTTCCTTCTAGAGGGGAGAGGTTAGACACTACACCACCAGAGCAGAACCTTGGGGTATTACACAGCTATCCATTCACAGCTTTCACAGTGATGAATGAGGTCTTAGCAGATGCCTTGCAGAGAACCGGCAAGACAGAGAAGCAGAAAGGATGAGATTACTCATATGTCTGACCTTTTCCCCTCTCAGATTGGGTGAGGCAGGTGATTAAAAGATAAAGTCTTGGGTGATCTAATCAAAGCCATCTGCTCCCACTCTAGTCAAGTAAGAGAAATTCTCAGAAGCTTAAGGAACATGAAGAGTTGGTTTAATCAGAACTTAAACAGAAATATTATGGTAAAAGCACTCAGGGGCTCTGAGGACAATGCTCCTATTCATTGAGGAGCTCCAGATATATGGATATAACTTTCTTAACTGGTTCTCAGACTTCAAAATACCGTCAGTTACATTAAGCAAAATTAAGGATTCAATAAAACCTGATGGGTTTGAGCATGAGGGAAAAATAGCCTAAACCTGTCACCAGATACTTACCTTAAGGGGAATGACGCTTCTTGCAATTTCTTTTAAAGCATTGAATACTGGATGAAACCATATGGAACATATGCATTTCTTTCTGGTGATGAAAAACCTCATTCAGAAGATTATTAACAATGAAATTAATAAATACATCCTTAATTTGAACTTTTTTTTTCCTAATCTTTTGTAATAAGCAGGAGAAAAGTTCCTAACAGAATATTCTGGCATCAGCAGCCTTTGTGATAAACAGGATGAAACATTTACAAAATTGACTACTCCTTTTTAAGGGGAAAAAAGTAATTAATAAATACCCTATAGCCCAAGGAAGCTAAGAACTTTACTCTGTGCACAGATCTGCTCCACAAAAATGTAAATTTCTAATTTCACTAACTCATAAATGGGAAATGATGACCAGCTTTTTGAGTTGAAATTCCTGTTTTAGTCTGCTTGGCTTCCTGCATGTATGATAGTCAAGAGAGACACAGGCTTTTCTGATAACGGTAGTCAAAGGCTGCCTGGTATTGCAGCAGAGGTTTGGCTGTCTTGCACCTATTTTTATTATATTGTTTTTTCAAAGGATTGTTAGTATGTCAGCCACAGTGTTTCAATGAAATTCAGTAGTATTTTGAGATGCACAAAATTTTCATCATTGCATCTATTTATGGAGACAACATATATTCATTCTCCCCAATCTACCTCTGATTTTCTATGCAAATACTGCCAGGCCCACTCAAGGCCACTGGAGTTAGTTACTCACTTGACTGAAAAGCATGTCAATGCAAATTCAGGCTGATAAACCAGCACACAGATCTCCAGGGCTTCAGCAAGTTATAATTTAACCACAGCATTAACAAAACAAGATAGCAATTATGCAAGGAATCAGCTGAAAGGTTATTTTTAATTTTAAATTTCTGCCTCTGTACAGCTGGGTGTTGGAATTAAAAAGCACGACGAGGCACGTGTCCCCATTAGGCAGGCCTTTGGAAACCAAGCAGCATACTGTACTAAGCATTATGCTGTGGATATTTCACAGTAAATTTATCAGCACTAGCCCTGAAAGCAAATGGTTTTCTGGTGTGGTGGAATGTTCTTTTTAATATTAGTATATCAAATATTTTTGGCTCTGACAGTGACAGCAAATTAGTGCTGACTTCATAAAGGCAGAGTTGTGTGCAGCCCTGGGGACATTACAAGGGCTCTTCTGACTGCCATAAGTCCTCACCTCCAGGACCGTCTTGTCCTGAATTCAATCTTTGCCATGAAGTCAGATCAGCTGAATTCTTAACTTTCTCATTCTTCACCATTTAATCATGCGTATAATATCCTTGTAAAGGCCCTCTAACAGACCTATTTACATTAAAAACTTGATTTCATGTGCTCCCATTTGTCCTTGGTAAACTTATTGCTCTCCTTATTCATTAGCTGCTCAGCAATCACTAGAGCTGGTACAGTTCCTGTGAAGTCTCAGCCCCCATGGGAGGCTGTTCTGGAGCCTCTACAAGTCTGTGAAGATGATGAGGCTGCTCTCAGGCCCCTGACAGTCCTGTCTGCCCCTGCCTCACCTTTCCTGGGGCTTCCACATCCTGTCTACAACCTAGGACTCAATGTCAGCTTCCCAGGGCCAGCAGCCCTTGTCCAGCCACAGCATGGCAGGGCTGGTCTGCAGCTCTCCACAGGCCTGGCCTGCCTGGCTCACGTGGATCCACAACCCGTCCTGTCCCTGGCCCATTTCCGCCTCCATGGAGGTGCCTGAGGCCTGGGGCCGGGCTGTCCCTGCTGGCCCACCTGCTCTGCTCCTGCCTGGGACCATGGGGTGGGCCCTGGCTGTCAGTCCCTGCCCTGTTCCTTGGAAAGAATCCCTGTGAAGGCCCATATCCCTATGAGCGCTGGTGACATTTGCAGTGCCCTGAACAAATGGTCAACATCTCTGTGAGACAATTGAGAAGAGGCAGGGAGTAAACTCAAACACTGAAAGTCAGCTGACGGTACCCATGAATTGTTAGGATGTCCCATGTCCAAGTTTTGGTTGCTCCACGGCAGCTAGTGCTGTTCTAAACATCCTAGTCTGGACGTTAGCCATTCCCAGCAGACAGTTAGGATGTTTCTACCTTTTTCTGAGGTAGGAGAGGACATAATAAAATTGATACTAGCTCAGCATGGTCACTCTGTACCTCAGGTCAGAGAAATGTCCATGTCATACTTAAGTTACTAGAATAAAGTCAGCCAAGATAAGCTCTCCATTCATATTACAGGCTTGATTCAGTTTCCTGGACATCCAGTTTCTGGGGTTTATTGGAAATAAATTGAGGAGTATCAAGCCGGCACCCCAGCAGCCACAGGGGAAAGCCTTGGGTAAACAGTAGTTTTCCCTCATGTCAGTCAGTTCACATGAATGTCTCACAGATCCTGAGGCATCTGAGATGTCACTTGTATGATAACAAATGTGCAATTGAATCAAGGCCTTTGTGCTTACACAAGCATAGCACCCCCGTAATGGACAGGTTTCTGCAATATAGAAGCTTTTGAAAAATGTGACAGGTAATTTTCGTTTGGAAAGGTGCATTACACAGCTATAATTGTCATTGATTTGCTTTTTAAAGTGCTAAAATCTGGGACACGGTTTTGTAAATCATCACTTCTGTGTAACACAAAGGAAGATATGATCACTGGAAATGTTTCATATAAGAAACAGCTTTGAATTAAGAGGCTTTGATGGTGCATACTATAACTAGTTTTCTGTTCTCCTGTTGATCTGATTCAGCCCAGACTATTTACATTATATGGCAGAACACAAAAAAGTAGTTTTTGCATGTGTGGAATACAATTCAAAGCCTTTTGAAATCAGTTGAATACTTTTCTTGATTTCCCAGGAGAATTAGATGTGTAATGTGGCACTGAGCATCTCAGATATTCAGATGGGACGTTTCAGTACACAGAAGCAGTCAGTTTTGTTTTAACTGGACAACTTTGACTGTTTCCATATTTTGTGTGAACTTCCATGTTCATGACTGCACATTTTAATTACTTTAAAAATGTCTGAAGCCAGAGGCAGACACTTCAAACTGCATAAAAGTAAATGAATGAATAGCAGCAGTAATGTTCATTTCTTCTGATGGATACACAGACTGGCCCACTCAATATAATCTGAATGTTTGAACAATATATGTCTAAACCCTTAAGCAGTATAAAAATTAGCTTTCAAACTACAAATCCTGGATTCAAAATGTTTTCATGAGTTTGACATGGCAGTCGAGTATGAACAAGAGGAGTAACATAAGGCATGAGATATGAAAGACAATTAGCAGACCTGGAGTTACTGTCACCAGATCTTCACCTGCATTAGGCTGGACATTATTATACTATTCATAACTGTCTTTCTTTGTTTAGATTGTCTAGTAACAGGTATTTTTACTATTTCCTTCATCTTCTTACAGATGGATTGACAAAATTTGAAACTAAACTGGAATTACACCGTTCCTGTAAGCTTAGCACTGGTCTTTTCTCCAGCTACCTCAGTGGTTTTGCTTTCCACCTGGTTGCCATGCAAGTTTCTGAATAGTCAGAGCCAGAAGAAAAAAAAGAAAAGGAAAAAATCCTTTTTGAGAACATACCCAACTGATCACAGATCAAAATATTTTGTAGTAATGGCATTGCTTATTTCTGCTATTCCTTCTTCTTCCCTCACTGTAGCAGTTTTCACGATCCTATTACTGAGAAGTTCATGATATTACATTTGTGACTGCCATATAATTTCATTGAAACATTCATATTCTCTTTTTTTCTTTTGAAGGGCAATATATTAAAGTGATATCCCTCTTGTTTTTTGATTTAGTTTGGTTTGTTTCCAAAAGGAAAACAAATGTGTCTCTTTCCTGTGTGTCTGGCCAGCTTGCTAAAACTTCCATTTCTCTTCCGAAAATTCCACTTGGCAATTTCAAACAGAAATCCTGCAGCCTAAAGACAATTGCCATTGGGTCACAAGTGCAAATATTATGAGACTTCTTCCTTTTTCTCTTTGTTAATTTAATCTTTTTCTGTTTCCACAAAAATATTCTGCATTTTTTTCATCTCTCAAAATAAACCGTAAAATCCAAAACCTAAACCAAAATGATGAGAGAATTAACAGGTTACTCTTCATTTGCCTGATCAAACTATTCAGATGTCAGAGGAGCACTGAAAAAGAATAGGGTAAGGAAATGGAAAATGTTTGTGTTTAAGTTAAACCACACACCTAAAGGTTGTCACACTCGAAAATTCCAGAGTCAAGTTTCATAAAATGTAAAAGTATTCTTGCACTGTTAGAACTTGGCAGGGCTATGAGAAAATATTATAATCTTGTTTTCCATTTATTCTGGCTAGCTGACATTTTTGCCTCAGTCTGGCATGCAATAATCATTAAGAGAGACTGGCATTTCACAAAATTTGGTAAATGAATGACAACTTTGGGGATTTTTCCCCCTTTTTTTTTTTTTTCCCCGGGCATATAAAGCTTGTATCAAATGTGACTGAGAAATTACATTTGCATACACACACCTACACAAGATTTTTTTGTCCTGTAATTACTATAGCTATTTTAAGTGCACACTGTTCACATGTATATACGGATTTTTTCAGGCATAGTTTTGACATTGCACATATGTGTACTATAGTTAGAACGAGATCATGAGCTTTTGCATATGGGCTTGAGCAAGATGATGGGAGTTAAGACTTGTCTTAACTTCTGTGTAGGAACTACCGACTTAGTAGGACAGAAAAACAGAGGCAAAGCCCTTTGGTTAGGTTACCCAGGAGAGTAGGGAGCATGTACATATGGGACACCTAAAGCTCAGATCACTGAAAGGAACCTGCCTACAAGTGCCTTCACATCAGCTTCCTGAAAGGACTGAGAAATTACCATCGAGACAGAATTGGAGCGCTTATGCTTTAACAGCATAAATCCCAGATTTAGCAGGATTCTGGAATCCTGCTCCTACATGCACCATCTAACTCTAAAACTATTGATGTTAGTTTTTGCCAGAAATTTTCCAGTTGTCTAAAGCACTATTTCTGTTTTTATGAACAAGTACCTCTTTTGGAACAGGTCTAGGTTACTTCCCCAGCTCAGACCTCAGCACAGGCAAAATAGGTGTTTTACCATATAATGCAAGGCTAGAGCAAGGCTAACTAATTCACAGAACATCAATTTCTACAGGCTTATTGCATCTACTACTGCTGGGAAAAAGATACTTTCTCTTTCCTTCTCTTATTGCTTTGGTACATTAGTATAGTGGTTAGAGCTACCACACAAAAACTCTCAGAGGCAGAAATTGACTGAGGTTGGAAGAGATCTCTGGAAGTTGTCTACTCAACCCACCTTACTCAAAGCAGGGTCAGCTACAGAATGTTTTTCAGGGCCATGCCAAGTTGAATTTTGAATATCTTCAAGAACATGACCTCTCAGATTGACTTGTACCGGTGTTTGAGCCTTGCAGAAACAAACAAAAAGGTTCAAATAGCTGAAAAATTTTTCAAAATATGAACAAATCCAACTCTTTCAGCCTTGCCTCATATTTGGGCTGCTTCAGGTCTTTAGGCATCTTCATGGCCCTTGGCTGGAGTCTCAAATATTCTAGACGTAGAGTCTGACATAAAAAAATATAGAGATTTACAGGATCAAACTATTCCTCTTTTGTCACACATTTATTTTATTTTAAATCATTTGAGCCTTGTGCAGCTAAACTGTTGTTTATTGCTGTGTGAATTGCAGTATGTTTCAGCATTTGGCCCCTCTGAAATTTTGTTTTTAGCCCAAGAGTCAATAAAAGAGTTTTGTGTGGTTGGATCTTCTCCTTTTGCCATGTCACAATGCAACTCAGAGTACATAACTGTGTGATAAGAAGTGCATTCTTCCCAGGTTTGAAAAGGAAGAGCTGTTTCTCAACGGAAGCCTAGATTTACTTGTGCTGACAGGGATTTTTGTATCAAATGTTATACACATGTGATTACAAATGATGAAAAATGCTGCAGGTTCTTCATGGACAAGATTTTACCTTCCTTACATATTGCTTGGAAAACTGCTCCTAAGATCACTGTAAAATTAAACAATATTGTGGAAGTTATCATCCAGACACAGAGCTTTGAGTTTGTTTATCTCTGGAATCATCCTAGATTGGCATCATTAACACATGTATGTTTACACAAATAATGGCTTAATTAATTGTTAAGAATTGCACTGCCCTGTTGAGTGTTTTAGGCAAAATCTGTACTTAAGAATAAATATTTATTTTTGAGTGCTGAAGGTGAAAAAGAATTCAGCATATTACTTCTGTCTACTAATTAATTTTCACCCTGACAAAATAGGTATCATCTGGGTGCCGGATTGCTCAGGTGGACAGACATATCTGTTTTAAAATTTGTCTGACAATATCTCCCATCCCTGCCCTTTCTTATTGTCAAACCATAAAATTAAATAACTTTCCAAGAAAAAAAATAAATTTCCAGAAGTTACTTTTAAACTAAATTAAATTCAGTGAGAAACTTGATATGAAGACTTCTGGAGAGTTCTGGAGAGTAAAGTCATCACTGAACAAAATTAGGAGAGTAAAGTCATCACTGAACAAAATTATGGTAGGGTCTCCTCAGTCAAGATTCTTCACCTGTTTGCTTTAGCCCTAATCTGAAAGACACATTCTTCCACAACTTCTTTCTCCCTGCTCCGCCTAGGAGAGAAGAAACAGCAAAAAAAGTCAACTCCATTGTTGAGATAACAACAGTTTAACAAATGGAATATAATAAAATACACTACTACTAATACTACTAGTAATAATAGTAATGAAAAGGGAGATAGGTAACAAAAAGAGAGAAAGAAGAAGAAAAGGAAAAAAAAGTGATGCGCAATAACATTGCTCACCAGTGCTGCACATCAACAATTTAAATATCAGTGTCATCAACATTATTCTCATACTGAATCCAAAACACAGCACTGTACCAGCTACCAGGATGAAAATTAGCTCTACCCCAGCTGAAACCAAGACAATGTGTCACATTCTTTTCTTAGATTCTCAGGTAAGACTAGTCGAAGTGGTGCTAGATTACATCAAAGTGTACCTTCATATATTTGGCAACAGGAAAATGCAGTGAACTTAGCAACTCATTTTATAGAGATCATAAAACAGCTCTCACAAGGTAACAGTCTGAGGTCACTACTACCCTGGACTGAAAGTGAAAGAGTGACCCATGATATGTAATAAAATGCTCCATATTCCATTATTATTAGGGTGAGTTCCTTTTATCTTCATTCCAACACTCTTTTTCTGCCTGTCACCAAACTTCTAAAATTTAAGGCATGGATCCTGAAAGTCTGGGTTACTGCTAGATTAACACCTACTAGCATAAAGAGGAAAGATAAAACATAGCTTTTAATCTGAAAGAAAAAGAAAATTAGAAAGAAATGGAACTGATGTATTGGATTTGTATTGTCTTTTTGTGTCTCAAGTCTAGGATATTGCAGAGGATGTTTTGGTTGACACAAATGTTTTTTTGCCAGGTTACTTTCAGTGGGGAAGTTATGTATTATCTATTTCAAAGTCTAGAGGAAGTATTCAAGGCAAGCAGAATAAAACATATGAAGGAAAACTTCAAAAATATTTGGTAAAAGTTTTAGATTATAGAAAGAAATAATGTTTATTGAGCAAGTACCATTTAAAGCAAATCTACCTTTTGTTTGCTTATCCAGACACATTTTGCATATGACATAGAATTGCTCCCCCAGACCTGGATTCAGATTCCTCATCATGAACTATGGTGTTGTCCTTTGAGAACACCATAGTACATGGTGTTCTCAAAGGTATTGCAGCTTTGTTGTTTGGGAAAAGAGTTTTGGGAAAGAAGCCATATATGTTTTTTGTTCTCAAAAATTATGACATTTGCGAGTAAAAAGGAAAAAGGATACAGGGGGCAAGGGGGTGTCAACATCACCCGAAATAAACAGTCATAGGAGAATGATTAAATCACCTTAAAATTAAAATGTTAATTTTTTCATTCAGTTAACCTATAAACTGATTTAAATGATTCTATAGCAGGCCAATGAGAAAGAAACTGTTCAATCTTCTCACCACAATAGAAACATAGAAGAATGAAATAGTAGAGCTTGTTACTTTTAATGTTCATATACCTTTTAAAATGTCTTGAGCAGAAAAAGGGAAACACTAAAAATATCCAACAGCACAGTTGAAGTTTACTTGGCCATAAAAGCTAAAATGTACAGTGTAGTTTGGTACTCCTAGTATTTGTACTTAATTTATAACCAATCACAGATTCAGAGAGTCAGCTGAGCTGGAAGGGACTCACAAGGATCATCAAGTCCTGCTCCTGTCCCTGCACAGAACCATCTCAAGTGTCACACCATGTGCCCAAGAGCACTGTCCAAACACCTGAACTCTGTCAGGTTGGTGCTGTGACCACTTGTGCCCAACCAACCTCTGGGTTTTCCTGATATCCAAACTAAACTTCCCCTGACACAACTTCAGGCCAGTCTCTCAGGTCCTGTCACTGGTCACCAGAGAGATCAGTAGAAAGGAGATCAGGTTTGATAGGAAGGACTTTCCTCTCATGAAGCCATGCTGGCTGTCACCAATGACTGCCTCATCTTTCAGGTGTTTTTCAATATCCCCAAAATAATCTTTATAACTTTTGCAGGCACTGAAGTGAGGCTGACACGACTGTAGTTTCTAGGCTCATCCTTCTGGCCCTTCTTGAAAATTGTGACAGTATTTGCCAACTTCCAGTCAGCTGGGACCTCTTCAGATTCCCAGGACTGTTCAAAAATCATCAAGAGAGGTTTTGCAATGATGAATCAACATCTAGGATACCCTGGATGCTGTCCAATTGTTAAACTAATTACAAAAATTATTTCTGGGACAAGAATTCTCTTCTGGGAGCAAAATAATGGATAACAGCTCTGAAAATTCTCTTCATCTCATGTTCCCTGCCCTCCTACAGACTCACTCGATGTTAAACTATATTGAGAATCTCAGCAGTAAATATAAATCTCACGATATTGATTTCAGGGATACATTTTCTGCAAATAAAACTGGGTAGCCTGATTTTTGACTATAACTCTTCACACCTGTCTTTCAAATGGTTCCCAAAAATACAGATTATGGGATATAAATAGAAAAAAACCTACTCAAGTAATCATATATATTTAAATATTAACCAATCATTAAATAGTGGTTGTTTGCATTTTTTTTTTTCTCAATTTGTAGAACAGACATTAAACTGTACAAAATATGTGGGCTAATGTTTCTAAGGAAACAGTATATTAATAAACAAATTAAAGACTTTGGACATACCAGTCTGCAAAAATGAGGAGATCATGAAATCAAATCTTCATCTTTATTGGCTGAAGAGTGAAGTGTGGCAGCAATCATGATGGGTTTATTGGAGTCTCTGCAATGGCAAGTGGTTTTTTTTTGTTGTTGTTTTTTTTTTTTTACTTAAACACAATAATAATAAAATAAGAATAATAGCAGTAAAAATGGCACTTTGTTTTTCTGTCTTTCCACCTGAGTGACATGTAGACACATTGGTCCTAGTCAGCTTGCAACCTGTCAGAAATGGAAACTAATGTGAATATGAGATGAGAAACATTGTAAGAAAGCTGTAATCTGTCACTTGTTGGCTCTGAATTACCTTGCTACTTTACAGTTACTTATATTGCTTGGGGTAAAATACTGATCAGTCTGAATAAGGGTGGCAGAATCTGGGGTTATTATCAGGGGAACACAGATGTTCTCAGCATCCCTGCTATCTGACAAGGAAGGAAATTGAAAACATTGAGAATCTTGAATGGGAGTTGCATCAGTAGATCACTGTACATATCTCATTCATGTTCTTTTTGACACACCTGGAAGACTAGGAGGAGGTTCTACCTTCATCAAGGAAAGAACCTAATGGAGTGAAGTTGTGAGGCATCTTGTGTTGTCAGCTAAAACTCAGCTTTAAATACTAACAGTGAAATCCAAATCTCTTCCCCTTAAGGGTGGGTCATCACACCTAAATGTTACTTGGCCTGATTTTGAATGCAATTATTTTTAAAATAGGTCACTCCATTAAATGGATTCAACTGAATTTCATAAATCAAAAACACTTTCTCTCTAGACTTCTCATCTGTGGTTCAGGAGAGCATGTTGCAACTCCTATCTCATTTAGGCTGATGGGTCGTACATACTTAAGCCTCTGGGTGCAATTGTCTGCACTGTTTTGCATCCTTCACACTTTGAGGTGGCAAGATCATAGTGTAATGAGCATTACCCTAAGCTAAATCCATATTTAAAATGCAAAAGAAAACCATGTTAGCTTTTGGTTCACCCACACTTTGTCTAGGACACCATTCATAGTCACCAGCATAGAATTATACCATATAGCCTGTTGCACTTTGTTCAGCATTCTCAAAGCTAGACAGAAAAACAGTATTTAAATATGTCTTCCTTAGATAGGACTGTATTGGCTTTCAATCTCATATAGATTCCATGGTGATGCTGTCTTAAAAGCAACTGAAACCTTTTCTGAACAGTTCAATCTTCATGTAAGTGTTCAGGTTCATTCATGATGTGAAACTATTTCCTCAAATCAGAAAAAGCCTTTTTAATAGAAATAAAATACCATCACCTTCAGATTAAAAAGTTTAAAAGCTTGGTCTCCATCGCTATAAATCTCAGACATATGCAGTTTGGATAAATGTGATGAATATACCTGGTGGAACCTGACAGTTTATTTGAAGTATGCAGAACTCACTGCTTGCCCTATAAGTTGCAAATATTCAGACATAAAAATGTGCTTTTATTTGCAAGGCCATGTTCTAAATGGAACCTTTACTTGAACATTTTTTTAGAGTCTGTGTTTATTGCTTCAGAACTAAACTAATTGTAGGCAAAGCTCTGTTTACTGTGTAGTTACAAAGAACATGTTTATTATCTTAAGAAATCATCTAATATTAAGAAATCATCTAACCAATCCATTTCTTAGAAACCTAATACTTTCTCTTTGGCAAGCTGGACAAAGCTCAAAAGAATCAAGGAATTTGATCCAAGGGTTAATAAAATGTCTTCGGTTGGGGGTGTGTATTTTGTTACCATCTGTCAGAGGTGGGGCAGTTATCTCCTGTTAAGTGGCCACCTGATGAAACCAGGTGGGGCAGTTTTCTTTATCTTTTCCACAACCAATCCTCCCTCAAGGAAATATCTTCCATTACTAGGCCATTTGAGTCCCACCATGAGATGCTCTGCCCAGGGGGAGGAGCCAAGCATTCCTACCTGGATAAAAATCTGACATCTGGAACACCTTGGAGAGCCTTCTCCCACTGCATTCTCAGAGGAAGACCAGGCCCATCTACACCACCACTGGAACTTCAGAGGAAAACCTACATCCTTCTACAGGATCAGTGCTTCAACAGAACCACATCCAGAAGGACTTCAGCCACCATTTCATTGGACTGTTACCAACACCCTGACCAGCAGGGTGTCAGGTGGTATTCTGACTCTGTCAGTGGTTCCTTTTCTTGTACTATTGCATTTGTATTTTTAATTTTCCTAGTAAAGAACTGTTATTCCTATTCCCATATCTTTGCCTGAGAGACCCTTAATTTCAAAATTCAGAGGGAGGGGGTTTACATTTTCTGTTGCAAGGGAGGCTTCTGCCTTCCTTAGCAGGCACCTGTCTTTTCAAACCAAGACATATAGAACAAAAAATAGTTCTCAAAATATGTGGTTCTGTAAAAGATAAAATTTATAATACATTAAAATAAATGGAGTTTTGTCTTGAAAGAGAAGAAACAAATTGCAAATTTGCACCTGATGGTAACTAGAAAAAAGAAAGTGCATTGACCCAGTTTTGGAGGGAATGATAAACAGCTGTAATATTTATCTTGACTGTCTCAAAAACAACTACAATGTATACTTTGATATGGGGACAGTATGATGATGAATTTTTTTTCTACTAACAAATTATAGTAAAATAGCCACCACCACCAATAAAATAACTGGATCATTGTTTTCCAGTTTGTTTAGACAAGTGCTTTCTTCAGCTTCCTGCTTCTATGAGAAGAAACAAACGAATTTTTTCTAGAGGTGTGTCAGAACACAGAAATCAATTTTGTGCACTTGTAGACTATTACTTTCCTCAGAACTTAGACTATATTTTGCATGTCAAGCAAGTAAAATCGTCCCCAAGTTTAAAAACCATTTTTTCTTCCCTTTGTACCTTTGCCTATGCAACGTTGAAAAGTCAGCTGATTTTTTTATTTTTCCACAAAACAAACAAGAACCCATTATGGTTTTAATCCCTTTTTCATAATTTTCTACTTAATATTGCCTTTTAAATTGTGTTTTGAAACAGTGAATGGTTTGAAGTAAACTGGTGTCATAAAACTATATATCGTAATGGCTGGAAAAGAAAATGTACTGTTAACTGTAAAAAGTAGGAAGTTGGAAGACTAATTTTTTGATGTTTCCAGAAGAATGTTTCCCACACTTCATAGTTTGGGAATTGAGGACGCTGCTAAGAAAAGATTGTAAAGATGGACTTCAAAGGAATGATTAAAAAAAAAAAAAAAGCCTATTGAAAAGATACATAACCGTTGTTCTCATCCTGGATCTTCTTAAAAGTCATGGGTTTATAATAATCTAGTTAGGTTTGCCATGCTGTGTATTATATCACTTTGTCATGAGTTTTTCTCTGACTACTGCATTGAAGGTGACTATGAGTGTTCAGTGTCTCAAGAAACTTCCCCTTTTGTTGAGATGACAATCTTTTGCTTTGTCCACTTTGAACCTCAACCACTTTCTTTCCTTTTCCATGCTTGTATTTTTAGTAGGAGAGCTCTTCTTCAACTCTGAAATTCTATTTAATTTTACATATAGATAGAAGTATAGAGTTTCAGTATGTGGAGGAGCCACATAAGAAGACTGAATAAACAGTATGGTTTTAGTTACCTTAGGAACTGTAGAACTTTATGGACTTGGGAGGAACTTGAGTAGAAAGAAACCAGCTGCAGTGTATTCATAATGGTAACATCACCCCAAAACCAAAATGCTCAAAAGGATAATTTAAATCAGAAGTTAATAGAAAACCAGTTATTGCAGAAGAACCGGTAGTTTAGGCTGACAGTGTCTGCAGAAGTGATATCAAAACTAATGCTAAGCATGTCTCTCAAAAGAGAGGAAGGAAATTCACAAGGGCAGCATAGTGCTTTATACATGGAATATGCAACATTAATCAGTGAAATAGGGAAAAACTTAGTAGTGTTTCCTTAATTATGCTGGAAGCCTGGAAAATAACATAAGGAATTATTACAATTCTTGGAATCTAAACAATTACCCTGACATTCCAGGTCAGAGACTTGGTGGAAAGATTATAAGCCATGGAATGTTGTATTGCTAGACTTCCAGCTTCATGGGGATTCTAGACTAGGACATAATGGAGGAAGAATGAATGTATGAAACTTAGGGAACATTAAATGATTAGGATTATAATTTAAAGGCATTATTCATTTTGGATGGAACTCTCATGTTATTAATAAAAATGTAGAGCTAGCATGGAAATATGCCTGCCCTTATGAGAAAAATACAAAATGCGGAGTGAGATGGAAAAATTTCCAAGTTTGGGACAAGTACTAAGTGTGAGAGATTCTGATTATCTACCTAGAAATCTGATAAGAGGTGTAAACTTCCTTTTTTGCCATGATGAATGTTTTATTTCTAGAACAATAAATAAAGTCTTAGAACTCACAGGAAAATATTCTGTTAAAAATTTGGTCTTGAGCCATGCAGGAGGAACCATATCAAGAGATATTAGTGAGAGATTTGTTATGTGATAGTGACCATGCCAGAAGGTTTAAAAGCAGGAAACAGGTCAAAAAAACCCAGAATATGAGTTTTCATTTTTCAGAAAGGAAGAAGAAAGACTTACAAAATAAATGAGACAACAAAACCTGGGAAGAAACCTCAAACAAAATGTAATAAGAAAACTCCAAACAAACACCTAAAATGCTATTTTCGTCTTGAATTCTACCTAAAAATTATTACAGTGGAAGTCCAAGTAAAAAGAATATGAAATTAAAATAAATCAAAATAGATCCCAAAATCTTATGTTAGGTCAGTAACTCAGAATACAAGCTAAAAATGATAACATAGATAAAAACTATGTTGAAGAAATTACAAACACACTAAATACGGATAACAAATGAACCATAAAATACGCAGAACATACATGAACAAGAAATTAAAAAAAACTCAAAAATAATTTGAATAGCACCTGCAAAAGTGTACTTAAACTGATAGTAAATCTCTTGCTAAGCACATTAAAACACTTTTGATAGGGAATTGGTGAGACCATATTGTGACAAAATTCTGAAAGAAAACTCAGGTGTGAAAAGGCTAGAGTAGATAAACACAAAGAATTCTTTGAATTGGCCTATACTGTGGAAGACATTGAATATATTCCCACTTCTAAAGCCCTTTTGCAGCATATAGGTCAAAGGAATTCAATCACTTCTAAAAATATACAGGATATATTAGACAAAATAGATAAATTAGGTGTTCATAAATCAGCAGTACCAGGTGATATTTCACCCATGGTGTGTAACATATCATGCTGAGGCCATCACACATATAGAACGGGAAGACTGTTGAGATTGCCTGTCTGTAATAAAACGTCCAGCTAGGATAGTGGGAATTGGAGGGACAATGAGTCTGAGTCTACAATAGAAAAATAAGATCTTTAACACAGCAGTAAACAGAGCCTTTTGAGAAAGAGTCAGCATATCTTCTGTAAAGGGCAATCCTTCCTCACTGACCTGTTGCAGTTCTGGAAGAATGATTGTTAGTATGAGTATGAACAAGGGATAGTTGAACCAATGTATTTGGATTTTTTAAAGGTTCACCAAAGGCTGCTAAAGAAAATAAGTTGTGAAAAGCTTCTTTTAAGCACAGAGAATTGGCTACGTGATAGAAGGGGTAGGGTAGGATGGCATAGCATTACACAGAATAGCATAGGATTGGATTTAACAGCTGCTTTCCAGGATGGGGAAGAATATGCAATGTGATCCCATAGGGTAGGTGCTGGGACCATCTCTTTCCATTATTTTAGAGACCTGGTGAAGAAAGGAAGAATGAATCTGCAAATCTGTGACTGCTACTAATCTCTTTGTGGTGAAGAGCACTGAATTGGGATATTATTAATCCTGAAAACTAATAAGAAGCTGTTGTTAACCAAGCCTCAATATTAGAAATAAAGATTCTTCAAACTAGAAAGAGGTTCTTTTCAAGCAGATAAAACACAGTCCTTCCTAAAACAGCAAGTAAATTTACAGAGCTTACTGTACTATGACATTGTAGATGGAGGCACGCAGTAAGCTGAAAAATAATTAGATGTTCATTTACTAAAATGTCTAAATAACAGTGTACCATTAAACAACAGCCTGTGGCCATTGACTGAGTTTGGACTGCAAAAAGCAACTAGATTGGTGTTCCCTCTTTAAACATCTCCTGCTACCTGTGTCGATGATTAGGCTCTGGGCTGGATGGGCTCTTGGTTTGACATCATATATTCCTATGCTTTTAATTAATGCATGTGACCCTCTTCTGATCACCTAAAAATTCTTCTGTGAATTCCTGCAATACCTGCCTAAGTTTCTGCCATCTGGTCTCTGCATAGGACCACCCACAAGGACAGTCATAGATCTGATATCTTCTCACTGTTTGGCATTTCTCAGAAAATACTATGTGGCTATGCTTTGCCTTGTGCCTGAAAGTTAGATTGACGCTTCCAGAAAACATGAGTTTAATGTATATTTATTGAGGAAATTATACTCCCTTGTCCAGGTTTTCAGAATTCTGACAACCCACGGCAAAGTAGCTTTAATTAGGATAACTGTAGTCCAGGAATGACAGGAAGTTCAAAAATCCTTCAGCTTCATCTGAAATAAATTTAAGGATGAAATTAGATTTGATGAGGCCTGGGTATACACTTGCTGTAATCATTAAACACTGAGCTCTCCCATGATTTTATTAAGTCTTCATTTGGACTGCCAAATCCTTGACATAAACAAGAAATTATCTTATGTTCATAGACACAAGAGGCATGTTGGGTTCCCTGTTGTCCTTGTATGTGAGCCATCCTAATATTTAAAACAAGGTATAGCTTCTTTTTTCCCTTAATTTTACCTTCATATTTGGGGTTTTTTTGATAGTTTTGGTTTGTTTATTTGTCTGTTTGCTTTTTTCTCGGATATACAGGTGGAAAGTGGACCCAATGCAAAATGACCTAGTCCCTTCTTGTTCACAATGTCAATATTGATATGCCAAGATACTGAGACACTCATGTTGTACCATGCTGCATATTGCTCTTTAATCAAAAATTGTGATCGATCTGACCACCTCCAGACCAATGTCAAGGGGGAAGAAACACAAAAGCCAAACCCAAAGCCTAATGTACCCAAAAACGTGTAAGTTAAGGCAAGGAAGTATTGTGCGCTTGTTATTTATTTTATTGTTTTATATTTTTAAAAATAACCTTCAGTAGCCATTGAAACAGATATAGTTGAGTGTGTCAGTAGATTAGAAAATTTCAGGTTTGTCATTGTAGTGAAATCAGGGTAGGAACAAGTACTGTTCGGTTTGCATACAAGATACAGCTTAAACTTACAGATGCCAGACATTTTTAATAATAAAGGCAGCTGTCAAATTATAAAAGATGTCAGCGCAGATAAAATCCCTGCAGCCATGCTGAGCTCTGAAAAAGTTTTCTTTTACTAGTATGTCATGGCCTCCCTCAATATCATATTAGGTAAAACTTGAAAGACATCAATGATTTCCACGTGAATTATGTTCTCTGTTCTTTCCAATAATAAAATAATCCTCTTTCTTTTTTCTTTTAGACGTACCATTAAAATAGTGCAATAAAGCACGTCGTCTAATTTTTTTTTTTTTTTTTTTTAATTTGAAGCTCTATATAGCAACTAAAGGGTTTGAAATATGGAGACCTTCAACACTCCACTGGAAATTTTATATATGGGCTGTACGGACTTCTTGCATTAGCAGAAATCAACTTTCCATTCCTTTAGCTAATCTACACAGATTTCTTGATTTGCTTTTGCCCAAAGGAGAGTAATAAAACAATGATGACAGTGATTTCCTAGCCCACATGAGCAGGTTAAAATGCTTAAAAGAAAACTCAGGTAAAGCTGAAGAGGAAAAGGTTTGAACAGAGCAGTTGTCAAAATATACTTAAGCCATTGCTCAAAAACAATCCAGGTGATTTACAATGCCAGTTGAAGCCCAGCCTCACAATGAAACTTCAGCACAGCCCTTCCCAAGTATTGACTAAGGTTCTTGTATCAAAAAAATAAAAAGACCAAAAAAGACATATTTTTCCTAATTTTCATCCAGGTCGTTTGAAGACAGCAAGGACATACGTAAAGAATCTACTGTATTTTTAGAGAAAATGGGATCAAGAAGAGACCTTTTATATCATAACCTGTTATATTTTCTGTAATGGTGGACTACAGTTTGGAGTACTTCACTGTTTTCTCTGTTCTAAATCAAAGAGGCTCCAAGCACGTAGGAGAATAAATTGTTTACAAAGAAAAAATTCTGTCTCAAACAGGTTTGTTTTTTTTTTTTTATTTTTGAAGTTTGGGGTTTTTGTTTTTTAAAACTACTTTTCATTGCAAATTTTTCAAAATTTTCAAATTTTTAACTCATTAGTCCCAGTCGTCTATCATAAGACAAAGACAAATTGACACATACACACATACTAAGTACAAGAAAAATAATTTGTAAAAAGATATTGCAACTTCTGGAAACATGAATATTTTTTATGTAATGCCAACATATTAATCACAGGGACTAAAATCCAAAACTACTTCATCCAGTGGCATATAATTAAACCTTAGGGAAATAGAATTATATTATCTGAGCAATCCTCTGTCTAAGAGAAAAAAGTGTTCATTTCCATGGATGCTAACAGAATTTGGAGGAAAAGAAGTGCTCCTTCCTGCACCTCTCACTGGTTCCATCACCCTCAAATCAAGTCACATTGAATTTATACTTCTTTTGGGTACATATGATTCTGAATATACGAATAATGAAGTTAGATAATTTATATATAATTTGCATGTAACTACTAACAGGAATTTACTGACTTGTATTTGGGAATGTAATATTAGCTCTTGAGGGTTAGAAGGACTGTAATAATTGAATAGCTCTTTCTTACTTACCATTGAATTGTAATCTGAATGTATGGTCAACATTATGGGATTGCACAAGAAGGAAAAGTCCCTGCTTAAAGCTACCAGGCTAGTTGTACAGTTGTAGTGAGGCATTTTGATTCATCTGACATAATTTTGTTTTCTATCATGAGGAGAAACACAAAGTGGGAAGATAGATGCAAACACCAGAGCAAAAGGGAGGAAAACACAGACCATTTTGAGGAGTTTCTCTTGTGTGCATACTGGAAAGAGAGAGAGTTCATGCACTCTCAGTCATACAGAACACTAAATAAAATGACTCCTGCACAAAAGCCCTCCTTGAGATAGCATCACTATTCTTTGAGCTCTTGGCAGTTTTAAAGGCCATTACTAACACCTCCTCTGCAATCTACTCCTCTGCACCATGTAAGTGTCAGGGAATCAGATCAAGCAAAACTCCCATTAAAGTAAATGAAAGTCATGCCTGCATAAGGGACAAATGTAGACTCAACAAGGATCTTTTGGTCTGGCCGCAGGAGCTCAGGAGCAGCCTCAGAGAGAAAGGATATGACCATTAATAGTGCTCTAGGTCAGGTAATTTTCTGGTCCATTAAGTTCTTCGGCAAGGAGAATCTAATATTACTTTGTTCTCTTAAGTATTCATGTAGACAGATAATAAACTTATGGTAATTATACCTTAGAGACATAAAGATACACGTAAGCATGCATTTATCTGTAGTTATGATGAAGTACTATTTCAATTCTGATTTCCACTTAGAAATTTGGGCAATTACATATTTTCTCCTTATTTAATGGAGGGAAATGTATTTTACTGTTTTCAGGGATATGAAATGCCAAGAAAATTGCTTGAGCCTGATTTAGGTTGAATTTGGAGGGAATGAGAAACATGCAAATTAAATAGCATATTAATATATTGTTTTCTCAGTTTCATGTCACAAAATAACCTATAACCAAACACAACAACTCAGGCAAAGCTAAGGCTCCCTGACTGAGGATAAAGTTTCCCTGAACCACAAGAAGTTCTTTTGTAGTCAGTCAATGAATTTATGATTTTCCTATTAATAGTATTGTTGTTTCAATGATTAAGAATTTGTTAATCAGACCTATTTTTCTGCCATACTTTGGCTATCCTTCTTTCATCTTATGAATAACATAGACATTTCTCGTTATCCATCCTAAAATTAATAAGGAAACACATAAATAGGTTGCTGCATTTGTTCCTAAATTGTGTGGAAAGATTTTAGAGTCTGTTTTCAGAAATATTTAAGTAGCAACTCCCAGATACATATGTATTTTGCAAACATCACTATTCATGTTCTTTAATATGTTTATGGAATATTTCTTCATACTAAAG
>VZSE01015287.1:538-142457 GCA_013398275.1 Promerops cafer
AAAAAAATATATTCATTGACTAAAGAAGCTTATTCCAAACTGAGGGACTGGTATTTGAAAATATCTGGTCTTCTGAACCCGAAGCAATTAAAAAATAAGAATAGATGATAATGAGTGGATTTGTCTAGAATGGTGTTTTAGGATGATTGATGATGCACTGAAAAACTGGATCACCGGTTTACAAATTTAGGGAGAAAATTTGAGTTCTTTTTGTGCTGAAGTTCAATACATTAATTCCAACATTTAAAATCAGAAACATATAATGTACATAGAATATACATCTCTATCAATATCAAAGCAGCTAACAAATTCATATTCATGGAAGGAACATTTTCAGACAACATATTAATTGCTTTTACAGCCTTTGATAAAGATATTCTTGAAATCTTTTTCTGAAATCTTAATTCTACTGTACACCTGACAATACCGAAGTATTGATCCAGGTGCTCAAAGCACAAGAATTACTTTTTTTATTATAGACATTTTAAGGTAGTATTACTTTTATACCAAATAAGAATTCTCAGTTTTAAAAAGCTTTCTCTGACATTTGTATTCATATGTTCTCTGAAAGTCCTCAGAATTTTCATGTTTGTATTGATGAATTCAGTCCCTAGAGGAGATACAATTTGTTTCGCAATTAATCATGTTCTGTTAAAATTGTATGAGCATTAAATTACTGGCAATTCTTATATAAATTATAGTAGGTAAATACCTTTTCAACTACTATCACTGCAAAATGGAATTATACAATTGATTTTTCAATCTGACAGATTAGTAGGACACAGTTCAAACAAACTCTAATTGAGACCAAGAATGGAATGAATCTATTCAAGCATCAAGAGTAAAACAAAATACTGATTTACTTTAACAGCAAATTAACAACCTAGGGGACCTGTCTGCAGATCACATTTCATATAAGATTAATTCCTGGTGCTCCAGAATGGATTGAAACATGCAATTATAATAATTAGCAGCAATTTTGCCCCCTACTAGCATTCAAGGGTGGGAAAGTTACTTTATGAAATGATTACTCTCAAGAGAACCTATGAAAATAAATTCAAAGAGGAGGAAGAACATAAAGCTGCTCACTGCAGAAATTCAGGGTTCTTTGCCACTTGACTGACAATGCATACAAATGATATCTGCTCATGCCTCTTCACAGTGTTTACTACAAATCACTGCTGCACTCACAATTTGTGGAACAGACAGGATGAAACACGAAAACAAAGTCATACATCATTTCCAATACATTTAAAAATATTATCTAGGTACAATTTTTTATAGAGATATTCTAAATATAATCCATATGGGCAACTATGCTGCAATTATCAAAACATAAAAGACACAGAAAAACTCACAAAAATTGCATGGAACTGGATGAAATTCCTACTTCCTTGGAAATTATTCAGAATTTCCTTCTGAGTTATAAGCCTGGTGCTTCAGCTTTGCCTAGTAGCATCTACTTTAATGTCTTTTTTTTTTTTCACATTAGAAGCCAAATAATATACTCTTGCCAAAGGTAGTATTTTGGGAAAAAAAATCAAAATAAGTATCCATATTAATGTAATATTTTTTTCTAATTTACATTTATGTGTGCATGTGTGGGTGTTTAGTACTGTCAGAAAGAGAAGAGAAAAGAAAAAAAATATTTACTTTAGGAAGGAAGAAAGCAGGGCAGAAGAGGAAATGACATTACAAATACAAATATTTCTAATTTTTCACTGCAAGAAAATTAACTTGTTGACTTTTAGCACCTAACATTTCATTAAAATATTTTTTTTGGCTTTATATTTTGAGTGTTCTTGCAAGAAGATAACGATGATAATTTTGAAAAAATTTCAGTGGTAAAAAATCCACTCGGATAAGGTAATTTCAAACTTTGTGCCATCACATCAGAAAAATATAGTATGGGATGATATAAAACGATGTGAAAAGTGTGCTGCTATCTTCCAGTGCAACGGAGTTACCAATTCTTCAATGTATGAGTTATTTAGAAAGATATTTATTAAACAGTGCTAAAATGAGATAGTAGTTAATACCCAATGTACTGGTTTAGGATTTTCTATTTTTAAAAAATATTTGCAAATGAGGAACATTTCACTCTAAATCAGCTGAACAGTTGCATGTGGAACATATTTACAAATTGGAATTGAACTAATTAACATATTATTGTGTTTCACCTATTATTATTGAAACACTAATTGTTTCAATGTAAAGATTGAGAGAGCAAGTGTTGAGTGCAATATTGAAAAAAGCAAATGCAGAGAAGGAAATGGACCAAACTTAAACCAACTTCACCATCTGATATTGAAAATTAAATGGATCCATGCTCTATGTACAGTGTTCCATAAAATACATTTTCCAAGTAAAACTTTTGAAACAGAAACAAGCGTAAAATTGAAGCTTCCATAAGCACACTAGAAGAAAATTAAAAGTATTTGTGTGGGGGAGGATGGGGGAGGATGGGAGGTGGTGGAAAGGGGAGCAAGGAGAGTAAGAGAATGATGTTTTTAATGCTGGTGTTGGAGATGATTAGTGAAATACAGATCTGCATTTCTTTTGTTCTTCCTGTCTCTTAACCAAAGCCTCTTCATTGGAATATTGAGAATTTGTTATGTATAAGTGTGATCCTCACAGCAAGCTACACCTTTCTCTTACACAACAGAGGAGAAACACTGTCCAAATAACTGGCACTTGCAATTTGTGCATTTATTAGCTCTCCTATGATACACATTATTCATCCTCCCCAAAAAACCATCATATAGTTCTTAAAACTCTCAGAATTGGTACAATGTACTTCAATTGAGTATTTAAGGAAAGAAATTCATCACATTTAAACAAAATGTGTCAAAACAAACTAGACACAGTACATTTTTTCTCTGGAGTACCAAAAGAATATGATTTGATAAATCTTATCTGTCCTTCACCAATAGACTTGAAAGTCTCTAACACCAAGGTCCAAAACAGATCTAGAGGTGAATCCACCTTTCACTGAAATAAATGACAAAGCTCCTATTTAGACTGGACAAGTAACTTAGAACACCTAAATAAAAGATCCCATAATCTTCATAAATACATTTCATATAAGATTCTTGACACTTGCCAGAGAATAAGGTTTTTATGGGTTGTTTGGTCTGTTGAGATCTATCTCAAAATTGTACAGACTTTTTCTTTTTATTTCCACATTTTTCTGTATTTTACAGTTAGTTCATGAAAGTAGAATAAAAGATGGTGCACATCAGAATTTGTTCTTGATGTTATTATCTTTCAGAACTTTTATGATCCTAGATGATATAAGACTGGTACAGAAGTGCAGTATTAAAGACATATTTAGACTGGGATTTTTTTGAGATTGTACTTATTTTACGTTATTTGACATATTTTAAAATCTCGTAAAAGAATGAACGATGCATCACTTAATTGAAGTTTGGATTAGTTTTTCTTCTATTAATAAATACTGCATTTATGTGGTTTTCCTATTCACAGACAATGAGGAAGTAAAAGTACATTATCATAACAAAGGGCAATACTGGAAATCAAGCCTCAGAGGTGTTAAAAGTATAATAAGAAAAGAAAAATAATACCTACATCCCATGTATTTTCTAATATAAAGATGACATAAATTCATAACTCTTCTTCAACATTTTCAAATGGAATGCATAAAAAATTTTGTCAATCAACAGGCATAATGGCAAGCATCAACAGTAACTCAAAAGATCTCCAGTCAACTTTTCCACTTAGAGAGAATTTTTATTTTCAAAACATAGAATGTAATTAGAATGTTAAATCAACAACTCATGGAATGACTCAGCTTTTGCTCACAGGCTTCTGAACTTTGGAAGCTTTTCAAAAATAATTCTACACTGCACAAGCTTTCTGAAATATTAATTCACACTTTTTAAAAGGTCACTATCTAAGGATACAATCAAAAGTAAAAGTACATAATAGAATCCTGTTTCTCTGGACACAAATGGTGTTGAGGTTTTGAGGCAAGAGCTTAGAGAAGTCTCTCTCCTTGTTCATCTCCTGGCTTGGGACTACAATAAACCTGAGAAGCTGAACAAGAGGGAGCCTTCTCTAAGTTCTTGACACCACAACATCTACAGCCGTAGAGGAACAGCTCTGAACTGCACTGGCTCCCAAGACTGCTGGCAAGCTTGGAACGGCATTTGGGCACCAAGCCGGTGGCAGAGATAGCTGGGATTCTACTGGGGCAGTGTCATACACCCAAAAACTATCACTACAAAACCTGCAAATCTGCATGACTCCCTTTGTCCTTCCATTTGCCCGTGACAGAAGTAACAATTAAAAAAAACAAGTCTTTTTTACATAAACCTTGTAGAAAGTAGGCTGTGTAATGTTTAGACCCTCACTACAACATACAATGGTCCTGAGGAAACTTAATGTGGATTCAGTACTCCAAACAACCATATAAATGATTTTTAATGTACATCAGAGTAACTATTTTTTAATGCAGAAGGATAATTTCATTCCAGCTGAGAGGAGTGCTTCATTAGTGTGATTACAGTGGACTATGATTAACAAATCTTGGCAGAAAACATCTTATTATTGTCACCACATAGTACAGTGTAAAGACTACTGAAAAATTCGCTCTTTGATGTGAAGTTTTCTCTTTTTTTACCTTTTCTTTAATCAAATTTACTTTTTCCTTTCATTTCTTAATGACAGGTTAAGAATAAGGCAAGCATGTAAAGTTGAGATTAAAGTCATGTCCACTCACTGTTATACAGTTCATAAGTGTAGATGTATGCATTTCTGTCGCCTCTTAGAGAGACTCCATGCACAATAATATAAAATCAACTTTTCCCACATCTTGCAAAGTTATTCAATATTTGAAAACTCTATACTCACTTTATACTCTTCTTTCTTATCTAACTAAGAAAAAATTCCGAGGTACTGTGTTTCAGTTTAGGTGAATATAGCAAATTCACCTAAATTAAAAAAAAAATAAAATAAAAAGGCAGGTAAATGCCATGTATCACATATTTACCACCAGTATACTTGTTGTACTCAATCCAGAGACAACCCTAGAAATATGGGGGAAAATAAACAGTGCTTCATAGCTTTTTTCTCTGCTTTTTCTGTTACAATTTAAATGTGAGGGAAAAGAAGAGCTAGAACTAAAATACAGCCAGTTAAAAAGAAAAAGACAATATACAAAATTTTTGGTGAATATTAATTTGTTAGTTTATATTCACATTAGCCAAAGATCAAAGTGATTATGAAGTCCCTAAACCTAACTACAGAACATACTTCAGAAAAAAATTGTCAAGGCAAAGAGCACACCTAGTGTACACCACTTAAGTACTTTTGAAATAAATAGTCAAGAAGCAATGACATTTTAATTAGAACTAAGCAGTCATATTTACACTCACTTCAGCAAAATAACAACAGGATAAAAACCTGCAAGTGGTGCCTTAAATTCAAGTTTTTTATATAGCAAGAACCAAAACAGAGACTTTGTCATTAAGTTAGTCAATAACTAAATAAGGTTGTTACTAATCAAATTAATTGCCCTTCTTGTAGACAAACTTTAATGCACCAGGGAAGGTCTTAAAAAAGTAGAAGTTTTTAAGCTCAATGTGAAATACTGGTGAGTTCTCTGCCGAACAGTACTTCATGCCCCTAAAATAATCTTTTCAGAAAATAATTTTATAAGCTATGCCAGTTTAAAAATAAGTTTTGTTGCCATGCTGAAGGTCCCAAATTGAAATACATGACTTATGCAAACTGACTGAAAGCATACAGTTCCAAGACTCAATTCAAGAAACATGAGGATATGAAGCTGCTAGTCCTCAAAAGGTTGGTACTTGAGGGATGGCCAGAGGCAAAGAAAGAAGCTTCATGCTTAATTCATCACTGCTGGTCTGTTTGTGATTAACTGATGGTTGTTGGCAGTTATGAAAGAAAAGAAAAAAAGTGATTTAAAGCTTCAGGAGGAAAGAAAAAAAATATAACTTTCATGAAGGACATTAAAGTATTGAATTATTTTTATAAGTAAATTCATTAAAAGTGAAGGACTTTGCTATAAGCAGAGCAAATAAACAGATTGGTGCTATGATTTGAGAGTATTCAGTCAGCTGTATTGACTGAAACAGTCCAGAGAACCATTATATTCTCAGCAAGCACTAGAATAACCTTGGCAGAACTGCACTGACTATTTTTGTATCTTAGGAAAAAAAATTGTGTAAGACTTGGTGGGACAGTATACAGAGATCCTTGATCTAAGAGCTACAAAGCTGCTGTATTGACATGGTACTGCACAGTAAAAAGCAATTTTTTTTTTTTTTTTTTTTTTTAAATCACCTCAAATAATATTCTTCTACAAAACATTTCACAAAGAAAGAAAAAAAATCTTGGAAAAATCCAAGCTGATTTTTCAGAAGGTAAAATTTAAACCTAAAGACACAAAGTTTAGGAGGACAATGTAAAAGGTGTACTGAAAATGACATGGGACATAAGAATTGATAAATAATCTGTCACAAATTAGGCTCATATTAAAAATACATCAGAGCATAATCAATACAACCATCTATATGCTATATGGTGAAATTTTTTCCAAATGAGAAAAGGTACCTGGCACAAGAGAAACAAGGATGCAAAATAATTAGTTAGCTGCCATATCTGAAAGTGCTGGAATTGTACTTTTTTGTTCTGTCTTCTCAGCTATAGCAGCCACGTGATTAGTGGACATGGTGGGCATTCTGGCAATAATGTCAAAGTCAACACAATTTACTGTGCAGCTCATGATTAGCAACACTGGTGAGCTGCTTTGAATTCTTGGAATTCCTTGATTCCTTTTCTAGAGATGTAATAGAGAGCATAAATTCATTTTAACCTGAGAGTTCCTTTTATTAGCAGGAATGATAGCCATTTCTCCCATTAGACTGCTATTCCTTATCCTAAGGAATATAGCTAATTTTTGTTTCATTGTTCTTTCACTGTTATCTTGATGAACACAGCTTATGTCAGGACTTTTAAGTTATGCGTCAAGAGGTGTCAGTAAATAGCTGCTCATTTGTTTGTAGAAGTTCAAAATATTTTTTGACTCTAGTGCATTTTCCAGGATGTATGTCATCCATTTCCTGTAACAACTTTTATGCCTCTCAATCCTTTAAGTGCTGGATATGAAACATTCCACCATGATTTTTGAAATTAACTTCAATAAGACCAAAATTACATTTACAGTCTTCCAAGAAATAGACTGATAATTCTTGCCAAAGATTCTCATATTTACAAAGTCACATATTAGCTGCATTGCTATGAAATGAGTCAAACACAAGGCTAAGAATAATGCTTTCTTCATTACAGATTAATCATTGAATAATCACCCATAACTAGCATTGAATTAACTTTTCCTTCCAGCTTGTAATAGCTCTGAACTTATTAATTTAAAATGCTGTTCTTTGGTCCCTTTCAGAGCTTTGATAATGGGTTCAGTTGGCCCAAATATTGCCTGTGACAACATAGGTATCAAACAAAACACTATTTACTATATAGTTTTTCTAGTGATACCTAGAGAGATTATTTTAAGGTTGAACTGTCTTGTTTCTGCTCTAGCCACTCAGATTCAAAATTTCTTGATGCAGCTGCTCCTTGAACTTTTGTAAAAAAGGTAGCTTATGTCCCTAATATTAGTAAGAAGAAAGAAAACCCAAAGCAGAATGCTGATGTTTTTAGAGTGTTCTCTTTCTGTTGGAAATATTACCAGAAACCATTTGAGTGGTGGTTCTATGAATTATCAAGGTTGCTTAACTGAAGCTAATTAAAAGTATCAATTGTAAAATAAAGGCACAGTATTTTGCTGTTCTTTGCTATTTATTGCAAATAAATAATTAAAAATTATTTATTATTATTTATTATTTCTCTCTCAGAAAACATTTTAGGAGTAAAACAAAAATAAAATGAAAAGCCAACAACTACATATACAGATATTTTAAAAGGTAGTTAAAATCAGACTTTCAGAGTTAAATTTAATAACAAAATAGGTTGATTTTCAGTAATGCAAACTGGTTATTTACTTTCACAGAAGACTGAAGTATTTCTTAATATACAGGAGAAGGCTTTCCTCCAAAGACCTTCTTCATCTTTTTTCACAGATTTAAAAATCCAGCATATAAACTTTTATAGAAAATTAATTTCGCCAAAATTGTATTTTGCAGATCACTCACATTCCAGAATTGTACACACATAAACAAAGTTATGTCTTCACTGTTTAAAAATAGAAAAGAATACCCTGTTACCAAAACAGTGACCCAGACAGTGGAACTGATTTCTTGACTGACTTATTTTCAAAAGATACCCAGAATATTGCTTGATAGCCATAGATTGTTTTGCAACTACTTTTTATATTATTTTATTTTTTAAATTTAAAATATTTTAAAATTATTTTATAAAAAGAAAGACTAAATTGATTTTTTAATTACCAGCTAATATTTGGAAAGGTAACACATGCTTTTCCTTAACCATAATTAAGGGAAGAAAATAAGGAAAGAAGCATAAGACTACTTATGATTATCTGGAACACTTTCCTAAAAGCAAAGTATAATGCAGTCCTACTTGCCTGAATGGGCACTGTAATCTACTCAGAAAATAAGCCAATATAAACAGCTGGGGATCCTGACTTTATCCTCCTTTAAAACTCTCAGATATTTATTTTGTTTCTTTGAGATAGGTATACAGATATATAAAAAATAACTCCTTAGTATTCCAAATCTGCTAAAGAGACTATGTGTTTCAAATTACAGATTATCTCTAAGGTAAATACAATTATCATAAAATATTGCATAAATGCAATAACCTGCCAATGCCTAGCTTGTTTGTTTACAAAATGAAACAATTTTGTGAACCTTTTTCTTCCTAAATTCTAAGTATAAAAGACATTCAATATATTTAAAATTTGAAAAATTACTATCTCAAAATTTCCTTTAAAAGTATTTACTTTCTTTAAAAATTAAAACGGTCTCAGTGGTGAGCTGTTTATAGCATTTCTTCAGTATTGTCAGAAAGACTCTGATTTCTGTCTTAAGTACAGGTAAACAGGGAAAGTACAGCAGCATCATGCACTCCCCTCTCTAAGAAAAAAGGAAAAAAGGAGTTTCTTGTAACCTGTTGCAGCAGCAGTATGGAAACAAGAAGAAAGGAGCCCTGCTAGAATCCTAGGTTTTCTTTCTGATCCTTGTCAATTTGTGGCTTTGATCCACAACAAACAGCTATTCTGTGAATTGTAGAGGTATTAAAGATGAGAAGAACTCCACTTCTAGCTACAGAATGCTTTGGAGAAATAGATTGGTTTTTTTTTTCCTTCAGGTCCCTTTCTCTGGAGCACTTCTTTGGAGTTTTCCTACAAGACTTTGGAGTGTTCATACAATGTGAGGCTAGAAAATAAAAGAATTGTGCCAGTAGTTATTTGAGGATTCTTATAAAGACCTGAAATTTTAATTAAGAAATTAGAAAAATCACTGTGTTCCTCCCAAACTGCCTATTACAGTACACCTAAAACAGCTAGATATCTATCAGTACATGTATATATACATATATCATTGCTGTCCATTAAATAAAAAAAAAAAAACTGCTGTAAACCAAACACAAAATTTCATCAGAAAAAAATTGAAACAAATAAATAAATAAAACAAAAGAGCTGGTTCAGTTTCTAAAAAATTATATCACCACCATAATTTATACAGATATTTTCAAGCTCTTAAGGTACAGAATTCATCAAATGTGAGGATTTAGTTTATACTAAAGATCTCAAAAATCCCTTCAAGATTTGTGCCTATCTTTCCACGTATGGAGAAAATTACAAACTCAGGAAGATCCTGGGGGTTCTTGGAGACCTCCAGGCTGCAGACCAAAAGATCATCTGGCTGTGATCTGTGATAAGAGGCCAAAGGAAACAAAAAGACTGAGTTCTAGAGCCAGAGGAAAGTTGTGGTTATAAAAATCATGTTAGTAGATAGAAACCTACATTCTCAGAACTGATGTAAAATATCCTTATGGGCCATCTTAGGCAAAGTCACTGTTCCTACAGGGATGTTTTTTGAATCCATACCGAATAAACATGCTTTCCAGCAAGGCACATGATATTTGCCTAACATTAATGTTTTCACAGGACTATTTTGGGGGGGGAAGCAGTTTCACTAACGTAAATGGGGCTACCTGTTCACAACAAAAAGTTTAAAAGATACCCTTAAAACCTCAGCCAAATACTAAGTCTGAAACATTTTGTCTTATGATCACTGAGACCTGCTTTCCACTCCATTTCATGTCAGGCTGCCAAGCTGTGAAACCATTGCATGTTGCTTCTGCACCTCGCACAAACAGAGCTCACTTTGAGAGCAGCACATTTAATACAAGACCTGAACTTCCACTCAGCAGCTATGAATAGAGGAGAAGCTAATTTTAGGGAAACTTCTGACTGAAAAAATATATTACACTATAAACCCACAGCCTATAGTTTCAGCTAATTAAAAAATATATAATTGTCATACAAACTGTGTGCTGTTATATAATTTAGGCTCTTAATAAGGTCTTTTTGTTTTATGAAAGAAATTTCCTTTTCTTCTCAATTTGAGAAATAGCACCACGATAGGACCATACTTCATATTGATACAAACAGCAACTATATATCATAAGTGTTAGGGAAGTATTTATTAACAATGAATACACATAAGGGTAAAAAATAAGAGGGGTGTGGGAGAAATGGCATCTTGCAGAGAACTGTGAATTAACTAAGATTTAGAGTCATACTTTTTACTCATGCAAATTCTACTGCTATTTTCTATTAATTAATGTAATTGATAACAGTTATAAAGATATCTGGCATTTTAATCATGCAGATATGTCTTTTGCTGTCAGAAGAGAAAATTAAAACAGCTAGAAGCCTTTTACTTGCAGAGTTAGCTGGAGAGGAAATTTTAAAAGAGCTGGTAATAAATGAGTAATACATTCAATTTAAGAGATCACAGATGTGAGTCACAAGGTTAGAGGACTCAGAGAGGGATCATGACCCTAAAACCATGTTTCTTTCTAGACATAGTAAGTGGAAACATAAACTAATGGGCTTGGTAGATCATAATGATACAATTAATAGAAAGATTTACAATGTATTTGATGTCATTACCATTAAAGAACAGTTAAAATACCAAAGCAACCACTGTACAAGTTACACTTCTCATAGGGATATTTTTTCATTTAACTTCCTTGTGCAGAGATTCCACTTTTTAAAGGAATTTACAATATTGTTATATAGTTAATATAGCAGGTGCTTCAAGAAAAGCAAACACTTTTAAAATTAAGTGGGATATGAGTCATATAAAGAAGTCAAGTAGCTCTGATCACTAAAGAAAATGGAAAATTTAATGTGCAGTGTGAGACCTGAACCGGATATTTTCCTCTGACCATTTACAAAATCCATTAATACAGAATAATTTTGTCCCTGCTGAAAGAGTGATGCCCTTAACCATCCCTTTCTTTTGGGAGACATCAAAGACACACTGGAAAATTAGAGATGAGCACTCAAAATAAGTCACTAACATCTTGGATTTCCATAATATATATGTCTAAGTCTTTTGGGTATTCTAGTTCAAAGACAGAAGACAAACAAATGTTACTCAATACTTTGCCAATCATTTTGTGATGCACTTGATACCAAAGCCCTCTTGCTGATTGTGGATATTTTTGCTTCCCATAGTAGATGAAATAGGCAAAACACTACTCTTCTTCTTGTGTGACATAATGCCAATTCATTGTTTTCTTTCTGAGGATATCTGCCATGAATCCATTCATCTTCTGCATTGTCTATTACTTTTTCAATTAGTAAAACTAAAATGGTGTAGTATATGGGACTAATAGTGCAGCCACCTGGTTTAGGTGCCAGGATGCACAATTTTAGGTAGTTCCTTAACAATAGAGGGGGCTAACAATTAGAGAGAAAACCCTGGATAAATTTCTACAGTGCAGATGAAAGATACTGAAAACTAAAGAGGTCATGATGTTTAAATCAAACATAAAATCACACACTGCCTTTTCTGAAGGAATCCCATGTTCCTCAGGGTATTCTGGATCAAAACCAGAGAGAAATACTGTGTGGGTATAGACCAACAGAAGGTTAGCCAAGACTTGTGGAAAAGTTTGTTAACAGCAAATGGACATATGCGTTCATCAGCAAGCATCACACACCTCAGACAGCATCCAAACTGGTAAGATAAGTTGAAAGATTCAAAATAAATGGAAGCAAAATAATATTTTTCTTTTTTTCCACTTCAGAGGTCACAGATATGAGTCACAGAAGAATACACAAAGAATTAACTTGCCAAATAAAATGTCTCTTTTGTTTCTCCTAGACACACTCTGAAACTGAAACATTCAGATTTCTGAAATCCTTATTTTGCTCTGTGAATCATATGATAGTCACAAAGGAAAAAAGACACTGTTTTTCAATAGGAACTGAGAAAGTGAACACTTGAGGCTCTCATTCATCAGGTAGACTTTCTTAACATGCTTGAGGAAGTGATAAGTATGTTCTGTTGTACAGCATCCTCATATGTGCTTCCTAAATATATTTAACATTCCAGTGAGAAATCAACTAGCTATTTATTAAAATAAGACATACTGAGTCTATGCTACCACTAAGAGACATGTCTCTGGAGTTAATTTAAACCCATAATGCATAAAACCCATAAGTAGCAAATTTCCATCTACCTGCACACATGAGACTGATTAGCTAATTATTGCTTTTGTAACTGCAGAGCCCTCAGCCAGCTGTAGAATCTAAGTGCTGGAAAATAGTGATTGAAAACTTAACTGTGGTACTGTACTATCATATTGCTGACAGTGAGATTTTGTGAGTTTTAGGGCTTTTATTTCATTGAAATATACATAGACATCTTTGTTTCATATTGTACTGAGAGCCAACATTTATTACAGCTCCATATTGCTATGTTGAATTTAAAAAGATTTGAGTTTTTTTTAAAAAAATTGCTTTTTTTATCAATGAAACTTGAAAGAGAGAATGAAATCAGGTAACCTCTGCATATCTGATTTCAATCACAAAAAATAAAAATGTTTTAATAAAGCAGAAATAAAAATGTTTAAGCTTCTATAACTTATAAAAAATTATGAAACAATAACTCGTGTAGACATACAGACGTATACACATACATAAAAATAAACAAAAAAAGGGTTAGAAAACAAGACAAGCTATCACGGTCCTAAATCTGGTACAGACATATACTCCTATAAAAAAAAAAAATCCAATTCTATAGAAAGACCTTGAGTGTGACTTGTAAACATTAAAAATACATATAAACATTATAATTTAAGTAAAAATCTCAGATTAGGTGAATCTTTTTGGAAGTATTGTTTAGAAACAATATTTCAGTTGAAATAGTAGCATTCTTATGAGGCTTGGCGCTGACTCAGCAGACATGTATTTTTGAGCAAATGCTCTCTCTATGTGTGTGTGAGCACAAATGTGTAGCAGAGTTATCCTTGTGCTCTCTTAAGTTTAGAATCCAGTAAATCAGCCATAGTGGGAAAAAAAAAAATAAAAAAGGAAGAAGTATCTGAGATTAAAATATCTAAAAAAAAAAAAAATATTTTCTTTAAAATCTAGAATTTGCAGAAAATCAGATTGAAATATAAGAAGAAAAATAAGAAAGCCAACTCCCAGCAGAGATATATTTTGACTTAATTTCTAGTTGAAAAACATGAAGGGGGAAAATATGCGAACAGAATATTGCTGGAGGGTAACAATAAAGAATAAATTACAGAAAAGATGTTTTCAGGAAATATTTAATTCTATGACCCAAAATATTATTTTTTAATCTTTGAAGTCAGCAAATTTAAGACTTTCTTTCTTAATTATTTTTCTTTTTTTTTTCTAAGTTAGATTAAAGGAACATTTCCCTGTTTATAATGTAATTTTAATTCCTAGCTAAATCTAATACTCCTTCCCTTTGAACTTTTTCTTAATTTGAATAAGGACACTGGTCAATNAAAATATTTAATTCTATGACCCAAAATATTATTTTTTAATCTTTAAAGTCAGCAAATTTAAGACTTTCTTAATTATTTTTCTTCTTTTTTCTAAGTTAGATTAAAGGAACATTTCCCTGTTTATAAAGTAATTTTAATTTCTAGCTAAAACTAATACTCCTTCCCTTTGAACTTTTTCTTAATTTGAATAAGGACACTGGTCAATTCATCAAGACAAAACAACTACAGTGTGGGGAAAATGTTATCCTTTATTTAAGGAGATTTCTTCCTTGTAATGATAGACAAGCTTGTAAGAGTCAATCCCCTTTGAAGAGTGTATTATCAGAGCTCCAAATGAAAGATTGTGTGGTATTATTTACACTATGTAGAGGCATAGGCAATCCTTAGACAGATATTGAAAAACTTCCATAAGTGCCAGAGATGAAACACCCGATATCTTTTGAAATTCAGGATCCTAAAAAATATATTGGGTAATGGATATTTAATAAAGATATAATTCCAGCAATATCAAAATGAAATGTTAACAATGAATTTTGTATCAGCAAAATTTTATGCTGCAACACCATTAAGTGTTCAAGGTAGCTTTACTAGTTACAGATTTCTTTTCATTTTAGATTGTTAGTATAAGTGATTGTTGTGCACAGATGCAATACTTGTTTTCACCTGCTGTGACCTAAATGCAGGATGCTGAAGTGAAGAGGCAAGCAACAAGACCCCTTCCTACAGTTTTAACCAGCTTTGGAGTCTCTAGGGAGGTTTTTCCAAGCCCTCTAAAGCAAGCTTATGTGCACATAGAAAGTACTTTTGTTTGGTTTATGCTATCAAGAATCAAAGTACCTACAGTATGTTCCCTCTTGTAGAATGTTTGCTGAACTTTGATGATAAAACCACATTTTAGGATATCAGGCAAGGAAAACATTTAAGGATATCAGCCAAATTTCACATCTCACTAGTGGATGGTATAAATATAAGAAACCCTGTAACATTGAAGAGGCTCATATTTAATTTAATAATTCACTCTGTGATTCAAAAAGTCAGGAAAACATGAGCAAATTATCAAAAACAAATTGGACCTTCCCACAGGCATCCTTAAATTATTCATCAAACTTTTCAGGAAAAACAGTTAAACATATTTTATTCTGTTTAAAAGCTATTTAATGTATCTTTGTCCTTTAAGTAACAAATATTAGATAAAGTTTTTGCTGGCAGAAGCAGAGATATTTAGAATTGACATTCCATTCCTAGATAAAGGGTTCTTTAGATACTGCCCAAGCCAATATAAGAAAATATGTTTTTAAATTTTAGAACATGCATAACTTTATAATCCATAATTAGAATCAGGTACAAATGATTGGAAAAAGAAATAGGAACGGAGAACTAAGCAAGGATACATTGAACAAAAATATATAATTTAATGGGCAACAGTGTGGAACATTAGGCAGGGAGAAAATACTGTCAGGAAGAAAATCTCTTCAGAAGGAACACATGAGTCAATCAGAAGTGGCCACTCATGAAGTAACAGATACCCGGAGTGGAAAACAGCAAGATAAACTCAGCCACTGTATATCAAAGATACAGCATATGCACTGTTTAAGCTAAGATGAATTATCATCTGTCCCTGAAAGTGAAGAAAAAATATTGGATTTAGTTGTTAGACAACTTGAGGAATTCATAATACAAGGTCTATGTGTTGCTTAAGTGTCACCTATCCAGTTCTATAAATAGTAATGACAAAATTTTACTGACCTACCGTTGTGAGAAATAGCTGGATTCATATTTTGCAATGAGATTTTTAAGTATAGATACAAAAAAATAATTAGTTTCTTTGGTTTATAAATCTCTTTGATACATAGAGACAGAAAGTACAATACAAAAGTAGAATAAAAACCCACCCGAGACCATAAAAATTGTAAGATTATATTTTTTACCTTCTTTAGGACTTGAATACACAAACACACAAAATGAATTGTACTCAAACATAATTTCCTTTACTATTTGCAGGTGAAAAGAGACTATTCATTCTTTCTATAGTTCAACTTTTTTTTTTCCTTTTCTAAACCTCGATTTATATCTGTCTACTTTTAATTAAATAGAAATGCTGATAATGCAAAAATCTTTCACATTAGGTGCTTTCACAGGCTTTCCCCCCTTTTAGGTCAGGTTGATCAGTATCTCCTTTGCCCATTAATTGTTCTTTCCTACCTTTTTCAAATACTCTATGGTGATAGACTCCTGTAATAACTGCAGAGTCCTAAATCCAGGAGATCAATGAAATTGTTCATATGGGTAATTTCTGAAACATAAACCTAGCACATGTTTTTCTGGCTTTGTTGGTGTTGTTGTTGCTGTTTTTAAACAGAGTCATTTATACAGAACAGGACTGGCAGGAAATAAATCATGATAGCAATGGTGTGAAAACCCACTGGACACTGTTAGTCTATGTGAAAATAAGTAGGAGGTATGTGTCAAGTTGAAAAAAATTTTCCAGACACAGTAAAACTCCAGGGCAATTTGCTTTTAACCACTAGAAAAAGTAGAGTGAAGGAAATAAGGTATTATCCTATCCTGGTCCTTTTTTTTTTTTTTTTTAAGATTATGTAGTCTCATTCACCCCTTTAATATTACTGTAATGGCTTATTTGTGTAAATAAATCTATATTTTTCTCTTTTCCCACATCAAAGGGATCATGTATTTACACACCATCTATAGCAATATTTTCCATAGCATGATAATTAAGTTGTCCTTCAAAATAAAAAATCCCAGCTACAGTCAAACATTGGAAGCCTTCTCTCTCTGGAAAACTTTTCAATCTGAGAATCTCTTTGTCCAAATATGAAATATTCTCAGCTGATTCTGATATCCATAAAAATTTCTATACATGGGATAAGTTTTCAATTCTAAAACTATTACATTCTGGTATCATTTCAATATATTGTAGCTACAAAAGTCAAGGATTCTATTATTCTGCCAGAATAGAGGCATTTTTCTAAGAAATGAATATAAGTAATCTACCAGCTATTGTATTGTAAGACAATAGCGTGGTCCCATTCTCTATTCTGTTTTACATATTACAAGTGTCATTCCATTCTTCATAAGTTCCCTTTATTCCTCCACATTTCAATAGTTCCTGTGATGGAATTTTCTACTTAGGCAAAAAACTTCTTAGAGAAAGCTGAAATAATTTTTTTTTGGTTTATATTTTTATGGTTATTAGGAAGAAAAAAATCAAAAGCAGAGATTAATCCCTGAAAGTTTCCTGTCAGTATAGGTTGTTACTGCATAATTTCTTCTAATTTGTGTACAGTAGTACCGAAATTTCTGTGGAAATTGATTCCCTTAAAGCTCAACTTACTTAAGTTATATTTGAATACAAATCTTTGAAGGCAGGAAGAAATTTGTACTGCAGTCCCACATTTGTACTGATAAATTGTTCTCTGGCTTCTCAGCAAATGACATGGTCTGTTCATATCTTCCCTATATAGCATTTGCTCTGAGTTCTCATCTGAGCTCAGTGTGATCACAGAATTGGACAATCACAGAATATTTTGGGCTGGAAGGGGCCTTTAAAGGTCATCTAGCCCAACCTTACCTCTGTGGGAGGGAATACATTCTGTTGGATCTAGCTGCTCAAAGCCTCATCCTACCTTGGTGTTTGCAAAACCTGTTCCAGTGCCCCATCATCCTCATCCTAAAAAAATTTCTTCCCTATGCCCACTTTAAATTTATGCTATTTCCTCTATCCCTTGCCCTGTCACTACATGCTTTGGTTAATAACCTTTCTCCACCTTCCTTATAAGACATCTTTATGTATTAGAAGGCCACAAGAAGATCCACCCAGAACCTTTTCTTCTGCAGACTAAACAACCCCAGCTCTCTCAGCTTTTCTCCACAGGTGCTCCATCCCTCTGACTGTTTTCAGAGAATTCATCAGTATTCCCTTTAACCAGTCCATATCTTTCTTGTACTGGGCAACCCAGAGCTGGATGCAGTATTCCAGCTGGGGTCTCACATGAGCAGAGGAGAATAAAGTCCCTTGACCTGCAGGCCACACTTCTTTTGAAGGGCTGAAAGAGCACAGTGCTGGCTCACATCTAATTTTCAGCCATTTGTGCCCTTCAATCCTTATCTGCTGGGCCGTTCTCAATCAATTCATCCCCCAGATTGTGTAGAAATTGGTAATTGCCCTGACCCAGGTGCATAACTTTGAACTTGGCTTTGTTGAACTTCATGAGGTTAGCACAGAATGTAAGTGTTGAATGTCCAAGTTTGTGAGAATGTTATGGAGGAGACATTGGGATTGCTGAGATAGGTTGGATTGAGGTGGGGAGAGTCAAACAGGATGCAAATGCCTTCTCCAAACATTGTCCTGAGGGTGGTGGTTTCTGCCACATTCCTCTGAACGCCTCAAAGGAAATTGTTCCAGAAAGCCTCACCTGGAAACTACACAAAGGATGTTTTAACTTTTGAATACTGGCTGATATGTGACCCAGATGAAGGATGAGTGCACATCATATAACTCCAGGCACTTAGTCATATACTTTAAAGATGTTAGCAGATACCTTCTCTACTCAACAGAGAAGGCATTCACTGCTGTCATGACAATTACAAGCAGAAGCATCTTTCATATCACTGGTTATAGAATAAGGTAAGATTAGCCTTCTGGAATCTAATTTTCTAAGATGTTGTGACTGTTACATATTTTATCTTTCCCTCTATTATAAATTACTGAACAGAAGCAGCAAAATACAATTTTTATTTAATATTCATTACTCAATTGAAAAGTAAGGACTGATAGAAAAAAGGTGAAGGAAGAACAGAAAGGAGAAAACATAACACAGAACACATTCTGCTGAGGAGAATATTTTTTTCATTAATTGGAGAAAAGCTAAAACTTATCAAGTATTCTCACTTTCAGAGGTTGATGTTTATAACTGTAGAATGTACAGTTGATCAGTTAGAGAGAGGAATAGTAAAGCAATTTTCTGTATACTTTCTGATCATTATGGTTCTTTAAAAGACAATCAACAACACTAGATAAGCATGAGCATATTCAAAAGTCTCTATTTCATGCATGTTATCATATAGTAAATTACAACTTAGACATTTGCCTATAGAAGAATTACATTGCATAGTGTGAGATGAAGTCCCAGTTCTGCACTATTAGACATAAAGTATATATCTCTGAGGCTCTTTTTACTGAAAGCCTGTTTAATAAGGATTTTCCTTAAGTGGTACAGGGCAGTTGCTACCATGCAGCCTCATACATTACAAACCATGTCCATCTTTGCAGCAGGAGCCCTTGGTAATGTCTGCAAGCAGCACACAGTGAGAGAAAATCCTACTGCACACACAATAGCTGTTTGCATGCTGCTGTAGTACAGAGTCCATCAAACATTTACCATAAATCACGTCCACCAAGTACAGCAAAGGACCAGCTCCACAGCTGCAACCTGCTACCTACCTGTTTAAAACAATGCATTTTTCTTATTGTTTCAATGAAATAAATTTTGAACACTATCACGTGTTGTATCTTACAATTGCAAGCAGTAGTCTGATCATGCCCAGCCCATGTCAAGAACATGTTGTGATGGACCACAGCAAGAGGACCCCAACTCACTCAAATAAAATTAACTCTAAAAACTTAGTATTGTCTGAGGCAAAGTACAGGAAAACTCGCATGATGAGGAAAGAGTGGACCTCCAAGGTGTCCTTTTCACCAGCATTGTAAGCTGATAGTTTTTGGTATCTGTGTTTTGAATACTATAATAACCAAAAGTAGTTTCTTTCTCCCACCTATTTACAAGATCCCTGATGTGATAATTTCAGAAGATTCCCAAAGCGGGTGATCATCTGGAAGCTTTGGCTGAATCTTTTGAGACAGATAATCTAATATTTGCATTTCTTTTTGGTAGGTATTCATGGAAATTGATAATACTCATTTTAATATAGCTTTTTAAGGACCTAATATAGTGTTCATATCCCCTAACTACTATGTGGTGTAATTTCTGCTTACCACAGCTGAGATAATTACAAAGACAGCTTCTAAATTACTTTGTCAATTTGCCAGGAACAGATTTTTACTTAAATGATACACTTTACTGCTGTATACACATAATATTGAACAGGCTAATGAGGGCAGATTTCTTATTTTGCTTGAAAAAAATATCTATCTTGTAATAGAGCTGGGTCTGGATTCTTTGAGGATTATAATTATGTTCATCTCATAGTTTTGTTTTTTTTTTTTTCCTTTTTAAGAGAAATACTGATAATGTTTGAGTTTAAGTATAAAAGTATTAACTGGTTATTATTTTGAATATGATCAGCTTTCTCCCCTCTTATTCTTCAAAACCAGACTTATTTATTTTATCTTTCCATAACTAGTTTTCATGATTTTTTTTGGCATTCTAGAGCAGTTAAAAAATTTACCAGGCTGCCTGTTGCACAGACACACATATTTTGGTGCATTTTTCAAAGAATCATAAAAACATATAGAATGCTTTGGGTTGGAAGAGACCTTAAAAAGCATGTAATTATCACGACCTAACTGTGGACAGGGAAACCTTCCACCAGACCAGGTTGCTCAGAGCCCCATCCATCCTGGCCTTGAGCACTTCCAGGGACAGGGCATCCAAAACTTGTCTGGGAAACCTGTTCCAGTGTCTTACTATAAAGAATATAACTTTATAATTATAAAGTCCTAAGTCACTTGCTAGAAGAAGTTATCTTCTCTTTCAATAAAAGTAATTTTGACTTCCTAACTATATTTTCTGACATAAGTTAACTATTCAGCATTATAATAATCAAAGAATAAATAATTTTAATGGCATTACTGATTTAGGATTATTGAAAACAAATAAAATCTGTGGCTCAAATATTTCTCCAATGTACTCATTCCTGTTCCTCTCCTTGTTTATCTCTTCTGAAACGTCCAGGTTTTTTTACCTACGTCTGTCACTGCCATTTCACTTGCCATTTACAAACAAGGTTTAACATGGCTAAAAGAAAATATCCCTCATAGGTACCTTATCTATTTTGCTTACTTCTTCAGGTCTGATTTCAAATATTAGATTGTTCAAAAAGGTGTCTGGTGCCTGCAGCATTTTGAATTATAGTATCACTACCAATTGCTTTATTTTTTATTAATTATGTAGTGATAAATTATTACACAGCAACTGTTTCATATTTTCAAAAAATATTCAGAAACTTATTGCCAGAACCTCATTTTCTTTTAACTGTTCCTTTTTGGAAAAGCTCTTTCCCACTCACATTTCCTTAAAAAATGAAAGATCAGCTATTGCCAGGGAGAACTGGTGGATATACAACCCATACATTCTTTTACAGAATGAATTGTATTCAGGTATAAGAAAGCAGCAAACTGTAGCAGAAACACCCAACACCTCTTGCAAATACTGATAGTTCTATTGACTTTCTAAAGATAAATACTAGTATCTGACCCAAGTTAATACTCTGCTTCATGCATTCTTTTTATACAGTATTCCAAGAACAATTAATGATAGCTACTGCTTCAGAAGTCAAAATGCAGCAGAAAAGGAACTGGGAAAGCATTATTGACTGAATTTCAGTAGCAGTGTACTAGTTTCAAAGATGTATGGTTAGCTTGCGTGGGAAATGGAAGCACTTTACAAGTCTTATATCTGGCCTTACCCCTCATTCTGGCCTGAGCTCCATGACAGGATAAGATATAATTTTGCATTGCTCCTCAGATTTCAGTGGTAAGGAAAGCCAAGTTTTGGTTGCAATAGGATGTTCAACCTTTGCCAAGGCACTGAGCACAGACCCCAGTCACCAGGAGGGCCTGAGCATAGGCTCACCAGCAGTGGCTTCAGGGTGTATTAGGACCAAACTGACGAGTCAGAAGGTTGGAGATTGGAGCCTAAGTCCTTGTAGTTCAGCTAGGTAAGGTGGGACTTGGAGAAGAGAAAAAGTGGAAGAAAGCAGAAACATGCAAGGGGACAATTCAGATCATTTAAGATATGAGATTGTGTGAAATTCACCTAAAAAACAATAAAGAAGTTGTCTTTACTACTGTTTTTTTTATTTGAAGACTGCATATCGTAGGTGCCAACATAAGCAAACAAATTTTAAGACTAAAGATAAACCAAGTCAGGATATTTGTTTTATCTTACCAAATGAAATTAATAAATAAAGGAATGAAGAAATGAAAGGAAATCATTATGTTATGTCAAATACAATTATAAACTTGTTTTTTTTAACCACAAAAGCCAGACAATGTAATATGATAAAGAAAACCTAAAAGGTATTATGACTTTGTTATGCTGTTATAGAAATAAAATATGCCTCTCTCTGATAATCTTTCTCTTTAATAGGAATCCACCTTTGTATTCTATGGCAGAATAGAATTTTCTTTGGTAAAGGAAATATTAAGAAGCACGTCATCCAAAGGAGAAATTGCAGTGAATTCTAACATAACATACAATAACTTCACTGACTTGCAGTTATTAAAAAAAACCCCACAACACATGAACTTTAGTTATTGCAAATCTAGGGCAGTTATGTTTGCTGTTTTTAAAATTAAATTCTCACTCCCAAATATCCCCTGGCAGAACCAATATTTAGAATAATCTCTTTGAGTGTCAGGGAAACTGTGAAATCCTAGGTTTGGAGGATTCTCTTCAGCACTTTTAGTTGTAGAGTTCATGTTAACATATTCTAGATACTTCAAAGCTTGAAACTTAAATTTTCTTTTCAGCACTTTTCTCCTGCCAGAGTATATTAGAAATAGATAACATCACAGAGTAATACTGCAAAATCTACAATTTAATATGAAGTCTATTGAGAAGAATGTGAAAGGCTCATTTTTTTTTCAGATGTTTATTTCAGCAGTTCTACATCACATTACATTGTATTCACAAAGAGAATTAGGCAATTACATATTTTGAAAATGACAAAATAATACATAACTGAATGAAAAAATAATTTACTTAGCAAACAAGAAGTGATATCATTCTTATGAAACAATAATGCTGGAAAAATCTTACGGTGAAACAAACATATATCTGTGTCAGAGAGCTCAACACAAACATACTCAAAGAAATTTGTTAGATTTCTTGTTTAAATTAGTTATAACAATGAAAGTAAGAGATATTAATAAAAGGCAATAAAATTTAAAAAATCCCACACCACATAATTGAACCATTTGCTGAGAAAATGAATACAAAGACATTGAAAAGTCCTTTAATTACTTCCTGTTAAAACTATTCTTTGTGTTAATTTCCTTCATTTTTAGTATCAAGAGAAAAACTGAAAAAAGGACTACTTTGGATACAAGACATTAATCTAGATGTAAACTACTTGTCATTCAAGCAATAGATTAAAGAAACATAAATTTAACCTGCATTTTCTTGTACAGAGCAAAAGGTTTTCCCTGTCAGTTTAGTTAGTCTCAAAAAGTTCTGAAAACACACTAAGTCATCATTCTTCTCTGAAATCAAAATGATATTTCTCAAGATCATCAAAGTATACCAGAAACATTTGCTGTATGCATCCATGTAAACCACAAATCCTTTAAAGATTTAAAAAAAAGGATTTATTCCTGTACTTGGATCTAATCTTAATGGGAAGTGATTTCAGATAAAAAATCACACTTTTAAAAGCCACATTGAAGAACTATAGCTGTTTCTGGAAATTAACACCTTATTTTTGAGCAACATTTTTTTGTTGAAGTTATCACTTCAACTTTATATTACCTATAAAAACTCATTTTAACAGCAAAATATTTTAAAATTAAAGTAGTTCTGCAGATTTAAACTTCATCTCTTAGACTAGTAGTGGTTGCACAGTTACACCAAACAACTTACTGCAGTTGTCATACTGAGTATTTGAAATAATCTGTCTTCACTGAATCTTGACCATGCTAATTTTGCTGTACTTTTGAGTCTGACATTTAAGTTTCTGAAATTCTACACCCATAATCCATGGACTAAATCACCTTCACTAAAATAGATACTTTTCTGCATTGAGAACTTGTGCACTAATGGTTAAAAATCAAAATGATAAAGAAGAAATCAAAATCAATCATGCAAAAGGCCATAAGTGCTGTCTGATCCTTTCAGCTCTCATGACTGAATCATATATGCCAGTATAAGCACATACTTCTCCTGGTAGTTTTAGTTTGCAAGAAATACAGGAAAATATTACTCTTTTGAAGGAAAAAAAAAAAAAAATAAAACAAGTGATTTTGTACCATTTGGTCCCAAAAAACTCATTTTCTTTCACTGATCGTGGTTTTGTCACTGCTGTTTGTTGAAGCATGTGAACACAGTTGCCACAAACTCATTTTAGTGCTCCCTTATCCATCTATGTTACCTTTCAAATGAATATAACAACAAAAATCATCTTAAAATACTCATGTTTTGGTCCCTGCTCCTTCCATTAGTTTTTGGAGTGAAACTAAATTTAGAACAATCATAGGATTTTTCTTTACTTTGAACCAGAGTCACTTTACTCTCAAAGCCAATGTTCACAGTACTGTGTGAATCCTGGAAATACTAAAGGAAGTTCCTAACTAATAAAGGTTTGAACATTCTTTGTATGGCTTGGATTACAGACGCGTCAACTGAAAGGCAATTGAAGGAGTCTTCTTACCGTAACCAAGATCTTTATTTTATTCAAGTGTAGAAGCAAACAATTACTTCATTTTTCAGATATTGTTACAAAACAGGAGAATGTTTTCCACTAACATTTTAAAATTCCTATTAACTGTTTAAAATTCCATGTAAAGAGGCATTCACAGTTTCATCTTTCCTGAGAAGCACTGGACAAGTAGTCTACAAATGACAATTTTGCATACATTTGTGAGGGGGTTATGAGTAAGTCACAAGCTTGAGATGAGCATTTTCATCCCACTACCTCTTATTATCTTCATGTAAGTTTGACAATAGATAGCAAAAGGTTTGTAAATTAGATTTTATCAAAGCATAGAAAATAAGATATTGAAGAAAATAAATAAAGTATCTGATAATCAATTCTAACCATTCCAATGTTTTGTTGGAGGAAATGTCATCCTCTTGACTCCTCCTTTCCATTTCAGCAACTTTCTTTGATTTACAGAGGAATAAGTTTCCATGTCCCTCCTGCAAATCCCAAATAAAGTGTCTTGTACCTGTGACTTTCTAGCTGGAAAACTGCTCTGCTCCTTTCAGCAATTTCCCACCTATTTAGATTTTGCAGGCTTTCTTTTTCTATCTGTTTCACATAATACTCCAGAAGTTCTCCCGAATTAAGTGTTGTGAATTCTCAGGGAAGGAGAACTTTCCCCTCTATGAAAAATTGCTCCTGTTTAAAGTGGAAACAGTGACAACTCCACAGTCAGGGAACATTCCTCTCTGCTACTTGGCTACATCCTTTTAACCAAAAAGGCACGTATACAAGAAACTGAATGAGCAAGTTAGGCAGTTAGACCATCTGTTAGCATCACAGAATAATTGATTACATGCCATTTTGCTTTCTCTAATTAAGTATTTACATTTTGGGATATTGAATGAGCAGAAATAATTCAAAATGCATCAAACCTTAAGTGCTACTATCATTGTCAGTCTGCTAAGTAAGAACAGAGCCCTTATGTAAAATTCCATGTTGTACATTTGTCTATGGACTTAACTGAAGCATAAAAATGCAACAGATCTGTGTAATACTGGTAGAATTATTATAGGTTGAAGGAAGGCTATCATTTTTCTTTTACCTTGATCAGGCCTCAATTCATCATTGACTCTTTCTCATACTGTAACGTGCAGTTAATTAATGAAAACTGAATTTTTGAATCATGTTAGCATTTAAAAGCTCTGAAAGATTCTAAAAGTTATCCACCTACCAAAACCAATAGGTTTACTGACATACTGTCCCTTAAAATCTCAGGAATTGCTTAAAATAATGAATTCCTATTATTGAAGCAACCAGGACAAATGTTGTGCAAATAACATCAGTTTAGACATAGTATTAATGTTGGATCCTCATTTTCTCAAAAAGCTCAGTAATGACAATTAAAGAAACCTATTGTGAAATGAGGAGATGATAAGAATTTTAATTCAGAAGATTTTTAAGGTGTATCCAAATCAACAGATGTCATTCTGGGAAGAAAATCTCTTCTAATTTATATAGAAATTAACAGCATAGCAGTACAATAAGACTGAAAAAATGTACTCATCTGGTACATTTCTAACAAAGAATTTAAAAGCTGCTCTACCATGGATATCACTTTAAATGGAAACCATTTTTTTCCCTCAGCACAAGCTGAAATACTACATGGAAGTATTTTATCACGCTAAGGATAAAAATACCCTGAAACTACTTAGGGTATTTTTTGTTAAGCATGGAAATTCTCCACCCCTATCTTTATGAGCTGATACGTAAGTATATTAATGAATTTTAACAAGCAACTTGGAAATTTGCTGTCTAGGAAGACTGTGACTGCTGGAATTTGACTGGAATGTGACCTGCCTAAGAACTAGTTGCTAAAGGTGGGTAATCAGAACATAAACCCCCAACTGTGGTCTTTGTCAGTTGCCACCGTGGAGACAGACCCATTGACATGACCCTTGCTATTTAGGGACTGTGAGGAAAACCCCACTGCACATATGCACATTTTTAGTACTGAGAAGATTCTGGCTCTCCTCTGGCCCAGAGTGCCTGAATAACTCAGTAAGGATGTCTGTGTCTGAGCACCTAGCAACAAGACAGGTGGGCATTAAAGAGCAGAACTCTGCCAAACTCCACAGTGGTTCTCTTTGCACCGGCACCTGATTTAGTACTTGCTTTCATGTTTGCTTTGAAAACACTGGAGATTTTGGTAGGAATTTGGATAAAAGTAACTAAAAGGAAGATGGGATATTGATGCACTAGGCTATGTAAAAATTACTTCATTGCTTGATAAAGCAAGCAGTAGTAAAGACTGACAATTCTACATAAATACTCTGTGCTACACATAATGTATTCTATACGTATATGTAAACACTTGTGACAAGATAATAAAATTATCTGTGCTTGAAACATGTTTTATTGTTGTGGCTCTTTTTTTTCCTTCTTAAATAGAGTATTAAAAGTGAAGATATTTCTAGAAAAAGGTAACTTCACACTCCTAAAATTGAACAATTCTATTTTCTATTGTCAGAAAATGTATCAGGGATCTTTTACAGTTCTGATTCTACTACACACAATTTGTCAGCTATTTACCAGAATAAGATATTACTTTTAGGACATGCCTAACATTGACAAAAGAAGCCCTTAAAGAAATTTTTTTATTTAGCTAAAAAAGTAACCATTCTGTATGTGATATGTGCTGATTATAATTCATCATCTCTTGCAGGAAATTCAACATCTTTTCAAATAGTCCCTTTCCCTACTTAGTAACACTTCAATATTATTCTAAGTATATTCTAAGTCAGGGTGAACTATCACTGTTCTGAAAAAATTTTAAGAAAGCTGTCTATTATCTAACACTAACACAGAGAATGAATCTAAATCACACAGTCAGTGATTCTCAAAGATCAGCTTCTCCAGACTCCAAAAATATATCAAGCCAAAAATGACAGCCAAGAAAAGGTGACAGACATTTACAGGTGAGTAAGGAGAACCTAACAAAATTTAAACATAAATGAAAAGTATACAGGAAGGGAAACCAGGCCCTGGTCACTATAAGGAATATATGTATAATATAAGATATAGTATAATAGTATAATATATAGTATATAGTATAATGTATAGTATAGCATAATAGAATATATGTATCATCAGCAAAAGGAAGATGAAGGAAAATGAAGGCCCACCATCATCTCTGCTGATTAGAGAAGGAGAACTGGTGACAAAGAACATGGGAAGGGTCGGAGTATCCTATGCCTTTTTCACTTTTGTCTTTGCTGGTTATATATGCCTTCAGAGATTAACGGCCAACAATAGAGACAAAGCTTTTTTACTTCCTCATCAATGATATGGATGATTTTTAAAAACTGTACAGAGTGTTAAGAATGCAGGAGATGGGTGCACTGCCTTAAAAAGGGACCACAGAGGCACCTCAAAGCTAGGAGAAATGTGCACATCAGAACATCATGTAGTTCCACAAAGGAAAATACCAACGTCCTGTGACCAGGGAGGAGCAACATCAGGCACTAATACACACTGGTGGTCAACTGGCTAAGAATAGGCTTTGCAGAGAAGGTCCTGGAGGTACTGGTGAACAAGCTGACCATGAAATACCAATATGGCCTTGCAGCAAAGAAGTCCGAGAGCACTCTGGAATGCATTATTAAGAGTACTGCCACCAGCTTAGGTGGTCCTTTCCCCCTCCAAGCCCTGATGAGACACATCTGGAGCATCCTGTTCTGGATTCCCCAGCCCAGGAGAGACATGGACTTACTAGAGCAAGTCCATCAACATATCACAAAGATAACTAAGATAATTTAGTCTTTGAAGAATCTTTCATATATAGAGAGTCTGAGGCCTGGGTCTGTTCAGCTTGGAGAAGAGAGGCCATCTTATCCATGTTCAAGAGAGAGAGCTGTAAAGAAAGCAGATCCAGGCTCTTTTTGGTATTATTTTGTGACCAGACAAGACACAAATACAAGAAATACAAGAAATTCCTCTAAAATATAATATATTTTCACTGTGAGCGTGATCAAACACAGATTTGCCATTTGTTTTGTAACGTCCCCATTCCTAGAGATGATCAAAACCCAACTGGACACAGACCTTCTTAACCTACATTAGCTGGCCATGCTTTGAGCACATGAGTTCGAGCAGATGATCTGCAGATATCCTTGCCAACCTCAGCCATTCTGCAGTTCTGCAACTTTGTGTTGCAAATTGCTTCTTTGTGTTTATACTCTTTTAAAACTCTATACATGCTCAAATAATTTTATTACATAAACTCACGGGTTTATAGATTAATTTAGGGAGGAAGGATACACAAAAGACATTTGACTTAACATCCCCAGTCAGAGCAGGGATGTTATATGGCTAAACTAAAATGATGGTGTCACCAGTTCTTCAAAAGGGTCTGGAAGAAGATACAGTAATTAACCAAAGTGCCTATTTCCTTCATGTACTCCCTCATATCATTAGTTAGAAGGTGTTGTTGTAAGACATTTTGTGACTGATTAGTTTTATACAAAACACAATGACAAGTATGAAGTTTCAAAATTATTAGTTTCCTGGACATAGATATTCTTATGAAGAGAAGTGGTTCTGCTAGTTCTTGCCCAACATCACTTTACCTCATTCCAAATAAGTATGTGGGATGATAAAAATAAGAAATTTTGTTTACTCTGTCTTTTTTCTTAAGTCATTGAATTATCAGAAACTACTTAAGTGAACAGATAAAAGAATCAAAGTATATCTGATATTTGAAAAAATGTTTCTGAAACATTTTTCTTCTTTCAGAAAGTCTCTCATATAAAATACAGTGATATTTAACTAAAGAAATGGGTACCCTTGGTACCTTTCAACAATGTATAATGCAAATATTTATAAAATAAAGTTAGATTTTTTTTTTTCATTTTTGCATCTTAAATAAAGAACAAATTTTACAACACAGCTTTAAAAGCACAATCTTGCCAAGGATTGATAGTATTTAGTATTTTTCATGTATTACTCTTTGGCCATTATAAAGATTTGTGTTGTAGAAAGGCTGGAAGATTGCTGCATCTCAAAGCTCAGCATGAATTTCAATTGTAGGTTATTTCACATAGCTGTAGCTTAGTGAAGTAATTTTGCCAAAGATCACTTGAAATAACATATAGGATTGTCTTCTGATTTATTTCAAGCACTGTTTTTCTCCCATTTATATGGACAGCCTAAGAAATACAAATTGCTGCTGACAAATGGAACAGCTTTGTCTTTTTTTTCTGTGTTAGTCACCTTGTTTTTGTTCTTTCTCTGTAGCCCCAGAGCTTTATGCCCTGGTAAGTGCCTGAAGCTGATAAGTAGGAGTTGCCTCGAGTAAGCAAAACAATTAAGCCCCTAATCAAGTAATGAATTTTTTGTCAATCACTTTTTGATACCGTGGGTGACACCAGCCTGACACTGTCAGCTCTGGTTGACATGGATTTCATGTTAACATAAATCTCTTGACTCAATGATCAGATACAAAGCTATGAGTCCATCAACTCCTACATGCAAAAATATTTTTTCTGCTTCCGCATGATCATTAACATGTCTGTGGTAATGAATTGGGAACAGAAGTTGTCATTCACTGTACTAAAATATTACTAGAAAGCCAGATCCTAGATTAGTGTGCTGTATTCTGATGGTTTTTGAGGAAAATGGCAACTGTTCAAGACATTACTTAGACCTACACTCAGTAAAACTAAGTATTCATCATCTCCAAGATCTCTTTGGTGAAACAATTCTACCCTGTTGTACAGAGAATATTTCTAGGCAAGTACCCATCATACGAAATATTTTTCAATTTTATTTTCTGGCAAAAACACTTTTCACGTTTGCCTAAGTGAACAGCATTAATTTCCTCATGGACAAATTTTTTGTTTGTTTTAAATTTCTGACCTGCTAAATTATGCCTTATCAAATTATGGCAAATTACAGGACTTCACATCATGTTAGATAGTTTACATTATAAGTCAATTCAACTTGACACAGTATGACAAAGTAATTCAATATATCAGTTCTATAAGCAAATTCTTTAAGCAATTAGGTAACATTTCAGCATACAAGCCAGGGCACCTATATAGTATTAAATATCCATCATCTGCTTCAACAGCAGCATGTGGAGGAGTTGGATCTACTGAAAAGAGATATTTTTGTTGTTTTCTCTGCTAATTGATTAAACAGTACTGTACGATCATCCTCTCCATATTGCAAAAGCTAATTTCATTAAAACACTCACTCTACATGTCAACACTCTGGGAACAGCATATATCTCAGTTGACAAATTATGTGCTATTGAAACATAGATCTTGAGTTTTTAACAGCATTGGTCTTCGTTAAAACCATGACTGAAGCTGGTATTTCAGTAATCAAACTTCTATTGAACATGAAATATTTGTGCATGATTGTGGTATGAACAAAGTGTTATCAGGGCAAAAAAGTTAAAACACATTTTTCTCAATAAAGATATGCCAGTCAATTGTAGTAGAAATCTGTATAGCATATCTGGCAGGAGTGACCAGACTAATAGTCCCTGTCTCCATAGAGCAAACACTAAGCAAGATGCCAGTCACATTTGCATTGCCTCACCGCTCATGTTCTGAAAATTCACCTGGACAGCAAGGGCCCAATGACAACATTGCATCATTAAGGAGGAGCAATACATGTTTACAGTAGGATTGCCATGCAAAACACAGGTACTTTAACTTGTTTTAGTAACACGGAGGAATTTGAGCTGTGATGTGGGACTCCATATGCATTTGAATGGTAAACTACTCAATTTCTGGAGAGTGACCAAAAAACAAAAATGAAGTTTCTACTGGTTTCATTGTACTACATTAAAAACAGAAGTTGTTTCTATCAACGAACCCTTTCACTCAACAGGAGAAACCCTTTCAAAGGTCAAAGGGCTTTCAGTCACTGCCCCTTTAAAAATCTGCTGTACTGAAAAGAAGAGTGAAGAATAGACAGAATGCTAATAAAGCAGCCTATTTTCAAAGCCATTATCCCACGAGTTTCTCCAATTAGATGTTTTAAATGGGAAGGGAAAATACTTCAGAAAGGCACTTTTTCTTTGATATTTTCAGTTTCGTTAGCCATTTGGCCATCTGTACATGCCTTTCTGCCATATTGATAAGAGAAGCAATGTCAGGAGAAAATTTTGAGAGGCAAAAGGCTGCCTAACCCAGCATCTTAGACATGATGTTGGTGGCTGAATTATGATTCAATGAAGATACGGGAGTATATGGAGGAGAAAGGAAAACAGACAAGTGTTGCATGAAACAGACTAGTTAGAATTTTAGAAATTTTGCACAAAAACGTATAGATACTTCTATATGTAAAAAATTATTTCATCCTGTCCTTTGCAAAAAAAGGGCTTCTAGGGAAAAAGCGAACTTTGTTATCCAGAAAATGATATCTTGGTCTTATTCTTGACTCTCAAAAATGTACATTGAAATATATTTCTTTTCAGAAAAATCATTATTCAGGCAAATAAGTATAATTTGTGCTTTACAAAATAGTCTGTTTAAACCTTTTTGCAAATCATACTAGAAATCTCTGAAAAGTAAAAGAAATATTCTTTTAACAGTCTTTTATATAAAACAGTTATCTCTCAATCTAAGAATACTCATCAGAACACAGCTAACCAGTATTTTAATTGCTAAGTAGGGCCTCTTATGTTTCAGATAGGTTCTTTAATGTTTATATGTAAAGTTTATAGAAAAAAGTGGTTTGTGTAATTGTATATCTAAGACTGTTATGGATCTTGAAACTAATTTCCAAAAGAAATTAAAATGTTCCATTTATATTTCAAAGTCACAAGATATTATTTCTCATCATTCATATCTATCTATCTATCTATCTATCTATCATCTATCACAAACATACATACAAAAAATCCTTGCCATCTAACATTAGAAGCAAATTTATTTTGGTCAACCTTTTTTGTTTGTTTCCTTTTTAAATAACAATGGAGCCTTAGTTGAAGTAAGAAGGCAGAGGACACAAATTAACAGTTTATAAAAGATGCATCATCCTTTGTCATAGATACTGAAAACAATACACTTTAAAATAACGTTACAGTCTTAGTACTGAATGCACCAATTCTGTATGGATAATTTGTAATATATTCTCTAAAAAGTGTAACAATTTTTTGGATTAATAGTTCAATGACTGAGAATAAAATTTCAGATTGTTATGTTACTTCAATTTGGAATGAGGTACCGGTAAATTTCAGAAATTATGCTTTTCTATTTCTTTGCCAAACAGATTTTCACTTTACAATGAAGTAGTGTTTTATATCACATACAAATAAATCTAAATTAGAAACAAACAAACAACAAAAAAATCTACACAACTGAAAACTAAAATCCTTTTTAAGGCTTTTCAAAGCCTCTGTATAAGCCCTTGTGTATGTTTTACTTGGATAAGATGGGTTTCATTTGAAGCTAAGAATTTTGACCTGCAGTACTGAACCAAGTTGGTTTATTGCAGATCTTGTATCTGTGACTGGGGATGGGCTGTGCATTATTGGGATTCTGCTACACCATTTGACAATACTGAAAAATCTAAATCCTCAGCACAGAGCAGGTAGAGAACCTACAGGAAATCTCAATAGGAATCTCTGGCTATGGAACAAAATTAACATAAAGAAGATCTAGTGCCAATGAATGTCTTTTTGTACAAATCTAGTATATAGGGAGGCGGGATATTCACAAGAAAATATTCATTCCCTCAGTTAAGCATGCCTAAGGCTGGGAAGTTTCAAGCTATTACAAATAAATAGGTTGCCCTTATGTGTTCATAAAAATACTGGATTAGAAAAGATAACCTGCAGATTATTTCAGGAAAAAAGTCTGTTACTTGCATAGAATTGTGGATTAAGTTTTTGAGCATTTTTTAAATTTTTTCTTGGGCACTGAGTTTTTCTACTGATTTATCAATACAGAATTTCTTTTTCACATTAGTTTCCAGGAAAGAATTAATAGGTTTCATCTGCATGTACTTACAAGACTGGTATTTCATACAGAGACCAAGTATTTCTCCAAAATGACCTGGAAGTCTGCCATTCTTGTATCATTAGAGATACTGTTTGCAGTAGTTTTATTTTGAATAAATGCACCACATCCAGTAAGTGATCTTTATTGCCTCAAAATGCAATTGCTTGCTCTTTATGGTTCAATCCACACACCCTGGCGTTTTTCTCTACCACGATCATTATGAAACAATGCACTATAGTGAATGTTGCCATGTGTTCAGTATTTCTGCTCACATGTTTTTCTGGGGTTTCTATCCATCTCTTCTTCTGCACTCCCTCATTTCATATGTAGAGATGCTTTCAGTATGGAATTTGAACTCTTTCTTTTAGCGTAATTGTCTACCAACATTTACACAAAATCAGTGTGAGAAAATATGTCAGTGTTATGTTTATATGCCCAGGTAATTTCAATTTTAAGTAAAAATTTTTCTTTCATTCCTGTTTTTTCTTTTTCTTTTTTTTTTTTTTTTTNTTTTTTTTTTTTTTTTTTTTTTTTTTTTTTTTTAATTTCCTCTAATAATAATAAACTAAATAGAACAACAAAGAGAATTATATGTATTTATATATGATAAAGTTCTGCTTGGAATCTTCATAGTGGTGAATGGTGCTACATCAAGTTGGCAGATGGTCTTTGGTGAGGTTTCACATGGCTCAGCTTAGGGTCAGTCCTGGTTAATATCTTTCTCATTACCTCTCAGACTCCCTTATTGCCAGGTCCACAGCTGCTGCTCACAATACATTCCCTCCAGCCCTTTCATCAGTGTGCTCTAGAGGCATTGGAGGACTCTCCTCAAATTGTGGGGACCAGAACTGCACACAGTGCTCCAGGTGAGGCTTCACTGAGTACAGTGAGATAATCACCTCTTTTTCCCAGCTGGTCATGCAGTGTTTGGTGAACCCTTCAATGCATTTTGTCCTCTGGGCTATGAGGACCACTGCTGACCTGTGTAGAACCTGCTGCTGAGCAGCACCCTCATATCACTTCCTGCAGGGCTTCTCTCCAGCCACTCCTCCCTCAGTTTATATTAGAGCCAGGCAATACTCTGTCCCAGGTGCAGAATCACAGAACAAGGCATTTTGACTTGTTCATGTCAATATTCATAGCTCAGTGCTCTAATCTATCTAGATCTCTCTGCAAGGCCAAGTCCTCAGCACCTCCCAGTATGGTATCATCAGAAAACTCCTAATAGTATATTAAACTTCTGCAGGTATATTGTTGAAAATATATCAAATAGAGCCATTTCTAGAACTGAACCCTGAGGAACACTGCTGGTGATCACTTGTGACATCATATTTCTGCAGACAACCTAGGAATCATTAACATAAGACTAGAGAAAGGGAACAAACAGCTTGGTTTTCTGGCTGAAATCATAGTTCTAAATTGCTTAATTTTTAAAATTTATTTAAGAAAATGAATTAAATAATGTGGCCTAGGGTCCTCCAAACAATTTGAGATGTATATATAATGAAAGCAAATTTTATAGTCTTTTTAAGCAATGTATTATTTTATTTCAACAAGGGAAGTGCAAAATCACATATGTGGGGAAGAGCAATCCATGCAACAATACATAGCAGGAGACACACAGCAGCAAAGTAGGTTGGTACAAAAATACCAGGGGTCTTGCTGGACACTGAATTGATCATGAGCCAGTAATGTGCTTTTGCTTTAAAGGAGGATCCCACCTTGCATGAGGCAAAGCATAATCAGTACATTGAGATAGGTAATACCTGCCCTCTACTCAACACTTACGAGGCCGTATCTGTAATACTGTGTCCACTTCTAGGCTCTCCTGTACAAAAGAGGTGCTGACAAGCTGGAGACAGTTCAGTGAAGAGCAGCAAAGATGAGGAAGGGACTGGACCATTTCTTCTATGAGAAAATTCTGAGAGAGATGGGACTGTTTAGCTTGGAGAAGAGAAGCCTCAGGGCAGATTTTTTTAATGTGTATAAATGCTCAAAGAGATGGTGCAAATAAGATGGAGCCAGGCCCTTTTCAGTGGTGTCTACCAACAGGACCAGAGGCAATGGGCACAATCAAAGCACAGGAGGTATCCTCTGAGCACTGGGAGTCCCTTACTGTGAGTGTGACGTGAGCACTTGCACATGCTGATGTAGAGTCTCTATCCTTGGAGGTATCCAGAAGCTGACAGCACACGGTGTTGGACTACCAGTTCTAGGTGGCCCCAGAGAGGCTGAACTAGTTTACCTCCAAAGGTCCCTTCCCACCTCAGTCCTTCTCTGATTCTGTGATTCTAATTTTAGGAATTCCACTCAAGACCTTAAGTCTAGATGCATGGAAAGAAAGATGGTCCTGATCAAGCTGAAGATTAAGATGCAGCAACACACCCTGTACAAACTTGGAAACCCTTAAAGCATTGCTCATTTAAAGATCTACACACAGGTTTAGCTTAGTGTGCCCAGTCCCTTTAATCTCGAGCATTGTGGAAGCCAGAAACAAACAAGAAAAAAAAAAAAAAAAAACAACCAACCAAACATACAAATCCCCAGAATTTGAAGGGTGTGTGTGTGGGAGGGGGTGGTTTCTCACAGAGGACTGACAGATCCAGAATTACAAAAAACAAGCTAAGAAGTTTTTAGAAAAACTTGCTTAAAAAACCCAACAAACAACAAAAGAAGAAAACAAAACAAAACAAACAAACAAAAAAAAAAAAAAAAAAAACAAAAACCAAAAAAACAAACCCACAAAAAAAACCAAAACCAAGAACAAACTACTTGATACACTATCAAGTATGTAGTAAAATAATTTTATAAAACTGATCAGATATAAGGTTTGTTTTACTAGATCAGGTAAACTGTACAGATCTTTACAGTTCTTAAAGATCTTTATTGACACAGCAGTTTGACTAATGTTGCAGCAGGTGTTTTGATGGCAAGGGAAGCATCAGAGCTTTAGGTAATTTCAACCTCCCGGTCTGGCTGCCAGTCTGCTTTTCCCCAAGGAGTAACACACCAGAGAAATAAGTTCTTTTCTGAAAGTGAGCACAGATCTCATTTTTCCTCCACTGACACTTTTTGACAGGAGGTAGGGGGGACATGCAAAGAGCGCAAGGCAGTTTTAAGGTGAGGTTAAATGTCATAGCTGTTGTAATTTAACAGTTTACTGCTGCAAAAAGGAGGAAATTCCTCCTTCCACCTGATTATTCTGACAGCCTCAGTCTCCCTGGTATTTTGATGTTGTGATTCAGGTCTCAGATTCATCAGATGCTTAGATAACATGATTCACATTACTAAACTATTGAAAAACTATTCACTTTTTTCTCTGAAGCTAGTGTTTTTATCAGACTTGTTCTTACTGGCTGATGGAGGGGCTTGGCAAGCTTCACAGTCAAAGCCTTTCCAGAAGAGGGAAGGCCTAGCATGATATTCCATTTGGTGTCGGCAAGATGCTGAAGTGGCTGCTGTTGCATCATACTGATGCACAAACTCACTTCCTATAAGGAACAGTAGTAAAGCATACCATATGATGGTTAACATAGATTATAGCATAGGAAGGTGTGAATCAACTGCTGAGTATAAAAGGCCATTTATGGGAGTGATATTTCAGTAATTTCGAAGTGTTAAAGATCACCCCTAAATTCCAGAGACTGTGCTACATTATTCGCAACAGTTCTATTAATGTCCTTGGGAGTACAGAACACAAAAAACAGAACAAAATATTTTTCCTAGAGTCTTAAGATATTATGTGAATCTGTTTTTGTTTGTTGTTTGGTTCTTTGTTGGGGTTCTTGTTTTGCTGTTTTTTTTTTTTTAATTTTGTCCATTTCATCTATTCTGTATTCTTCACGGCTTTGCAAGCAGAGGATAAATAAAATATTAACCTCTTTCATTCTTATACTGTATATGAACAAACAGCTAGGGAAAACCTACTGGTCCCTCTATTTCTTCAAAAAATAATAGTCTTAAAAAGTGAAACTTCTTAAATTTGAGTTTCTCTTTGTTCATATATTATCAGAAAAGTTCAACCTGAAAAATGAAAGTTGATCAAATGGGATTAGAGGAAATACTGGAGAAAGCAGGTAAATCTTCATTAGAGACAGTTACCAACTCCTCCTTTTTTAATAGTGTAATTTCATTTTACAGAGAACTCTTCTATCCTTCCATATAATGTTTGACACATTTAAAAACACAAATTAGAAATGCTTCTTGGTTCACACAAAAATTTGCATGCTTGCCAATCTTTTTTAAAGTTAATTACTGCTCCAAAATAGTCAAATTAGAACCCGAGAAGTGTTTCAATAGAAGTTTTTGTGATGACAACACACCTCAGAAGTGTCTTTCAAATAATATCCATATTAAGTACACATTTCACCCACTTCAAATAATGAAAGTTTGGGGCATCAAAGACAAAAAGAAGCAACCAAGGAATTCTTTACAACTTTTTTTAATATAATTTTTATCTGCTTTAACTTCTGATAAGGTAGTTTCCAAAATTTGAGAAGACTCTGGAAAAATGTTGCCAGTTTTCAGCAACAGCTGGAAAAGCAAAGCATAAGCAGTTTTATGTGCGAACAAATAATGTACCTTTCTAAGCCTTGCTAATAGACACAATTTAAGATAGAAACTTCATGCTGATGGATGTTAAGGGGTGACTGGAATACTTAAACTTAGGGAATCTTATTCCACTCTCATTTATTCCATTGCCTTCAATGTAGTGACTTCCAGAAGTGTGAGAAAGAGGCAAAATGGATATGAAATGACATTCGGAACAAGATCTATCACTATAATTTCTTCAGTAATGCTATTTATCTCTCTATGTCATACAGTAACTGTAATGACAGCATTAAGTTAGAAAAGCAATATTGAATCACTCTGAACAAAACAAATTTTAATTGCACCTGAAAATACCTACTGCAGAAAATTCTGCATATTTATTGACAAGAAGAAGAGATCAGCCAAGGATTTTTCAGAATAACTTCTATGCTCAGCAATACATAAAAGAAAGAAAAAGTGTAAGAAAAGTTTAAAGGTATATGATATTCTTACTTTTTAAGTCATATTTACTTTGTACTGCATAGCAAGGTGGAACAAGATTTAAATTTACAGAAAAAACTTTATTTATGATGACCTTTGAACCATAAACTTACTGGTTTTCTTACTCTAAAATTTGGGTTTTCCAGAAAGGTAATAGGGGTAGTTATTACAGATTTTCAAATGTGTTTCATAGCATTTGGTTGGTGTGGAGTGGGTAGGGGATACAAACAGAAAACCCCAAATCTTTGCAAGTGTTTCAAAACAAAATGCTTTACTTAAAATATGTCAAACTAAGGTAATCATAGAACAAGAGAATTAATGTCCACTTTTATAAAATTAACTTAAAAATACATAATCTGAAGGATATTACCCTGTAGTCAAAATTAATTCATTTAAGCACAGACTTGTCAATATTTTTGTGAGGCATGTCACTTTCAACAGGAATACCAGCTGCTTTACACTTTGTCTATTAAGACAATATAAGTCACTAATAACTATAAGTTATTATTTGATCTGAATTCTCTTAAGAGATGGGGACAAAGTAAAGAAGGAGAAGTAAATTCAAGTGCTTATCTACCCTTTTTTAAAAGTTCTTAGAATACAAACATATATATCTACTCAGTCAAATATTAATGTTTACTAAAATTTCATATATTTTGCATAACTAAAATAATGGGCTAAAAGATACACCACAAAACTTGTGTGGGGCCATGGACTTTTACCCATAGCTAGGCAAGGTATCCCACAATTTAAGAAGCTGGATCACACTTTGAGGGTGTGCTGAAACATTTCAACCAAAATAAGACAACTTTTCAAATGTGAACTAGCTTTGTATGTTCTTTCCACCACTATTTTTTGAATTTATTTACAATAATCAGACATGATTCTCAGGGAAAACCAGCTTTTCACCCTTGATCACTCAAAATTGTGAAATTATGTGTGTGAAAACACAGATTTTCTGTATGTCATTAGACCTACTTAAATCTTAGCAGAATTAATTGAATGTGTTGTTTAGTTAATGGCCTGTGTAAATGATACACATGAAAAAAAAAAAAATAATAAATGCTTAAACAGGAACAAATCAGTCCTGAAAACTAGAAAGACATATAAAGGGAAGAAATAAATCAGGTCATAGCACGTCCTGATCTTAGAAATACCCAGGTTTTGCCTGAGAACATTCATTTTATCATTATCCATGCCCCCAGGTCTTTCTTCTTCTAAGCACTTTTCCCACAAGTTACCTGCTAGAGTTCAGAGAACAGATGATATTAAGGAGCCATGGATTACTTTTTTCCAAAAAATGTTCCTAGCAATATTATTTTTATCCACTGCATAGAATTGTGTGAATATGTGTATTATCACAAACATATTGCCAAATCTAAAACAAGTAAGAAGGAAGAAGAATGACACAAGTAAGAAGCTGCCTTTTTTGTATCAATTCAGTGTAATATCTTTACCTTCTAGAGGCTCACTCTGGGAGAAGAACAAATTCTAAACACAAACAGATGTTAAATAAGCACAAGGGAAAACCAGGAGCATTGCATAAAAAGGTTAAAATTTTTCTTTTGTTTTTATGATTTGTCTAGCACACAGCAGAACAGGAAGGAGTAGAACCTGTGGTATCAAGGAAGGAATACAGTCAATACATAAATTTACTTCAGCAAAATTTGTCACAGGAGACAAGCAGTGTTGGCTAAGGATTGCTGAAGAATGTAAATGAAATTGATGTATTTGTTACATTACTATAAAATCCTATGCATAACTATTTTTTTTATGAACTTGTTAATGTAGGAAAGAAGAAATAACAGTAAAATAAAGTTGGAAGAGGAATACCAGTGGAACCAGGACAGGCAGAAGACTACAGACTAGAAATTTAACACCATAACAAACAATTTGTAATTCAGCTTTCTTTCCAGACTATTTTCATCCATTTATGCTATACCTCATTTTGTAATACAGTTCATTACAAAAATGGTCTAAAAGGATATCAGAAGGCAGCAGAAAGATCCACCTGAAAATGGCATAATATGTGGGTACGTCAGAATTCTCTGTCAAGAAAATGGGGGAGAGTTATTGCTGCACATCATGATAGACAAAAAAGAAAAAAAAAACACAATGTGAAGGTAAAGATGGAACATAAAGCTATTACTCTTCCTTTATTTTTTATTATTTAATATCACTCTCCCCTTTAAATATAGTTTTAGTATGTTTCACCTTGCTTTAGAGAGAAGATCAAGATACTTTTGTGTTGCTCTTGGTTACTCCCCAATCCCATATGTCAGAAACAATTATATTTAAAAAGCTAGTGGTTAAAGTAGCCAAACATTTAAAGGGAAACATGTAATTGGACCCAAAGGAGACAAAATGGAATGTGATCTGGGAAAGTTAGTTTTTCATATGAGCAATATATAATGAAAAAAACCCCTTGTATCACCCTCTATGTTGTGACATTCATAAGTGATTGCACAAAATGCTGAAATACCCATGGATATCTAGAAGCATGTTATGATGCCTCTGTATATTTAAGTGAGAAGTTTGGGAGACTGGGGAAAACACAGCTAGTGTGCACATTTCCTTTAAAAAATATCTTGGTGATGGTAGGAGCCTCTAGGGAGAGCTTAATGGAAGCCTCTTTGCCTGAGTCTTTCTGAGGTCCATAGGAAAGGAAGTGCTTTAAGAGAGTTCATTGGAAATGGGATAGAATCAATCTCTCTACTTTTTTCTTCAGCCTTTCCAAGGCACTAGAGGAAAGGAACTTTCAGGTGTTGCATACAGGAGCAACATGTACTACTGTAATTTTTTATTAATGCCTTGAACATAATATATACCTTAAACAGAGGAAGATAAACATACTAGAGAATGCTCTTGTCTCAGATTTACTGCTTTTAACCAATATGGGCTTTTGAGACCTCCTTCATACCCAGCTTTGTTACTTTTTCTATCTTACTGCTTTCTTTCAGCAGTATATTCAAAAATATGACAAACCTCTGTCTTGTGACTAAAAATCCAGTTCAGCATATCCAGTGCACTATCAAGTACACCACAGACAAGCTCATACATCATTTACTCTTGGTAGCATGACAGCAGCCCAGCCAGCGTGCTGGACAAGAACCTACGGATAAGCATTTTTATTTTCTCAGGGCTTAACTCTTGCTTAGCCCTGCACCTGCCAATTTGTGTTTAAGCCTCAGAGCTTGCACTCAGGTAGAGTGCCAACTTGGAAATGAAACAAGGCCAGGACTTTAACTTAAATGTGGCAGTGCTTTTTCCTTCCCTGCAGCAACTCCCGCGCTTGGAGGAGTTCAAAAATGTCTGGCTGCTTCTGCAATTTAGAGATCTTTCATTTTTAGGTCAGGCTGCCTCACAAGCTATAGACATGCAGTAAGCAATTCAGATTAGGAGGAACATGCTGTAACTTATGTAAACACAGAAGTTTAAAAGGCAAGGAATTCTTTACAGATTTTATTTTTAAACCTCCTGTTGTGGTATATAATCCTTATGCTTTACTGAGAAGCTCCTGGAGTGTGGCAGTACAGATGCAACAACAGACTTCTGTCACATATCTATCAGAGATTTTCAGAATGAAATACTGTAATTCCCCATGTGAAAGGTTACAACATTATAGTAAACGAGCAAACATCTAACTCCAGAATTAATTTGCAGTACTTTAAGGGGAGTTCTGCATATATCCAGGTTGGAAAATGTTTTGCAAAATTAATATTAATCTATAACAAATTTAAAATCAGACATATGATTTTGCTATTGATTATTCATTGTTTCAAAAAACAATATTCTCTGGACAGTCAGCATCAACTTGTGGCAATATTACATACAGCACAATAGATTTTTGCTTTTTTGTTTAAAGGTTAGGGATTGGTTTTGCTTGGGGGGATTGCTGACAAAGCACTTGGCAGTAGGTACAACACATCTACAGTAAGTAGATCAGAGTATTTTACCTGCAAACATGCTGCAATAAAGTGCCATCATTCAATCAATACAGACTACTTAGTTAACATTTTTCTTAATGTATCTGGATTACCAGTTCATTAGATCATTACCTGATAAATAGTGTGGGTAATGAATCGAGAGAGTGACTACATACCTTCAGGAAGAACCTGCCCGATAACAATAATCCATTAGAAAAACTGGCAGTATCCTCTCATCTATTGCCCGCAAAGCTATGACTTGATGGAGAGTTTCATTCCCTCTGCTCAGCACTCCAGAAGAAAATCAGCACAATTTAAATATTTCTCAGGATGTGACAGCTCTCTAGATCCCTGGCTGCTTTCTTTTCCCAGGGGTTGACAATCTGGTGTTCCAGTGTGCATAGAGCAGTGAAGATGAATTGAAAAAGCTTGAGATAAATTAGGGATGGCTAAGTTAAAATTGTCTCTGCTCCCGAGTCTCTCATCTGCAGTCTGCAAGCCTATTTTGCTGTGAAAAAGCTAGATGGCAGGCTGCCTCAGTGAGTTCTTCTTAAGCGACAGGGAGCATTTTCAATGAAGAAAAATTCTCCCATTATCTAAGCTAATGTGACTGCAGCTAAATCTAGTCTTAAAAGTGTCTACTAGCATGAAATTCATTCTCACTGCTGCTTTCTTTCAAGCCACAGGCTAAAAAAGAGAAAGGAAAAGAAAAAACAAAATAACCCCACCCCCCCAAAAAAAAAACAAAAAACCAACAAACCAAAAAAGCACCACCTCAGATTTTTCTATATGAAAAAAATAATCAAACTTTTAAAAGTTGATAAATGGCAACACATTTTATAACTATGCCCAAAAATCTAAGTGTTGAGAATTATCACCATTTCCAAAAACTTTGTCTGTTTGCACTCACTTCATTTCTCCACTATCTGTTCTTTCTATCTTGTTTTTAATAGGTATCGTGTTGTTGCAATTATCTTCATTTTCAATGTTCTAGGAGAGGAAAGAGCAGTATTTTCCCTTTGTTGGCAAAAAATGAACTGACACCTAAAATTCTGAACAATCATATTGTTTAGCCTTAGTAGATAATCCTAGATAATGCTAAAAAAAATGTGATTGATATTTTGCCATGCCTCTAAAAAATATCGTGTAACAATTTTTTTTAAATTATGAACCACTTCCCGCCCTATTTCACAAAAAGAGCTAGAATTGAAGTTTTCTGAATATCACTTTAGTGCCAAAGCTATTTGACAAAGTAACTAATATCTACTGTTATGTAAATAATAATATATTAATAAAAATAATAATAATATCTACTGTTAATGTAAAAAGGTTTTACATTGAAAACACTAGGGCAGGAGTTTTTCATTAAACATATTAAATGAAAATTTTATCCTCTAAATCATTGGATACAATTAATAATAAAAGGTGTAATTTCAAAGAGGCATGATATTTTTGCAAATCCTCTCTCTAGTTTCAACTGATCTAGTTTTCTGAAGTCCTACATATCTACCACTAATGACTTTTTCAGACTTGATTTCTCAATATCATGGAAATTCAGCCCCCCACCCTAAGCTGTAAATAGAGATGCAGCTGAATACATATGAATACAGCCTTAGTGCTAGAGCATTTTGAGAATGATAAATAAATATACTGCCAAGAAAGAGATATAAACCCTGCTTTCATCGAACAGGCATGAAGAGACTGGAAATCTTTAGTACATGACTGCAGAGGTCTCTTTTTTCCCCCCATGCCGTGGGGTAAAACATTCACTCTCATTAACAGAACTCTACCAGGTGAAGTGAAAAGGCATGATCAACATTTACAAACTTCCTTGGGGCTTAAGCTACTGAAGCCACAGCCCCACAGAGCCTCTGTGTTTTATGCTGAAGACATTTTGTGTAGGCTATTTTTTTTTTAACAGAAGCTGCTTTGGCCTGTGTCCTAATAACCACCTCTTAAAGCATATGCAAGCACTTGACCAGATCCAATTGTTCAGTACATACAATACACATAAATATACCCCAAAGTAACATATAATCCAAAGGGATTAAATAGTTTCCCATACTGCCTTGTTCTAGAATTATTTAGGGTATTGTAACGCTCACACTTCAAGGTGACAGTGCCTGTGCTGCAGTCCCTGTCATTAATATTTGTACATTTTCCATGTAAACAGATAATAATATCACAAGTCATAGAATCATAGAATGGTTTTGGTTGGAAGAGACCTTCAAGACCATCTAGTCCAAACCCTCAGCTCTAGGTGGCCCTGTTTGAGCAGGGAGTTTTGTCTAGGTGACCTCCAGAAATCCCTTCCAACCTCAAAAATTCTGCAATTTTCACTATTGTTTAGGAACCACCAAAATCCTCAGTTCATAGTTCTGGTGATATGCTGTTTAAATGTTTCCTAATTTTCTTAGCCTTTATTTTTCAAAACATCTTCCTTAAATTATTTTATATTATTAGATTCTTCTTTTCTCCTGCTCACACAATTACAGCATCTGCTGCTGAAATGAATAAAACTGCTGAGACCTCATTGTGCAGCAGCCCAGCCCTAAATTCCCTAATTTCTCTTCACAATAGGGAAAAAGCTGAAAGCCACTTGCTAGCCTTAAAGACAGTGTTGGTTTGTGTGCTATTTATTAATTTTAGAATTAGAATCACTCATGTCTCCCTGCTCTCAGCATCTACTGCTTCAGCCAGAGCCATCAGTGACAATCTGCTGCTTTTCTTGGAGCCTCAGCAACTTGGGTCAAGCAGTTACATCAGTGTCTCAAGCTTCTATTCATAAAAATCTGCTATCTTTAACAAATTAAAAATATATAATAACTATAATTCAATATTTTTAGTGGTATCATTATTCTAGAAGGTATGATTCATTCACGTTTACTGGTTTGAATAAGTAATATTGACATGTCAGTGTCTAGGAGGTTTCTTATGAATTTTGGGGAATGACATGGAAGGAAATAGAAAACCAATTTAGCAAGAAAAACATAGTAATCCAAAATGCCTTAGTAAAATTCTGACCTTTGATTACATATTCTTCTCAGCTCCCTCTTTTTTAGTATCAGGTGGAGAAAGGGAGAATGTAACAATTGTTTTTTTTTTCCAGGAAAAAAAGGTTTAATAATCCTTGAGGATGTTTTGGGATTTGGTCCAAGACACCCAGCAAAGCATAGTCACTTGCTTTGCAGAGTATTAGAACAAGACATAGATTCACAAGAATTTCTCAGACATTTCCAGGAGAAAAATTAATAGGGCTTTTATTTTGGTTTGGTTTAGTTTTGGTGGGGTTTATTTTTTGTTTGCTTCTTTGTTCTTTGGTTTGTTTTTCCTTTCCAAGTTATCTACTGGTACTGTTCAATATCTTTTTGGAATCAGAGAGACCCAGATGGAAGCAGAGGTGACACTGTTGGCACAGCATGCTAGATATTTTTGGTGTGCTGTAATCCAGTTATGAAAACATGTTTCAATACCTCAAAAGACAGCAACATCATAATGGGCAGAGGGTGAAAAAGGTGATCATGGAGTGGTACACGTTGTATCACTGTGACATGTTACCTGACTGGGTAACAGAAGTTGTGATTGCTTTAAGAGTACTTTGACCTGGGTACCTCAAAACTTTAGGAAAGCTGATTTCCATAAACCACAGTTATACACTGTGCCTATTTAATTTTTAAATTATACTGTGATTTCCACAGTTACAAGGCCGATTTCTAAAGAATATTAAAAGCCCTTCTATATATTAGAATGCACTAAAAATATATATATTTGGCTAAATCTTTAGAACTACTAGTCTCCTGCAACTGGTGATTCTTAATAAGTAAAACTACTCAATTTACATAAATGTTTGTATTTCCCATTTCTCTCTCATTTTTCACTGGAGACAAAATACTGGTTAATAAATTCAAAATATATTCTCCAAGCTTTACCCTGCCTGTCTTGCATTAGATTTTCATAGCAGAGAAGAACTTCTAATGGAGAACTCCGGTGGGATTAGAGATATGTAATTCAAAGATGAAAACTTCAGTGGCAGAAAGTGAGACTTTTTTGCTACTGTCTATTGTATTTTTCATACATATGTAAAAATTGAAAAAACTGCAATGTATATGCAAATAAACATTTAGTTAACTTTTTGAAGTCTCTTTTTCATTATTGTGAAATGAACTCTTGCATAGTTTTAGATACTTCATATGTTTCTTCACTCATTTTCCTTGGAATATCTCTGGTCAGTGCTTGTATGTTTTTAGGCCACATCTTGCTGCTATTTTTTCTCTTTTAGATTCATAGAGGATTAGGTCTGGATGAAAATAAAACACACATAAAAATATTATGCCTAATCTTAAGAGTTAAAAGTGTTGGCTTCCATTATGGGTGCACCTTAATGCCTTTTTGCTGGTGGTTTTCATACAGTAACCACTTGGGAAATGACATTCAAGATAAAAGTATGAGAGTTTGAAGAGAAGATTGAGACCTAGGTATGCTATTTGAGTTCCACTTGCCAAATTCTGTGGGAGAATTTACTCAAGCCTCTCTTCAAAGTTGTGTTCCATGTGATGTGGTTCCCAGAAGAAATTAATTGAGACTTTGGGAGGGGAAGAAGGATGGAAATATATGACCTTAATATGCTGATGTTTATCCTCCTTTTTGATTACTGTAAACTTCCTGCTTTCTTTCCATCTTCATTGTGCATTTTAAAGACAATAGAAAGAAAATTAATAGTAATATGCAGAAACATATACTATTAAACAGTAAGGAGATATATGTGCTTCTAAAATTTCAACACTTGAAAGATTCTTCAAATTTCTGGCAATCAATCTTTTAGCAAAATATTTTTTTCCTTCACTCCTTATTTTCATTATAATGAATGGAGTCTTACTTTGAATTAATGCATCAACTTTCATCTCTAAAATTCAAGGCAAGTTTATTGTTTCACTCTTGAAACCCACATGCAGGCCAAATACAAATCTGTTAATGCAGGCCAAAGCCTCAGCAGTTCTGTGTGAACAGAGAGCAACAGATTAAGGTCCTAGAGGAAAATAAAGCAAAACAAAACCCCTGTTACATAATTCCAGACAAATGGGGGAGGGCATTTAGAGGGCATTTAGACACTACTATAATATAATTAAACAGTTAATGAGAGAAATAATGTCTTAAGAAATAAGGAGGAAAAAAACCGAAATATAAACACCATGTACCCTGTGGGAGTACACTTCAGAATTCAGAGCACGTTCAAGCATGTCCAAACCTTTTAGTTTGTTGAGAAAGCTTTTCCTTAGCTCTGGGGTACTGTTGAGTGGTTTTGCAGTGATAAAACTAGATAAACCTTCAGTGAACATCCTGATTGCCAATAAATAAATAAATAAATCATAAATAAATAAGCATATGTAATGATAATAAATATTAAAAGGACCATAGGTTGCTACTTATTCAATTGAAATGGAATAATTGTCTTTCATCTTAAGATTACCTTACAAACAAGATATCGGGGGTAAAGCCCCTCATTTTATCTTGTTTTATCATTTAATATTCATAATCAAAAGTAGATTATTTAAGGATAATGTAGGGAAGACAACAGGGGAGTTCACATCTTGTTTCCATTTCTCTCATCCAAACAGAAGAATGAAAAAAAGGATGATATATTATACATAAAAATAGACTATTTCAGGTTTTTATTCAAAACTTCAAGGCATTATTCTTCATGTTTCATTTTACAGGTAGAACATAGACAGACATGAATCTTAAAAACTAAGAAAAAGGAAAGTCCATCTTGATGAAAAAGCTCTCATTTTGAATTTACAGTAAATTTATCCAGAAAATAACAATTCTGTGACATAAGAAACTCTCTCGCTCTAATGAAAATATTGGACAGGTGATGAGATATCCTTGGATGTATCCATTGCTTAGAACAGTCTAACAACTCTCTCATGGACAAGAATTCAGGATATAAAACCTAATTTCTTAAGTATTTCTGAAGTAATCTCTTATTATACACATTTTTCAGTAGATTACTTTATAAAAAGGAAATTGAATGAGGGTGGCTGTATTTCAAAAGAAATATTCCCAAATAAACCATATTTACTATCACTGAACATAGTTCTCTATGTTCAGTGTACCTGGATTTGATTCTGAAACATGTTTCAGAGACTTGCATTTCAAATGCAAAGTGCCAGGCTGAATTTACACAGAACACTTGTGAATTCTCAATAGACCTATAATTTAAGACAAATCAGAATAAATGATAAAAAAAAAAAATCAAAACAAGCTTTATTTCAGTTTCCTTGTCTGTATCTTCATTAGGAAAAGCAACTTTACAGAGTCACAAAAGCACAGCTTCTATGCACTTGTCATGCCAAAAAGAAATTATCATTTGTTCCAGTAATGGATATGAAGGTGCCTTAGTAAATCTTATTTAATGGACTAATGCATTCTCATATTGGAGAGCTCTATGAGCACAACCAACTGTGTTGCACAATATTCCAGTGATAGATATGCTCCAAGCATGAGGAATACATGCATATTTGGAAAATGAAATAAATTTTGAGTGTAATGAATTTATTTGTAATCAAATAAAAAAAAAAAAAAAAAAAAAAACCAAAAAAACAACAAAACATCAAATAACCCTCTTATATGACTCTATAGATAAGAATAACCAGCTATGGAATATATGGTAAAGGGTATGTTGCACAAGAATTTCAGTCCAAAGAAATAGATGCAAAAACCCAAAAGCAAAAACAAACCCTCAAGAAAATAAAGCCATTGCAATTGACTATATGAGTCTTATCACTCACTTTTCCAAATTTGCACAAAATAACATTAATGGTTACTAAGAGATCAATTTAGGCTTCAAAAATGTTCAAACTTTCTATTGTATAAAATAGGAGGTTTTAGTCTGAAATCTGATAAATGTGATTCCTAAAATGATCTCTGTGTTGGAATAGCAACCAGTTGGAACTTAGACTTTGACTCCTGGACTGTGTTTTTTTAAGTACAGCAGCACACATTTTTTGATAAGGGAAAACCAAACTCGCCAAAGAAACAAAAAAAAAACTGTTTTCCTTAAAATGTGTTTGACTGTTCCAAGATATGACTGAAAAAAGGGAACTCCACTTCATGTAATTCAACAGGATGCATGCAGTGGGCAGCATAAAATTTTTCTTTAATAGAAATATTAAATGAAATCTGGTTCCTTTTTTTTCCCTAAGTATTGTAGCACGCAGACTAAAATGAGTCTCAGAAAAACTGGGCAGACCTAAAGTAAATCTTAGTGATTTATGTCTTACCAATTCATAGCAAAGTCCTTTCTTGTGGTGACAGACTATGTCTTTTAAATGAAAGAATTAATTACTTATGGATCAGTCTCCCTCTGAGACTGGCACGTCTCTGCTTAAACAGCTGCTAAGGTTTCCTTTACTCATCCTGAAGGTTGATGGCGTGAGTACTGTTGCTGTTACATCCTTTTCATTTTGATGCATTTTTCTGCATAAAAAGCAGACCCCTCACCGTTGTAGTACCACCAAAAACTCTCCCAGATGTCCAATTCAGGCATGTTTTAATTGCTCTGCTATAGTGCATCATCATCTGAAAAGGGCAGTACTTAGAGACCTCAGTCTCAAAAAGCCTCCTGTACACTGAACTGCTGATTTGACTGGTTACTATTTTGTGGACACTGATGCACTCTCCAAAGAATTCAGTGACTGCACTTAAAATAATTTACAAGATATACAGTCTACCTCAATATAAGAAGAGCTCATTGATGAGAAGTTCCTTCCCTCTTCCGGAGGTAAACTGAAAAATTTCTGCCTAACCATAGATTTTCAACCTTCATTGTAATTAATTCCCCCCCAAATGTCAGCTTGACCATGTAAATTTTTGCCCTATACCAAGTATATTTTTATGCACCAAATTTAGCCTTAATGGAACTCTCTTTGAAAAATTTGGGGGTACATGAGAGAAGGAGAATAACAACAAAATGTATACATACTCCAATGAAATATGAACATATATTCATTTAATTCCAGCATAGAGCAAAGCTTATTTTACTCTCATAGTGCATTTTCTACTGTGAAGTAAATTAATGTGGCAGTTTCCTTCTCAGTGGTGAAAACAATACTGGTTCTTTCATAAATAAATTGTTTGCATATGTAAAATGGAACTAATTCCTCACACAGAGATTTTGTTTGTACTTGCACAGATTTTTAAAAATACTTCCCCACCATAACTACTCTGCAGTTCTTATCACTGACTGCCCTGCCCTTTCCCACCCTAAATATCACAGGTTTGTTACTGGACTATTTTTAGAATCATGGTCTTGACATTTTTTTAGAAAAAATTTCTTATAAACAAATTGGTTTTTAAGCAAACAACTGTAAGCAGTGACAGCAATTTCTCTTTAGCAGCATTTTCATGCTTGCTGTTGTCTGTAGGGCAGACAGATGATGAGAGCTGCACAAAGGCCTTCCTGATAGACACACCCCCTTTCAAGGGTTTTTTGCAAAGCCCAGGATCTTGAAGCAGTGCCAGAGACTATGGTGTCTTACAAACTCCAGCACGTGGCAGTCTCAGACCCCAGCATACGAAGGTCCAGCCAAGTCGTAGGCTTAACAGTGTTCTCACTTCCACGTTTTCCAAAGTACATCTCCTCAGGGGTCTAACTTCCAGCCAAACAGCTTCCACCTTTCTGAATCAAACACCACACTAACACCCCTCAACAGCGTGGGAAGCAAAACTGAATAAAGGTTCTGTGTAAGTTGTGGTTTTTGCCTTCAGCACCCATCTTCTGTGTCGTGCAGGAAGCTGCTTTATTTGGCACTAGGCTAGTGGCAGCAACATTACAGCTAAATCTATTCTTTCACATCTATTTTCTCTTTCTTTCTTTCCGGCACCTCCCTTTTCCCTGTTTTGTTCCCCTGGACAAAGTCTAGTATAATTTGGCATGCCTGCACAGAATGCATAAATGAAAATAACTAATATTAAGCAACCTTATCTGAAGAAGTCCAACCATTTATTTTTAAACAAAAAAGAAATTATCCTTCTTTTTCAGCTCTGGAGTACCTTCTTATCAGTATTAGTAAAAAAACCCCAAAAATACCCACAAAAAAATCCAAGCTTTCAATGCTGCATTGATTATATTAGTCTGTTTTAAATATTTAAGAGCAAATATACTGTATTTACCAAAAATTTCAATTAAGTTACGTGATTATATTCATTTTATTAGCTTTCATTATTCTGAAACATTTCATGCAGTATATTTTCATACAATAAGACACGACAAGTTATATTCTTAATGCATTTAATAGCTTAGATTATTATTATTTTAAAGCAACTTNAATGCAGCATACTTTGTGTGGGAGATCTTTTTTCACCTGAGTGCTAATGTATCTGATATATCAAATGCTATTAAAACTGCTAATCATATTCCAGCCCACATGATATTTCTTAACCAAATCTATTCACTTAATGACACATTCCAGATAATATAGTGAGATTATGTCCCCAAAATATATATAAATGTAAAAAATTTTAAGCCAAACATTTTTAATAGGTAGATTTAAACATGCCTTAGCACTTTTGAATGCTTTGAAAGGATTTATTAATTTTGTTACTTAGGTGCAAATGCATCTCACCAGATCATGTGTAACCACAAACAACAAAAAAAAATTTAACAGATGTTTTCCCCATTCCACATTCTTCCTTAAAAATAGCTGCATATTCAGATTTTTTAAGTAGAAAATATTCATTTGAAAACATCTCTTGTTGCTCGCATACTTTTCAGCAGAAGGAAATTTACAGTTCAGTGGTACCTTAGAGTTAACTTCTAAATTAGGTAAAATGCACTGAGATTGAAATTGAAAATACAATACTCCAGGCAATTAACAGTTGTTGGGTGGTTCATTGCAACATGAAACATAGTGGACAACAGATTTTACACCAATGACCAATGAAGAATTTTTTTTGTTCTTCCATTTCACTTTATTAAAATTTACTCCTACTCATTTACTCAGCAAAAATTTCTAGGAGTAATAATCACTCTGGAGTATATATTTTTGGCTGTAACTTATACCACAAAAATATTTGACATTCCGTTACCAATACATACATAAAGGTCATTAAATTTAGAAATGCATCTTGTGAAGAAAAAATTATGAAATAAATTTTCAGCTGGTACTGAATTTCAATATTTTTTCTCAGTCCATATGCTATCTTTTACTATGACTCAGAGGAATATTATTGATACAATGTGTTTAAGCTGAGATATATACTGTATTGCATGATTAACAGCAATTAGAAATATTTACTGTAGATTATAGTGAGTATAAGGCTTTCAGTATAATAAACAAAAATAACTACATTGTTTTTTGAAATTACTTTAGGTATGTACTATTGAAAAATATTCAAAAAACATATTGCAAGTTTGGGAAATTACATTTCCCTTGTATTGCATGTCACAGAAATTCTACCAGTGCATTATCTAAACTTAGAATTTGTTATGCTAGGACTACCTAACTTAAAAGTAAAAAATAATTCTAGAATAAGAAGATAGTTACCTGACTGATCAATGTGAGTTTCTACTCTTTTTATCTCATCAGGCTTGCTTTGGGGCTGTGCAGCAAGGTCAATTTCTGAAAGACTGTATCCTCACCTAATGTATAAGTCCTTTTGAAAATATTGTTAATTAATGCATTTGGAATAACTTTAAGATTATTTTGTGTTGTGAAGAATCCAGCCAGATCTTAATCATCTATAGCAAAGCACAGATGTTTATTTAAATCCTTTGTTCCACTATGGTGTCAGATGCACTGAGGACAATTTTGACAGCTCTGAAAACCGGTATAAAAAATTTCATTCAAATAAATATCTTCCAAAATTTCCAGATTCAAAAAGTATTTCACTGCTATCTGAAACTTCAGGATAGAGATGTTGCCTGTGGCTAATTTCTTAGATAGTTAAATGTTTCTAATTAACTATCCCCCAAAGAATGTGTACATAGAGTGTAAATGAAACGTTTTACTTTGTTACTATTTCTGCACTCTCCAGAAGCCCAAACACATAAAGGGAGAAGTAGAAAAGAAAGGTTCTATCCACTCACTCAAGTTGCAGATGACACTGAGCATACCATGACCATAAGAATTCCTGTAACTTTAGTACTTGCATTGTTTGCTGAGATTTCTGAGGCCTACAATTTTTTTCGTAAGTAATCTGCTTTGAGAAATTTTTTTTAACATTTGACATTTTTGATTTAAATCTATGAACCCACATACATAAAGTCTTTCCCTCAAACCTACTTCTGAGTATAAAAATAATGGAATTCACAGTTGTAGCAAAAAAACATGTACTTCAAGCTGATCCTTTTGTTAAACATAAACAATTGGATGTATTTATGAAGCAGTCTTAAGAAAGAGGAGAAGAAAAAGGAATTTCATACAAAAAGATGCAACTTGATGATCGCACAATCAGAGAAGATTACTCAGTTTGGGGATGCTTCCTGATCACAAAAAGTGATGACAAAAAGAATGAGAAATTATATGGGTGGGAAGAAGAGATCAGGTGATGCTGAGTAGAGCAGTGCATTGATACAGAGCCAGACTTCACAGGAGGTTGAAAAGGCTTTTCTTGGATACCCAGAGGTACCTGCATGGAATTTGCTGCAACCACAAAAGTCAGTGAAGGTTGCTCTGTGAAAAGCAAGACTGAAGGAAAAGAGCCGTACTAGAAATGCACAGGGTCAGAAGGACCTACGAGCACTAATTGTTACATCTATATCTATTTTAGAAATTCCCCACCTGTGTAGCTCTAACTGAAGTTAGCTTTAGTGCCTCGGAAGGTAACAGCAGTAAAACTGTATCTACACCAGCACTTGCATACATTTTACTTGGGATCTCACTCAAACTTTGGCTTGAAAATGTAAACAATATATACAGCATGGTGAATAAAAAGAAGAAATTATCTTAGGGCTCAAGCATCATGTGGCAACACGCACTGTAATGAACAATTTGTCCTCTTTTTTCCATTTTTCCCCTCAACACACATGATCCATTACTCTGACATTTTTATTTTATATTAATTTCCTCTTCTCATTATTGCTCATAGCTACCACAGCTCCTTTACATCTTCTATAACAAGAAGACTGATGATAAATAAAAGTTGGATCCAATTAATCAAGAACTGTACACCACAAATTATTTTACACTCGCTCTGAGCTGGGGAAGATATTGTGCTTCAGGTAGTGTTTGGCAAGACTCTGGCATTATAAAATTCTGTTTATACAAGCAGACTCCCTACCGCTGTCAACAGGAAATTACTGTTAGTGGAGTAATTTTGGTTTAGAAATGTCACCAGTTAACTATGCACTTTCTATTGGGAACTGTCCTGGGGTAACTTTATGATGCTGAATTGTATCCCCATTCATCTGTTTAGCCCAAAATAAGTTTTGCACCTTTAAAACTAGATCTGAGAGTGAAGCAGGGGAGAAGGAGAAGCGGTGGAAGTCTGAGGTGGCTGTATTTAAAAACAGACAGACAAGAGATTCAGCTTGTTCTCCCACAGGCTGTGTTGTCTGCAGCACGGACAGAGAGAGAGCTCTCCTTTGCTTTTAGTTAGCTTTTTAGCAAGCTGAGGCGGAGAAGTTCCCCAGACCGTGGCTTTTCTTTTCCTTGGAACTGACTGGCCCTGCTCTGGACTGAAACCCCAGAAAAACACCGGGAGCTCGCACCTGCGGCCCCCTGGGGCCGGCACACGGCATTTCCAGCGCAGGAGGGACTGCAAAGGGGCTGAGCGAGCCGAGCTGCACCCCGCGACAAGGACATTCTGAATTTGCCATCTCTTCACAACAGCGAGAGGCTCCATCGTTTGATATTACTCTTTTTTTATGCTTGTGAATACTTTTGCGTGTTAAATAAACAAGTTTTTCCACTTTTCTCCAAGGAAATATTTTCCTGAATCAGCTGGGGGAACGGACGCTTGAATCTGTTTTCTAGAGGGACCCTTTTGGAAGTTTTCTCCCAAATTTGCCCTAAACCTGCTTTGGACAGGAGCCAAAGCAAATGAAGGTTTAGCGCAAGTTTTGTTGAATTATTCAAGAGTTGTTATAAAGCATGTCAGTTAAGCTCACTGCTCCTTAGTTCTGACCATTTCTGGTGAATTATTATACTCCTCCATCCTTGAAATATATGTTTAAGAAGAAACAAAAAATTAGTAACAAAAGAAAATAACAGCAAGTAACTACCCATTCTTCCTTTTCTGTAGCTCCTCTCAGTGCTAAACCAAGCTAGGCATATACCTCTATCTATATGACAAACCTTATATTTGTCAAAGCTCTGAAATCATGCCAGGGCATACATCCACATCTGTATTATACTAAGATACTAAAGGCAACTCTGGAATGCAAGTTTTTGAAATGCATTTTCAAATAAGATGTTCAGGTCTCATGGAAGTTCAAGACTTGAACATGGAAATGTTTAAGCTGATGATTAAATTAACATATACAAGGAGCTCTAGAAATATCAATAAATTATATAAGCTGAACATATTTATGACTGTGTGTAAAGCTGATTCAACTTTTTTTACCCCTGACTGCAAAAAATATTATATACTACATATATATTGTTTCTAAGGGATTGCATATTCCCATGAAGAAGAGATAAAGTGGGAGAAAACCAAGGAGATAGAATGTTCCTGCCCAGTAGTCACTTTATCATATCTCAATTCCTCAATATTACATATACAACAGACCTTTCAAGGAGCCATGGTGAAATCAATATCATATATTCTGTTTATTTTCATTAAAGTGGGCTACCATTTATCAGAGATTGGAAGATCAGCTGCTAGAATGGTAAGCATACCTTAAAGGCTTGTATTTGTAGGTTATCACTGGAATTAGCCAAGGCTTTGAGATATTACCTGTTTCTCATAAGGACTTTACACTTTCATTTCTTCCTCCACTAACAATTAAAATTGGTATATGGAGAGGGAAAAGGGAGTAGGGATTAGTTGTAACATTCAGTGGCTGGCATCTCACATAACATACTTTATTTTTCATGTAGGCAGGAAGGTTTTAATCCTGCCTGGTATTCTGCAAGGACAAACTGACCAGAATTCTGGAGATTTCAGCCAAGGGGAAGGAACATCAGTCCTGGGAGAATATTATTACACTGAATGATGTCCTATACAGAGAAAAACCTGAGAGAGGTATCCACAAAAGCCCACTTTGAGTGTGCTAAATTAACTAGGCTATAATATACCACTAAAACCAATTTGTTTGTACTACTAAAACTCTGGGGAAATCTGGCTCAGCAATAAAGCCCAGCTGCTGCTATTCAATATATTTTGATTTTGGACTTCTTACAGTTCAGATAATGTTGAAGAAATGCAGCTGAAAGCTGCTCTGATTAGCAAGAATTTGTACCTGCAGTGATGTAAAAGTGAGCTGAGCTGCTACAATTTTTTCTTTCCATTCATAACATAATATGTATACTTTCATAAGCAAAAATATATTAACAGTACTCCCAAACAGGAAAAGTTGGTATGAGAAAGTTTCTTCCCTGTTCTCCAGCTGGCTGTACAAGATAGTTACATATAGAACTGATCTGACACGTGGTATTCTCCCTCTAAATGAACTCCACTGTGGGTCATTTGAAGGGTCACAATGGGATAAACACAGAGAGTTTTAGATATTTCTTTCTAATATCTTGCATTACGAATTTCCCATGTTTTGCTGACACCAACTACTGAGACTAAAATCTTTGTCTAGTAGCATGAAGACATAATGTGGAACTCTAAAAGCCAGTATTTTGTGTTAAATTAATTCAGTGTTAATATTTCTAAGTATTGCAGACTTTGCCACCTGGAAGAGCAAGGCCATAGGAGATATAAAAGAGATATAATAATTAAGAAGACTATAATTTATTTTAATTAGTGAGTCAGAAATAAAGGAGTTGTTCATCCAATTCTCCCTACAGAAACTTCTTCAGGGTAGATCTTAGCAAAACTAGAACAGTTATTAAATAACAGTGCCACTTAGGCATTGGACAGATTAATCAACCGACAGATTAAACAAGCTTTGTCCTAATTAAAAAAGATTATGCTTCCTTCTACTAACAAAGATATTCTCAGACCAGAACTAAAAATTTTATTATTCTGCTATGGATTTTCACAGAAGAATATTATAAGAGCCTTGTGCAGCCTTGGAATTACATAAATTATATGAAGTCACGGAATTTTAATTAACTACCATTTTATTAATCAGAATTCATCATCAAAGTCTGTATCAGACTGACAAAAAAGCAGGAATATTTTTGGCAAATCTAGACTGTGGACTTTCAAAGAGAAATGTAAAATAGACACAACCACGTAATACATAAAAGGTCCTCAGAATTATGCACTAATTTTCAATAATCGGTCAATCCGTCCAGACTCCACTCCCAAGGGTCACCGAAGAGAGATAATGAAAAACAGCCACCTTACCTAAAGGAAGCAAACTGATTCTCCACACCACAGGCAAAAGCCTCCAGATTTCAGAAAAACTGAAGTGACGGGGTGAACTGGGCATGATGGATGTTGTTATTCTGTGTAGCATTTGTTTTGTTACAGGTGAGTAGTTCATTAAAATTGTTTATCTATAGAATTACTCATGTCGTTGTTTGAAGAACTGATGTCCACTTCATACCTTCAATTCAGGAGAGTTAAACCCTTAGAAAAGTAGAGTACTTCTAGTGTAAGAACACTCAGCAGAGGTTGAAGAATAGACCTCTGAAAGGGGTTTTGGTTTTTAGATATTTAGTGACACAAAATAAGTTTATCAAAACTAATTTGAGTCTTTAAATAAGAACCATAGGGATTTTTCTTGGATTTTTTTTGTTTGTTTGCTTTTATTTTGTTTTATTTTTGCTTTTTTTCCCCAGTAATATACTCTCTTTTTAAAATTTAATTTTATAAATCAGGCATTTTGAGAGAAAATAAAGAAAGTAAAACTTGCTTTTCTTTTAAATTTAAAAGAAATATAATCATTACTTAATGATTAATAGGTTGAATTTACTAGCACACATTTTACTTTTTGGGATATTTACAGAAAAGAAAAGAAAAAAGAAAAGAAAAGAAAAGAAAAGAAAAGAAAAGAAAAGAAAAGAAAAGAAAAGAAAAGAAAAGAAAAGAAAAGAAAAGAAAAGAAAAGAAAAGAAAAGAAAAGAAAAGAGAAAAGAGAAAAAGAAAAGAGAAAAGGCATTATTGAAACAGTTTTCATTCATGTGAGATAATTCATTTTATTTTGATTCAGTGGCCTGGATTTTACCTGATAGCAAGTTCTTTCCAGAGTCATCCTCACATCCTTCTCCTACTTCAGTTTCTTTTCTCTGTAAAGGCAGCCAGCCTGCCAGCTATCACTGGCATATTAATGGGATTTTTTTTAAGAACTCTTTTCTTCAAGGGCGCATTTGTTGTCCAAAACCTTTGAAATTAATCTGGGTAAACTGTTTAAAGTTTAAAGTATAACCTGGCTCAAGATGAAGTTTCTTTCTGCAGGACCTGCTGCTACTGTTTCTGTCATCTCTAGTAGTATGTGTTCTGCCAGCTTTTTCAGTTGTATAGTGTTGTAATCTTTTTTTATGTTTTGCCAACAGATATAATACAGCCTATACAGAATGGCACACTAATGTAGGAGCAATCACAGATAAAAAGTAAAAGTTGTGTCCCTTCTGTACCCTGGGATACAGAATAAATACATATATTGAGTTATGATCGTCTATAGCATCTCAAAACAGATCTTGCCCCTTTTCTCTTGGCACCTTTCCTCTGCATGAATCCACATGCAACAACTTGATGGATCCCTGCTGCTCCCTACCTTAGCTTAGGAGTCTCTAACATGCTTTTCAACTACAAGGAATTAGGTTAAAATAATGGTATCAAAACCTAATATTATGTTGATGAAGATGTACTAGTTTAATCTGGGTTTTTAAAGTTACCCGTGTGCAGAGTTTCCATATTGACCACATCTTTCATTGGATTGTCATTTGGATTTTTTCTGTGTTTGGTTGGTCGGTTCATTTTGTTTTTGTGTTTATTAAAATCTGCCAAAAATATAGGGCTGTAAAACTCACTGATGTATCTGTAACATTTTTCCTTTTCAAAATATCTCTTCTGTAGTCCAGAATTTCTATCTCACCAGAATATTCACATCCCTGAAACTATAAACTTGGCAAGTTTTTATCCTGGTCTAATACTTATTCATCCTGAGTATGACCTACTTTTTTGCACATATATTAATAACTTTTGAACTAAGATGCAAAAAGCAGTGTATAAGAGATGGAAATGACAGACAACAAAAGAGCAGCATAGCATTTCTCATATACTTAGGGAAAAATCCAAGAACAGAGCCCAGCTGGAGATAAACCCAGTAAGGAATATTAGAGATCAGAAAAAAAAGGCTCTTGCAGTTAAACTAATTGCAAAAAGAAGTTCAGGGAAAAGGTGGGTTTGCTGATGGGTAGGGGAACTAACAAGTGAGAGATGGCATGGGGCAGGCTAAAGAATTCAGTGCCTTTATGTCTTGATCTTCATAGGCATTGCCTGTTTTCACACCTCTGTGTGTGACAGCATAGTCTGAGGAGCGAGACAGCTATCATCTGGGAGCAACACCTTAGAAATACCTAGAGAAACTGGATATATTTAAATTCATCAGCTTGAACAGCAGGAACATTTCATCAGCTATTTCAGCGTGAAAGTGCTGAAGGAGTTGGTGGATCGTGATTGTAATGTGCCTGTATGTCTTCAGTGTAAAAGGGTGACAACTGCAGGAGGGGTCCATGATTGGGAAAAAACTTCATGTTAGTCCCTTCATTAAGACATGCCAGAAGGAGAGCCTGAATAACTGTGGGTTGGCCAAGCTCTTCTTTCTCCTTGGAGAAGAGGATGTCACTTTGGAATATATGTCCAGGCATGTGCAGGCTAGTGAGTAATCGGGAATACTCAACATAGATTTAACAATGGCAAATTATGTTGGATGAACTGATAGTTTTTTCACCAAGACTGGCTATATGGATAAAGCAGAGGACTGAAAAGTCTATACCTTGACCTCTCCTGATTTTCTGACACTATGTCCCACAACATTCTCTTTTGTCAGAGGAGAAAGTATGGCCTGAAATAATTGGCCTGTCGGAGGGAGCCCAAAAGAGTGAGAAAAAGTTAACCTTTCCTAAAGGCTCTAGTAAAAATCTTAGTATAAAACATCCAGTGTTCTTTTAGAGAAAAACTTTTTTCTGAAAACTTAAAAAAAAATTGAAATCTGAAATGTGCTTTCATTTTAATCAGTGTTATTTTGCCAACATGATCATTACATTAGCATCTTTTTACTTGCAAATTCTAAGGTCATAATGGCAAAGTATAAGGTCATATTGTATGTCTGGTGGCATAAAGTCACACATTAATCCTCCTAATTAATTTACATATCAATTGAATAAAGGTTTTTTAGCCCCAGTCTAAACCTTACTGTACAATTAGTAGTCTTAAACTGTGAAATTATACTGCTTCTATTGAAAAGGAACACAACTAAAACTGTCAATAGTACAAGATTATGTGACTTTAATTAGATCGCAATTTTAAAATAAATGTAATTGCAATTAATTTTTTATAAAGGTGTAGTTTCTTTTACAAAGTTCAAAAATGCCATATTCATAAAAGTTCATCTTACAGGTGAAAGAAAATTTCATTACTAAAGAAGAATTCATTACAGATTGGAGAAAAAAAATCTAGAGGATTCAGATTATATTTCCAGTCCATTTTAAATTCCATATCTTTAAACTGCATTATTTTTTGAAAACAGAAATGCTGGTTAAAAAAATCTCTTTGGGTCCTGATTTGTGTGTATTTCTTGTTTCATGCAAAGTGGAAAGAAAAAAATGCAACTCTTAAAGAAGAGAAGCAGTGAAACAAATCACAAGCACCATTAGCTCAGGGAATGGCAACACCTGAAAGGACCTGTGGACTAAGTGCTCTGAAAAACACTTTGGCACTAACACATTTCTGCTGCTTCTCCTCTGCTTCCCATTGCGTTTAGAGAAACAGCATTTTGTGCCAACTTTGTAAACAGGATTGCACCAAAGAAACGCCATGCTTACTTTTTCCTCCTAGTGGAAAAAATCCATAATTCCCCAAATGTAGTAAAATGCTGAAGACAGAAGGGAACATTGCATTCTGATCAGTTTGATTTGCCTGCTAAGTGAAGGGAAAAGACAGCATGGTATCTGAGACAGAGATGGATTGGCTGTATGTTAAAGCTGCTCATACAGCATAAAGGTGTCTCTGCAAGCAGAATGTACAGCTCTTGCTGAAGGGATGAGGGGTCATTCCACACAAGGAAACAACCACCACCAACAGAGTTGAGAGTTGCTCTTAAGAAACTCTGAAATTATCATTCTGAAATGCTCCTGTACAAAAGAAGCCAGAAAATAACTGGAAGTAGAAGTTGTGCATGATCACAAATTCCAGTTTCAGAGAGGCAGAAATTCCAGATTCTATGTGACCCATATGTGCTAGCTTTCTGTACAACAATAGAAGGAATATGCAAAGACTGTCACTGTGTTATACATAAATGTAACTGAACATGGGACAGAAGTGTGTCCAGAAGTCAGTGGGATCCTGACCTGTATCAGAGTAGTGTGGCCAGCAGGACCAGTGAAATTATTTTCCCCCTGTACTCAGCACTGGTGAGGCAACACCTCAAATCCTATGTTCAGTTTTGGGCCCCTCACTTCAAGAAAGACATTGAGTTGATGGAGAGAGTCCAGCAAAGGGCAACAAAGGTGGTGAAGCATCAGGAGCACAAGTCTTAGAAGGAGCTGATGAAGGAAGACCTTATCCCTCTCTAACAACTACCTGAAAAGAGGTTGTAGCCAGGTGGGGTTTGTCTCTTTTCACAATTATGGGACAAGAGGAAAAGGCTTGAAATTGTTCGAAGGGAGGTTTAAATTGGATATGAGGAAAAAATTCTTCACCAAAAGAGTTATCAAGCACTGGAACAGGTTGACCAGGGAAGCGGGTAAATCAGCATCCCTGGAGCTAGATGAGGCATTTAGTGGCCTAAATGTGGTAGTTGAGTATCACAATAGTGGCAGACAAAGATGGGCATAACACTTCCGAGGTCAAGTGGCAAAAAGCCCCCACTTTAATGTTACAGCCTCTTTTTATACAGTTTTCAAAGTTATCGTGTCTAATTCTAATTGGTTAGTAATTTTCTTGCCACTCAACTGGTTAGAAGGTGCCTGTGTGTGTACGTGCTAAGGCTCTCTCTTTACCCAGATGTTTACAATCTTTCTTTGTGGATTCTCACGGGTAGAATCTTCTTCACAGGTGTGAACTGCTTTTTTACAAGAATAGATTGCTGTACAAACTGATTCTCATTCTTTTCTCATGGGAACTTTACAGGCTAGCTTAACCAGAATAGCAAGGCCCGAATTATGTTTTACAAGGCCTTTCTATTGTAAGGTTTTACCTATATGTAACAGTTGAGTGATGGACTAGACAATGCTAGGTTTACTACTGGACTCCATTATCTTAAATATCTTTTCCATTTTAAATTATTCTACATAAATATCTGATTCTATCTTAAATGACAATGACAATGTTTTGGTATTTAATACTTTTACCAGTACAGTTATGCCACTGTCTGCCAAAGCTCCCAAAGACCAAAAAAGGAATTTTGGTCCCTTAATTCCCCAAAGTTTTGAGAACTGTACGTTAAACAAGTACTAGGACATAGTTGTTAATAATGTAACATTTTTGTAAACCCCAAAAACCAACTTAAAAATTTGATTGACAGTGGAATTAAGTATTTTATATTTGCCTATTACTCATTTTTAGAACATATCACTGAGTAAGACCTTAATACCATCTTAAATGAGATCAAAGACAAAATTACTGTGGAGTAAATAGATGTTTGGTGTACTTGGGAGCCTACAGAGTGAACTGAACTGGGAGATTGCCTGTTACGTTTTTTAGTTGAAGCCAAAAGATATGACAGACCTATCAGCATTGTATGCTCCTCTTCTAGGCCTTCATTGTAGCAGTTACTCCCCCTCCTAAGTACAATTCAAAATGAAGTGTCAAAAAAGAAAATACAGAAGAAACCATCAACTTGTAAGTAGTCACTAAAAATAACAAACTCCTGGGAAGCAACAGTATTTTTCCTTTGAAAAAAATGACAGTAGGAGTCTGACAATCTGTTCTGCATATCTTCACTGACAGAGGAATCATCAGCAAACCACTTGATTTCTGGTTGCTACTCAGTCATAGCCCCCATTATTAAAATTTATTCAATTCATCATGTGCCTTATGGGCAATTAATCCTACATGTTAAATTTGTAGGATGCTTTCAAATCATTGAATAAACAACAGTAAAAGAAAACCAAGCGTAATTTAAACTTTTACTTTACCATGAACATCTGTCAGCTTCAGAAAGAGCAATGATAAGGATATTAATTTATATTATAGGAGATTGATAAATGTATTGCCAGGTCGTTCCAGAAAAAAAAAAAAGGAGCTATATTACGTGTCTCTGATTTTTTTTTCTGAACATTTAAATACCTAAGCCATTCCATATTTACTGCAGAAAGCTGGCAACGAGGTCCAAAAATGCCTTCTACTCCCTATGACAGTAACTGTGATAGGACACTTGTTCAACAGCATAAGCAGTATGGTGTGGCATTGTAACACAGGCTTGAATGGATAGAAGCATGACCTGTGCCATATCCCATGCAAGAGATGGAAATGCTAACCGTGTCTAACTTCAAAATCACACCTATTTACTAGATTGTATCATTTTATTACTAAGGTGGATGAATGTCATAATCACCTTGCAATTGACATGCAATTTTATTAGCAATTTAGGATATATTGTTCACATAATTTTTTAGTACATGATGCCAGTCTCCAATGGATTCTGTTCGTTCTGTGAGTCTCTGAATAGAGCAGGTTTTTTTTGTTTTCCCATGAACTTCCAATGGTCCAGTTTTTCCTTCACTATTAGAGAGTATTATTAACCATAAGAATTCTAGCAGTTTCTCTAAACGTTCTGCAGTGTCTAACTTTAAACACAGTTTTCTCAGAAATTACTTGCTACAAAACATATTATGATCACACAAGTGTGAGGCCCTTACAGGTACTGCATAAAACACAATGGAATTCACAGAAGTACAGACTAAGAAAGCACTATGATTTAGAAAAACAATGTAAAATGGTAAGGGTAGTATAAATTCTTCAAGATGAGAGAGTCATTATTTGCATTCTGAAAAACTGAACATAATCCCCAAGAAAATTTAAACTTCAGTAATTCCCCACTGCCTAAAAATTTTTATGATGGGAAAACACAAAAGGTTACTAACATGAAATGAACATATAGTACTGCTTTCAAATCAGTAACCCACAGAGTTTAAATATTTAATTTCAACTGGATTTGGACTGGATGAACAGTAATAGTAAAATAGTTGTAAAATAAAAAAAAATAGAAAAGGTAAAATAATTGACATTGGCCACAGTAAGAAGTTAGACATCCAACATAAGTATCTTGCCGAAGAAAGGTTAGATTCATCCACAACAAATATGAAGAACAGGTGATAAAATAACAAACTATCAGACCTCTGGTTTTCAAGTATCTATCTTTAACTTCATTTTGACCTAAAGTCAGGGTTTAATCTGTAATTTACCTGAATAAATTTAGTTATTATTTTCTTAAAGCAACAAGTTTGGTCTTAAACTCAGTGAGAACAAACAACTCTTCTTATGAAACTGTGAGTTTATCTTTAAAGATATACCAAAAAAACTGAACTATCAGCAAGTTATGAGTGGTCTCAATAACATGAATCAACATGTGTCTTCTTTCTAACTGCAGGAGACAGTTTTCCAAATTTTCCTAATTCCAGTATAATGCTTCTACATTGCTACTTCTGCTGAAATGTAGTTTCATAAATTATTAAGCACTCTCCATTTGTTGTCCACACATATTTCTTTTCTTCATTTACCACCTAATTCCTATAAAACACTTTCCTCTGGCAGTATCAAATATCTTCTCAATACTTGAAAAAAAGTCACAAACGCTTCAGACTTAAATAAAAACTTATATGTAGCCTCTAATGTGTCAACACTACAGTCTGGTAATGAGGAAATCTCACTGTGTTATAATAACCTCCAATATTTTATGGAGCTAAAGGTCAATAGTCATGTCATTCTTGAAATGTTGGTATTTAGGATTTTTCCATTACTTCAGTGCATGATCACTGAAAAATGAACAGTACCAGAGGATGCTATGTTGTCCTGCTTAACAAGGTCAGAGAGTAGGCATGAGATTTATCAATCAGAATTCAAACACACTGAAGAAGAGCTATTACTATAAAATTGTGTTCCCATTTAACTAAGTCCAGAACAATTCTACTGTTTGTAAAATTTACTGATTAGTAGAAAAATTTACATCTCTGCATTTTAAATAATATATGTAGGTTTAAAATCCATTAAAGTGTTAGCCATCTCACTCAATGTACTCATGAGTAACCAAAGGCAAAATCAAAATCAGACAAAATAAGGTTATTTATCTTAGGGTTATAGATGGTTGGTCTCTGTCTGTAGGCACACAACCTGTTGAGCTCTTTTTTTCAAAGTAGTGAACTTGTTTTCATAACAGGAAAAAAGTCTCTCATACCTGTTTTGAGAGTTCTAAGTCCCTGCTGGAAATACATCTGTACTTCACAGGAAGGCTTTCTTTGTTCTACATTCTTTTACTCTACCATACCTTGAAGTCTCATACTGCAGAGTGAATTTTGAACATTTACATCTTTCTCTGCATTTTTAAAAGGGTAATGTTCACTCAATAGCACAACATCAGAAGTACATAATTATAAAGGGTGAAAGAAGCTGCATTCAAATTACCCATGAGTTTAAATGCTTGGCTCTGTATAATTACTTTCAAATTATTTCTGTCAAACACACGTTATAGTTGAGTTAGTCATTTATATTTTAAAAAGAAAATTAAGAAAATCAAGGAAGAACTAATTCAGAATTTTTAATAAGCACAGCTTTTTCTTTAACAAAAGGTATCAGGTTTTTAAGCTACTTAGCCAGCTAAGTTCAGTGGATAGTCAGGAAGACAGATTAACACATCAGAGACTACAACTCCAGCATTCAGTATGGAAAATATAGTGATCTAACATATAGCAAAAAATAGCAGCATGTTTCTATGTGAAATATTTGAATATTTTAAATCAATTTTTCCTTTTTCTGAGTTGATATCTTTTACTGCTCTCACATCCATCAGTGAGTGTGTTCACTTGGAATCATAATATTGTGATGTATACCACATTGTGTTTTGTGTAGTTGATATGTACATGTTTAGGACAAGAGGCAAGAGAAAATAAAAGAAACCTTCTGTCTTCTTCACTGAATTTGTATTTATGATCACTAAGACCAGCTATTCTGTGAACTTCAAATCTGTTTGAAAGGAAAGAGGCAACTGCACATTTGCAAAGATACACAGCAGGGCATCTGGTAGTGCCAAGCTGGATTCTCTTTTTCTGATATAACAACCTTAAAAAAAATTCTCTCTCTATATATATAGAAACACAAATAAAACCATTTAGAACATACCACGTGATTTCCTTCTACTTGTAAACCACATTTTACAGAAAAATTCAAACCTTCTGAACTGTCGAAGTGTTAAAATATTTATTGGTCCATTTTTCATATTGTTGTTTCTGTTAACATTTTTCATCTACAATCAAAGATTTCCTGAGACTTAAAACACAGTCCTAAGTACTAAGTCAGTTGAACTTGGCAGATGCACCTGAAAAGACTAATGAAATGCTCTAACAGTTGTAATGTCAGAGCACTTCAGATGGAAGTGTTTTTCTTTAATACTCCTTTAAATATGCACTTCATGCTGTAAGGAAACACTTCAGGCTTTTTATTTATATAAAGCTTCCTTTTCCGAACCTCTTAAAATACAGAGATCATCTCTAACATCATCTGCAGTGGGGTGGAAAGCAAAGGAAAGTGGCCTAATTTAAACCTTATCATTGATGACAGACTCCATTGGATTATATTTTGCTAAAATAGAAGAGAAAAAAAATCTTGTGTGGAACACTGGTAGGTTTTGGATGGTTTTGAACAGTACAGGTATTTCAGCTGTGTTGTGGCTGCACAGGCGGTCTGTGGCAGGTTTCTGGGACAGGCCAGAGTGTACAGCTATACTTCCTGTCACTGTTACCTTTGTCCCTTGAAGTGTCCTCATACAGACACTAGGAGGTCCACCTTATATGACATGCAATGTTCCTTGCATTTATAGTGAAATCCTTTGGCCACGATACTGAGATATTGTAAATCTGAAGTTGTTGACTGAAATGGAAATAGAGCTTGGAAAACGAAATCTAGTTTAATGTCACTAAGGTCTGTTTTAAAGGTTAAATTACACAAATTTAGTGTAGTCTGCCAAAGTCTGCCAGTGCTTTCCCAGGCAAATACCAGTGCATGTTTTCCTTACTTCATACAAGTGAACTCCATACAGCAAAATTTACTAAGAATCCAGAATTATTTAGAATGAAAGTGCATACTGCCAAATAAATATGAAATAATCACCATATTTGGTGCTGAGTGGATAGACTCAGCAAACCAAGGGGCTTCTGTCTCAGTACCTGTAACCTCCTTTGCTGATGCCTTGGAGATAATATCTTTAATGTGTAGCACAGGATTGTCACAGGAGTGGCAGGGTCTTGGGCTGTGATGTTTATCAGAAACTCAGCTGATGTAATCTTTAGTATTATCAAGAAAATATTTATAGACAGGAATGCTTTTCTCTAGGAAGAATCAGAAAAAAGCAACCTTTTTACAACTGGATATATTTCAATGAAATTGTTGCATATTCCATGATGGAAAAAACACAAAATCAAAAGTGCCATAAAAATGTTGCCTAAAGTTATATAAATCTCCTTTAAAAATATGTGGGTTTATTCCACTAAGAACAGATTTTTTTGGAGCTGATAAGAATCTTGTTTTGATCTGTTTTCCTGGAGAATTTTTCTGTAATTAATTAAAATGAAGAAATACGTTCTAAACCACAGTGTGGTTTAGGGGACCTGTGTGGGTGCTGGAATTCATGAACTTGATATTCTCTGAAGGAATAAAGCATATAGTAGAGAAATTAATATGGTTGAAATGTAGTTCTCAAATATAGAACAACTTTTTGATTCTGAGTAAGCACCCATTTGATTTGAGTGCATCACATTAAAATTACTGTGAAGCAAAAGTGGCATGAATTCACAATTTAACAAAATGTCATAAAACATTTTCACATTATAAGGAAATAATTTAATTTCTTGCTGCAAAATTCCTAAATACCAGTCAGCTTACACCAAACTGTTCAGAACATGTTTTCAAGCTGAAGGTACTGTTTATTAATTGGCAAAAAAATACTAAAATACATTTATTTCAATCCTTCAGAACTACATGTTTTAGCAATAATTTGGTTGTTAAGTTATAGTAACATATCCTTCCTGGGGGAAAGGGAAACCAGCAGGAGATTGGACTTAACTGCAACAAATATTAATTGTTTTCAGCTTCAGTGGAACTTGGTTTTGGATGACATGATTATTTAGTGCTAACTGGTTTAAGTATGAAAGTTATAATATAAATTCTGACACTTTTAAATGGAAAAGAGACAGCATTGTAATTAAGCCTCACAATAGTGGTGTGGTGAGGTGTGAAAAATAGGAGGCTTATTCAACACCCAGGATAAATTATTGTAAATCTGTAGTAGCTGTATGTCAAAAATGAATTCAAAGTGCCCCGCAGAAGATTTTTTATTACTTCTAAAATGCATGACACTGCAAGTTTTACTGCTGACTGCTGTGTTCAGGAATTAGGCTGGGGAAAAGGGATACTAACTAAACTGTTTGTAACTGGAAGTCTTCAATACGTATTATCCCTATGAATACTATAAACCCAGAGTGTTGAAGAGAAATTAATTTGTTTCATTGTATCAGTCCTTTCATTTTGTTGTACCTCAATATTTAAATTCTCAATCCCTATTAAGTGAAAAAAATCAGAATAGAAAAAAAAAAAACAAACAAATACTAATACACTAATACTAACATCTTTATTAATAGAAGGAATTCAGACAAAGTCTATAGAACATACATTTTTGGAAAAAATAATCCTGCTATAAACTGGAAATTTGCTTTCCTCTTCAAATATTTCCTGACATATAACTAATTCTCATTGCTTTCAAGTAGCTTTCAAAAATGGAGGAAAATCTTTTGAATCTAATAAAAATCTTGTAATGCATCTTAGCCAAAATAATAATTTAGGGAAGATATCTGAATATGTGATCTCCAACACAAAGCTCTGTGTTTAATTCAGTAAATACATAATCTAAAAACACATTATTATGCAACTATCAGAAGGGACTTGAATGTCATAGACCTTTACATAGAGCTTCAAGGTTTAGGATATTCAGGTGTGGACACTTCATTGCAACTCATCAGATTGAGTGTAATTTACTAGCTGGATTAAGTGCAGAAATTCTAAACAGATTTATCATTGTAAATGAAAGACGGAAACATAACCCAAAAGTTTCTATCATGACAACCAGTAAATAGCCATCTTGGTGAACTGAAGTAATTACTTTCATAAATCAGACATTATTTTACTTTGAAAGGATAATCTTCTTGCCAGAACTCATAACTGTGTAGCTGCTGTCTTGTAAAATGTTTCTTCTAAATCTATTTAGAAAATTATTTATGCTTGTATGCTTATAGCCAGAGAGGGAATGCACGTAGACTCAAGTGGATATGTATTTAACCTAATAAATTAATAAAAAGTATCAGCTTCTATTAAATTGGGAGTTTAAGTTTCAAAACTATGAAAAATTATAGAGACAACCATAGAAAAGAAATCTCTGTTCTGCAGCCTACTAGAAATTCAAAACTGTGATCTACTTTGTGACATGAACATAGTCACCAAGCATGTGAAATGAATTTTCTCTAAACTAAATCTGCTTAATAGTCAGTTTTCTTTCTGTACCTTTTAACTGTGTGAGCATCTGGGGAAGAAAGAACAAAGTCTGAATGATCAAGTAGAGGAAAAAAAGAGTTTTTTTAAGATTTCCAACTATTTAATTTCAGAATTATTCCTGACTTTTGTTTGCTTAGTATTCTTTAAAACAGTAAATTATAAAGAGATTAAGAAAAGGGGATAAAATAAACTGCAAAACCAAGAAACTGGAAAGTTTTATGAAAAATAATGCAGATTTTATATTTTTAAAAATAATATTCTATTTCTTATTCTGTAGTGAAAAGATAAAATTGGTCTACCAAATCAGTATAATGCTCCTGTTATCATTTTATAAAACCTAGATTTGAGAGAATTATCTATGGAAGCCAGCCTGGGAATACATTTTGAAAGCAAATGTTAATGTGCATCTGCATCAGTACCACGCATGAGAAAATTTATGCTTCTTTCCTTGTTTTACCATTAGAAAAAAATATGTAGACAAAAATTAGGTCTAACACCTCAGCTTAGCATTAGAAAATTGTTTTTAAGTGTCCTTATAGATAAGATAGATTTTACTGAATCAGAGGCTGTGATGACATTTTCCCATAGATCATAGAAGAAAAACAGAAGTCATTTGGCTGAGGTTAGGATATATCAGCTATTAGAAGGAAAAGATTTTGTTTATTAAGGAAGAAAGCATGACTATAATTATGATAATACAATAAGTGCTGATAATTTGACAGAATGGAATTTAATAATTTAAATCATTTATAAGCCCTAGTTACCTTACATGCTAGCAACACATGGAAGTGATTCCAAGTGACTGCAAACCAGACAGTGGACAATGACATAAAAGGCAGACATATAGGGGGCTATGCACATTAAAAAATGTTGGACTTTTTGTTGTTATAAAACTGTGAAGTCATGTAGTAATGTGTGAGGCTGTTCGTTGAAATAGATAGAACAGATTTGGTCCTATCTTATTAAAACTTATCTGACTGCTGTTAGCACTTCCACAGACAAATGACCTGTTCATCTCCTGTGGATAGATCTTGAATCCTTTTATTGTGTTAACAAATGCAGTGGTGATAGCCTTCATGTTTACCTACAAAATCTTTGACCTGAACGTAGAACAAACCCATAGTATGCTACATTTTCCTAAGGTTTAAAAGTGAAGGAGGATTTATTGGCATTTGCAACTACTCACTGTGACATTAACCCCCTTCCATCCCTGCCTTGCCTCAGCTGTGGAGAGCCCTCAGCCTCATCTCTGAGTAAGAAATAGCAGGCACACCTACTGAGTACAAGACGGTGCAGTTGTCTGAGACATAACACTAATTTGATCAGACACTCATGAATGGAAGCTGTGAGCCATGTGAGATTTCTGTATTGTAAATGCAGTTTTACATATTCTTCAGTGTACATGAAGAATTATCTTCATACTTTCCTTATTCTCTGCTTTTCCTTTTGAAAAATGTAAGAAAAAATAGAATCATTTTAAAAACTTTGCACTAGTAAAATGAAAGAATTTAATTTTCTGAGATCTCTCACTGAAAGCCCATGACATAGTTTCTGTGGTATCAAAATGTCAGGAGTTAAATCCTTTCTTCTGAAACCATACAAGATCTTTTTTTCTAATACTATGAATGCTAATAGGATCCAAAATACTGTTAAAATAAGCTCTCATGAAAGGAATCTCTGTTCAGAAGCAGAAAAGGTTACCAGAGGTAAGGGATATTTTGGAAGTGAACAAAATGTTCTTTTTATGGCTCTTCTGTCATTGTTAATATTTTTTCAGTCTTCTAGAAATAATGAATAGCTACCATAAAGGATGAGGGAAATGTAAAAATCCTTAGAGATATATCAGAGTCACTTATACAAGAATCAAGCTGATGATTTTGATGGAGGTAGCAACTGATTAGAAGCTTTTGTCACAGTTTTAAAAGATCTCTAGGTGTGATTCTGTTGAGTTTTATTAGAAGAACCTCAGCAAGTATCCGTGTGACAAAATGAAAGTAATAAGTGGTCTGTTCTATGGAAAAGTCTCCTTTACTGAAATACACATCACTATTCATAAATTAACTTTTCCTTTTTTTTTTTACGGGTAACTTAGATTATTACAAAATATATTTTTTTTTTATTATTTTTTAAATTTTTTTTCCTAGGACAAAACTGGATAAGGAGAAAAGAGTATGAAGATCAGGTGAAGGTGAAGCAGAATATTTTTAGCCTTTTATAAAACTTTCCCCAGCAGAGGAATTATCTGAACTTATGGTAGCTTCGTTTGTTTTCTCCTTCCAGACAATTGTCACATTTTTATAAATATAAAGGGAAGAAATGGATAACAGGTATAGCTGGGAACCATGAAGTACAGAATTTTTTATATGAACCAGCTTTTCCCATTTCATATTCAGAAAAGTTCAGGATATGTTAGTGATAAGCCTATACTTGCAGAATGTAAGTGGTATTCAGCACTGACTGTACATAACAATAGGATCATTGACAGCATGTTTAATAAAGCTTTTCCTTCCTGCAGCTATCAAGTTAAATTGTAAAATTTTGAAAAGGTTGTGCTTAAAATCAATTGTTCAAAATTTTTAATGGTGGAATATTTTATGAGAAACTGCTTTTCATCAATAGATATTACAAGAATAATTTCGATGTTCTTGATTAAAAGTGGATTAATAGTGTAAAAATGATCAGACTCATGAACAGACTACAAACATTGCATAGAAGAATACTAGAATATAAATGTTCTGGTGTTCTACTCTTAGTTTAGCAGAACTATTACAAGTTTCTTATTAAAAACTAATATTAAACTTAGAATGTACATACTCAGTGTTATACAAATCTCACTGTCTGGTACCTTTAAAAGTGAAAAGGGACAGAGCACTCAGCTGGTGCAAATTTCCATTCACTTTCAGTCACTCCTGCCATAGGTATACGAAGTGTTTATCTATATTTTGCACCTCACATTTTTATATCAATGGAGTTTTAGAATACAACAGTTTTTGCCAACATTACAATATCCTCCTCTTTTATTTAAAATTATATCTGAGATTTCAGTGAGGAGCTTCCCTTTGGTGCTGCTCCTGGTAAAACAATATCCTAGAATATAGTCCAAAATGCACTAATGTCACTAAGTGATGTAGACAGACTCCGAATGAAATCCTCACTGTACTTGATGAAGTGCATTGAAATACGTGGTGTAAAACACAGCATCTTTTAAGAGTACTGAATATTTTGCTTTTTCCTGAGGACTGTATTTATGACTAGTTTTTGATTGCTTCACATATTTAGTTCAAGTGAGCCAAGACCCCACAAGCTCAGATGAAGACAGTTACTCTTTAGGGAAGTTTATGGTAAGGACCAAATGAAACACAATCCCTTTCAAGTCCAGCTTAGTGCCATAAAAATATCATCCTTTCTCTATTGCCAGGCACTGACACTTTGAAACAATCCTCTTCAGGCCTTAGATTTTAAATTAAGTTTGTCAAATACTTTTTACTTTTTTGTTTTCTTTTGATTCTACATTTCTAAACTCTCAGTTTACAGGGAGATAGGAAGATGGAAGAGTTTGGGGGAATTGTATTTCAGTTAATATGCATCAACTCTTAAGTCATCTTTTTGAGTGATCTGCAAAATATTCAAGTATTTTTTATACCAGTGTCCCTTAATTTAATTTTAAAGTTAAAATTCCTTCTTTTCTATTGATGAGCATGGGAAGTGAATGAAATGGATTCCATTGCAACAATGAAGGTTGTTCAGAAGGTAGACACCATCCATTAAGATGAGACTTCAAGTCATACTGATGTCTCAAAGCCATGGGACCACTCTTTACAGTACCTACTATCCACTGGGAGAACCTCATGTAATATAAATTGCATCACTCAACGTGATGTCAGTGAGGATGCACAAGAAGATGGGAGGGAGCATGGCCAGGACAGCTGACCCAAATTATCCAAAGGGATATTCCCTATCATAATATGGCATGCTCAGTGTATAAACTGGGAGAGTTGGCCTGAAAGGGATGATCATTGCATCTGTCAGTGGCCAGTGAGCAGTGGTATTGTGCAAATTTTTTTTCTCTAGCGTTTTATTCTTCTTTCTCTTTTTCATTACTATTCTTTCACAATTCAATGTTTTCCAGCTTTTCTTGACTAAACCTAACCTGTTCTAGCATTGGAAATGGTTTTAGCAAAGGTTTTAGCAGTGGCTTACAGTACTATGTTTTACATTCCAATTCCTAGGCTCGTTTTTCACACAAGTTGTTTTTTGAGGAAAGTAATATATTTTTTTATGACTGATTTTTATTGCTATCTTTTAAAGACTAATAATTCATACAATACAAGCTAGCCTTTGTCTTCTAAAGGTGCTACCTATATTTCAGAAACTTAAGCCTAGTTGCCAGTGCATCATTAACCATCTGTTTTGTTGGTTAATGGTGCTGACTTGTAATCTTCCCCAAACAAATATATAGATGGCTTGTTGAAGTTGGTATTTATGATAACCTTTTGATTGGAGCCATAAGACAAATCAACCAAATAACATTTTCTCTGTTACGTCACAGGAAAAAAAACCCAAACCACAAATCCCAACCAAAAAAACCCAACTGTGGCTGGAAACAATCTGCACTTGAGAAATTAATTTGTCTTAATCTGTGACATAAGAAATATTGATATGTCTATTTTAATAGTAATAGAAAAAATGCTATCATATATAGAAATGAAGAAGGCTAGGAAATTCTAAGAGCTAAATCTTTTTAAAATAGTTTTGTTTGAAGTATCTCACTTTTTTCTCAGCCTAATTAAGTGAGATGAATCATTTATCATCATTGATTGTATCAACAATGTTTTCAAAATGATGGAATACCAGTACTTGAAAGCTTGGGGAACATGTATCATCATCGCACCATTCCGATTGAACATTAAAAAGTGAACAAGAGGATATTAGAAATTAAGGTTTAGATTTCCAAGGTCTTTCCTCTCATACAAGGGGAATTAGTTTCTATTTTATTCTACAAGGTCACGGAACTTTCTTACACTTAGAATGTGTGTTGTTGCGAAATATCTTTGTAATTTTAACCCACGGAGATTAGAAATAAGATGATAGTTGAGTTAAAATGTTGATACCAGTATAATATTTTAACTACTTAGAGAACAATGTTTAGTGAGCATAACAGAAAAATATTCCCTGCATTATCTTTTATCATACTGCCAAGTTCATGATATCATTCATATCATTCTTGGAGTTCATTACAAATAGAAACCAAATTCTTCCAGTACCAGTGGAGATTGTGGACTCGTGCAAGAGGACCTTTTTTTTCCTGACCATGATAGAGTTAAATAATGTGGTTTTCCTTTCTTGCTGAGATTGTTCAGGGGAACACTGTGATCATGGTACCTGTCAGTATTGACTTCAGGATCTCCATTAAAACAGATGAGAAAACTTGTAAATAACATTAGACTATCTCTTAATTCTCATGTGTGTGCAGCTGTTTAAAAAGCCACATACTCGTTTTCTTGTACACCATTTCAATACAAAGTTATAAAAAACACATCATGTATTGGAAATCAAGCTTCATACCAGTGAATATTATACAATCTGAAAAAAATCTTTAGTTTGGGTGATGCTGGGATTAAAGGGTTACAAATGGGAGATTGGTGAGAAGAAAGAGATTTTTTTAGAATTCTTTTCACTCAAGATGACTTTGCAGATGGGAGATGCTAAGAATATCCAGTCTGGAAAAATTCTCATTGTTTTCTTTCTTTCTTGAGAAGGAGAATTTCTGTAGAAGATAATAGAATGCTGCCAAAGAACTAAAAAGGATTCTCCATAGGCCTAGGCCTCCTGGTATGGGAAGAGGGGAAAAGAGAGATTAGAAACTCAGAGGCTGTGAAATCACAGTCTTGCAAAGGAATGTGCATGTGCCCGGCCCAATATAATATCAAAGAAGTGAATGGGCCTGTCACATGTTCTTTTTTACCCTGTTAAGTTTGGGTTAAGTTAGTAGTGTAGTGTGCCTGTCTGCCAGTGAAATAGTGAAATAAATATTTTATTCACACTTCAGCTGCGGATCGTGGCCACCTTGGTGTTACCTGCATATATTCACCTCACATCGGTGTTTCTTCATATTTCAGGAAACTCCTGCTCAAAAATAAATATTTTATTTAAAAAATACTTGGTTGGGGGTTGGGTTGGTTTTTTGGGTATTTTTTTGTCTGTTTGTTTGCTTTGGGTTGGGTTTATTTTCTACAAGGTAAGGCTTTTCTATTTTTTAAGCAAGACTTGTTTGCAGCATAGTTTTGTCATAAAATAGACTAAGAAAATCTTCAATATCTTTTTGTATTGTATTTGCTCTGTTTGTGTCACAGCTGCACACTGCTTTATGCTTCTGCAGGAAGCTTTATGTAGAGGCAGTGCTTGAAAGGTTAATGGCAGTTACTGCATTGCTAATCTATTCTTTAAACCACTGATTAGCATTGAAATTGATTCCCAGCTCCTGGTGGCTGAAATGACATTAATCTAGTCTCTCCTATTAAAAATGTTACACCTTTCCTATGTTACCAGGTGATAACACATCATTAATTTGATAGCTTCCATTGTTCCGTCCTTCATTGGAACACCTATAAATGTGAGCAATGAGCAAAAATTTAATATATTCATTCAGAAAGAAAAAAGTAAAGTAATTTTTCATCAAGTACATTTGAAATGTGAAGGACAAGTATTTTTTGTAACTGTCAAGTATACAAATGTATGGGTAAAGGCATTAAGTTGTGGTCAGATAGATATGTTATTATAGTTATAAAACTTGCAAATGAAATCTGTGACAATGTTGAAAGGTGAGTGGACAGTACACATTTTTTAACTACTACTGTGCTATCAGCCATGCCATATGGCATTCAAATTGTAAACAAAATGATAATTTCTTGTTTTATTCGTAAGAACAAACCAGGTTGCCCAATTCCACAATGAAAACATTGTACATCAAAGAATATATACTCTTCAAAGCTACTTTCAGTTTCCAAACACCAAGCCCAACCTTGCCTTTACACAATTGCATTAGATTCCCATAGGATGACATATCTTTTGGCTATGTAAAGTCCTGTGACTTAGCTGTCTTGTCCAGAATCCTACTTTCATTATTAAATTAAATGGATAGTAAAGCCAGAAACTGTTCAGCAAGATGGGTTTTTTCCTGCCAATCCTGAGTGCTATCAAAAGTATAACCCTTTCATAACAATTTATGCATGAATCTATAGCTTCATTTTTAAGCTGTAGAAAATAATCTGTCCTTGATGGAAAGATAGGTGATAAACAACATGTTGCCTCTTTATAAATATTCACACCTGGCTTATGAATTTTCTGACATAAGCTTTTAATCAAAAATTATCACAGAATGCAGAAGAAATGAACTTCACACTATCATGAACAAAAGTCTGCTCTAGGGTTGCTTCACTCTAGTGAACCAGCTGAAAAAAACGTGATGATCTCAGTGATGACACTGAGAGTGTATTATAAATATCTAATTCAAGCACTTTGCTAAGGCAGATATATGTTCACCTTGAAAATAAAGTAAAAAATCAATAGAATTTCAGCTTTTGTAAACAGTATTAATTTATAACAATACCTCTGTCGCATTGAAGGTTAAAACTTAGAAGATACAGCATATTGAAATTTCAAACCAAGCAAAATGTAAAAAAAAATAACAAAAGCATTCATAAGACTCGTCTGCATGTTATGAAATGCATATGAAATTTGCACAAAAAAAGAAAGAAAGTGAGCTGCAGGGTCAAGAGAGCTCTAGAAATCTCTCAATAACAAAAACATTTAATTGAAAATAAGAAAAAGATATCACAATTAATAGTGTTGAACCATTATATGGAAAAAGAAAACTACTAAGAGTTTTAAAAATACTTAGGGAGAGTCAGGACTAAGTCTGTAATTTAGAATGTGACATAACTCAAGTGTCATCAAAAGAAAGAAAGAAGAAAGTTGTGAACTTTCTATGAACTTTCTTTCTTATGAATTACTATCCCAGGAAGGTCCTGTTCTTATAAAAAAAGATACGCAAATGTAATACACTTGAGAATTAAAAATCCCAAAAGAAGTACCAAGATAGTTTGAATTTTGAAGGATAAGGACAAAATGTCCATAAAGCCATTAAAACTGCAGGTCTTTACAAAGTATGCACATATACTTTAAGCATCATTCTGCATTCTATAAAAAGAAAAATTTCCACAGATTATGGAAAAATATGTATGCAGAGAGTGGAGAATACATAGAAATTGCTGGAGAGGAAAAAACAGGGAAATATTAATCCCAGAGATTAATCTGTACATATTAGTATTATCTTTTATATAGACTAAAATTTATCTTCCATTAATATTAAGAATCCAGAAGAAAGAGAGAAAAGTACAGAACAATGTCTGTAGATGACTTAGTTGTTTCTATCATTAAAGGTTAAAGAAAAAGAAAAATAGCACAACATAGTTAGAGAACTGGTCTATGTGTAGCATTGACATTTTGTATTGAATGAAGGCGCAACTAAAAATTTCAGAAGGAAAAAAAAAAGCTTTGAAAAATGTGTGTTAATATAGAAAATTGTCCTGGTGAGGAATATATAATTAGTGATGCAGGGCTAGGTTACCCATCTGTCTATTCCAGTTATTTGTCTCCACCATGAGCCTGTGCCAGCTTTATTAGGAGAGTTTGTGAAAAATATCCTGGAAAATGCTTATAAAAGGTCTCATCTAAAGGTTTCAATTCATTTAAAGGTCACTAGTTTTTAGAACAAGCAGAATTCATATTAATTCCAAATACCATTTTTTAATGTCCGTTTAGTTGGGCACTGTGTTTTTAACTACTCTGGGTTATGTCTATGCATGTATGTGCTACCAATCCCTTTGGGAAGTCAGCTTTCAAAGATATTTAGGAACATACCAATGAAAGGTGTTTGTTCCATAAGCAAGTTCTGGTGCTTACTCGACTAATTATTTATTGTTTTCTTTTTACAGTTATCATTCAATTTAGTTGATATTCTCTTCGACTTGAGATAAAAGAATGCAATCTAGCTGTTGATAACAGAACTGTAACTTACTGTGTAGCTTTTCAAAATAATTCCTGATATTTTCAGTCCTTTTTTTGGCTTTTAGTTTGGGGTTTGGTTTTTTAGTTTTTTTTTTCTCCCGAATGTCCTTGCATTTTTAGAAAACACTTCATTGAACTTCTTCAGTTACTCCATTTCTGAAAATCATTTCATGTGAAAATACACTGACAGAAAAAAAAAAAAAATTTCAAGTACATACTAAGTCACATTCCCCAACTGAATAGATATAAATTCTGATTCAAGTAGGAAACACAGGACTCCATTCCTATCAAATACTTATATTAAAAAAAAAATTAAAATTATACAGAAATCAAAGTAATGAACTGTTCAAAAATAAAAAAATGAAACTATCTGTTAAAACTTCATAATATTAAAGACAAGAGAACTCCAAGTTTACCAAAACCTTGCTATTGTCATAGAACAGAAAACTCAAATTCTTAAGATGGGAGAGATGAATGATGAATGTGATCAATGAACGTGAACAATAAGGTAATCAAATAGAATATGGTAGAAATATACTGTTTTAATAATAAATTTTAATCATACAAACTTAATACTAAATCCAGAGACAAATTTTTGAGCCATAAAATAAAGAAAAAATGTGGTGTCTTAGCGATTTAGATTTCTAATTTCTGATAAGAGATTTTTGAGACACGTCTGACAAATATTTTTTACTGTTTTTTCCTGTATTCCCATTTCTGTGGAACAGGGATATATAAATAATCAGATAAACGAAGAGATAAAATTTCTTAGTAGATTTTGGCTGAGATGTCAGATAAAGTAATGACTGGTTTCTAAATAGCTGAGGAAGAGGTGATAGCTCAGGGGGCTCCTTTTAAGAGAATTAAAACTAGGCAGATGGTGTCCATTCTCACCCACAGCTGAGGTGTTACAGTAATAGTATGTCATCACAAATTTATAGCTGAAACAATAGTTATGCACCTTTTCTACTCCTTTAGTGATTCTGTGAAGAGCAGAATGAAATAAATTCAATGTCTCTGGTCATATTACATTTTGCTCTTAATATCTGATACTAAAAGTATCAGATATTGTTGCTTTCTAATCTTCACACTTGCTCTAAGTATTAAAACTCATCCAGATTTGTTATAATCATAGAATATGCTGAGTCAGAAAAGACCTACAAGGATCATTGAGTCCAACTCCCGGCCCTGTGCAGGACACCCCAAGTCACACCACGTGCCTAAGAGTATTGTCCAAACACTTCTGGAACTCTTTCAGGATTGGTGCTGTGACCATAGCCCTGGGGAGCCTGTTCCAGTGCCCAAACACCACCTGGATGAAAAACTGTTTCCTAATATTTAATCTAAACCTTCCCCAACTCAGCTTCATGCCTTTTCTTTGAGTTCTGTCACTGGTCATGAGAGAGAAGAGATCAGGGTCTGCCCCTCCTCTTCCCCTCATGAGGGAGTTGCAGACTGCAATGTGCTCTCCCCTCAGTCTCCCCCAGGCTGGACAGACAGACCTCAAACACTCCTCATACAGCTTCCCCTCGAGGCCCTTCACCATCTTTGTAGCTCTTCTTTGAACACTCTCCAATAGTTTAATGTCTGTTTTATATTGTGGCACCCAAAACTGCCCCCATCACTCGAGGTGAGGCTGCCCCAGTGCAGAGCAGAGGGGACAATCCCCTCCCTTGCCCAGCTGGTGATGCTGTGCCTGATGCCCCCAGGACACCCCAGGTTGGCCCTCCTGGCTGCCAGGGCACTGCTGACTCACATTTAACTTTCTGTCAACCAGGATGTCCAGGTCCCACTCCCCAGTGGTGTTCTTCAGCCTCTCATTCCCTACATTAGATTGCATAGTGAAAGATTTAGAATTTATAGAGAAGTAAAAAAAAAAAAAAATCATTGCAATCTATTAGACCAAATCAGACCTTTAACTGAACGATTGTGATTTTTTTTGGCAAGTACATTTTTTAAAATTGAATTGTTTAGTTGTTATTGAATATGAACTTTGTGAACCAAGCACTGTTATTGAAACACAGCTGAAAAAGTTAGAACAAGCATATGAAAACTGTCTTTTGTACTCTTTGATGCAAATTTATAATCTGTTTTGGTAGTTTGAGATCTAAAAGTTCATACTTACAGAGTTCATACTTAATCATCCTCAACTCTCTTTAAGAAACTTTACATGTTCTGATTTGTTAGATAGACTCTTTGATTCTGCTAGTCTAACACATACACCATATTCTAGATTTCTGAATAATAGCAGACTGAATACAGAAATAGATACAGTTGAAGCAATAAATTATTCAAACTCTTCCATCAGCAGAAAGGTTGTTTACTATCAAAACCTTACAAAATTTTACAAAATATATAGTTTTTTGCTTTTGTTTCAGATATTAGTGGTAGTAAGGGGATTTTGGTTAACTGATATTTTTTGTGGATGGCTCAAGACATTAATAACTTTAATGGAACAAAGAATTAAAAATAAAGGCCTTTTCCCGGTGTAAGCAGATTTGTTTTTTTGGATATTATGGCAGCTCTGAGCTACAAATGTCAAGATTTTAATGATTTATTTAAGCTCTATGTAGTAATTCTAAGAAAAGTATCAATGTGGTAGTGATGCAACATCCTATTTTTTTCTCCTTTTTTATCCTGCCCTTGGCATTTCATTTAAAACATTATTATTTACTTAGTATTACCTGCATAAATGAGCAATGAAATCTCTGGTGTTGCAACAGCTTTGAACAGAATCTAAATTAGTTCACACTTGGAACAAGATATAGAATATACTGTGAAGATTCTTGAGCTTGTCAAAAGGAGATGGAACATATTTCAAACTCCAAACTCAGTGCCATTATGCCTTCATTGTAAACATAGAGTGCTTTTGTGTACTCAGACACTTGTATAGCTCACATCCTTTTTTTGTTTGGTTTTGGGTTTTTTTTGTTTTTGGTGTTGATAGTGCAGTAACAGGGCCAGTCAATAGCAATCTGGAAAGACTGCCAAGGTCATCCACTTAAGAATAGCTGAAAGTGTTAAGAACATCTTAATTCCCATAAAAATAGATTTGAAATCGTGGTCTGTATCCCTATTGACTGAACTACCCATGAGCATGTGCAGAAGCAGTATTTTCTGCATCCAGGGAGGCTTTGAAAAAAAAAAGAAACAAAAAGGCATGAATGGCATAATGTTCTGTATGAGAAATCCCAATGTATATAGGCGAGTCTTTCCTAGACCTTGACATGAATATAAAAGAAAAGAAAAGAAAGAAGTAGGCTCTGAGCATTCCACACTACATACTGAGTGTTCAGTCATATAAGGAATATTTTTATTTCTGTCACTACTCAACAACATCTGGCATAAAGTCTGATGTTGCATAAAAGCATGGTGGATGGCATTACCTGCCAAGCATTGATTGCCATAACAGCATTAATACAAGGTAATTCTTAATCTTGTATTAAATAAAAGCAGTGTTAACACAAGTATCTTTAGCAATAAAAACTAAATTGTTTAACCGCTTTATCGATTAACATAATTGTATTTGTGTAACATAAGACATGTAACTCCATGTTTTTTCTCAATGAAATAAATAACCTGACTGTTTACTGAACTGGTTCAGAGATTGTCAAAGGGTACAGCTGCTGAGAGAGAAATAAAATAGATTTTCTACCTAGGGGCTGTTTCATTATGCCAGACAACACTTTGTATTGATCCCTCTCCATTTATTTCTAATTTTGTTGTCTCTGATTGAGCAGAGCTCTAAATCTTGTGATGGCTTACACGCTGTTAGGATTCAGCATTATAACGTGAAGTGCAAGGTAGCAATGTTCTCATTTTAAGCAGCAATTTAGTCTGATTTGCAACAAATTAGGCTTTCTAAAGTAGCACTTTAGTACAGAGAGACAATTTGTCTCATATGTTTTCCATAACACACACAGAAATTTCTTAGAACTCAGTGAATATTTTTTGTTAGTTTTGCAAAATTCCTGGGAATTGCCTAATACTTTTTTTTTTTTTAAAATTGGCACTTCATATCTAAATTTCTCACTTTTTATAGCAATTAAAAAACTATTTCATCATTTTATTAAGTCACAGAGAACAGAGAAAGGTTAAGTACCAGGATTTTCAGGCATTTCTTGATTTTAAATATATTCTCAATTGTTTTACTAGAATGCTTTTGGTTCCTACTTTTGTACATCACAGCTCCATTGCCTTACAAAGAATCTCTAAGATAAGAGAAAGAATGGAGAAGTTGGTTCCTGATCAGTAAAGACAAACTGGCAAAAAATCAAATACATGATAATTTTATGCAGAGTTTTATGCATATATCCAAAAAAAACCCCAAAAAAGAATATATTGCTAATTTAAAAAACCATATTTTTCCTTTAATGTCATCAGTTTTACACCCTTTCTTGGCAAAACACGTTCCTAATGTACTCATGCAATATATTTGGCTACATATGTGAAAAAAGAAAATGCAAGCATTTGTTAATGCTTGCCATGAATTTTTAAAAGGAGAAAAGCTAAGGAGTGAAAAAAATCCATGTAAAGTATATAATTTCCAATCTAATAAACCTCACTCTTTTTATTACAGATGACATAGATGATCACCCTGGGACTAAAAGTATGCTAGCTAGCATTTTATTAAGCTAGTCGGCTTCTTTGAATGTTTCATCCAAATTGAAAGAAATACATGCTTCTCAGGGGGGTACAAAAACATCCTCAAAGATCTGTGTTAACCTTTTTAAACAAATTTTGTAGTAATCTATTTACACCCTTCCATACTCCTTCTTAAAGGCTTTTTCTTTAGGGAGATGCATTATAAAGGAAAGGGAAGTGAATTTAGATTTTTGGATTATTTTAACTGGTTTTTTAATTGTAAAGTCTATATTTTCATGCTTCTAAGTTTATTTGCCAATCATGGTCTCAATTTTTTCAATCACATAAAGACAATGCCCGAAGAAGGTATCCTCTTAGTAGATAAAAGTTTATAAAAGTCTACAGACTTAACAGGTTTTCTCTTCTGCATCTGTTGGTATAGTTTATTATGGACGAATAAATAAATTGCTTTTGCTAAAGAGAGGCCACATTATAAAAAATATTAGCTAGCTTTATGTACTGTTATCCTTACACTGGTAAGAAATGTAAAATTTTTTTTCAATTTTAACTGACCAGATGGTAAGACTAAGAACTGTATATTTGGATAGTTTGTATGTAGTTCAGTTAGCCATGCTTAGAAGAAAAAGATTTCTGATATCTTGTGTGAAATTGGGTATGGGGAAATTTACTTTCCTAGCTGTCCCTATTTTACTACACTTCTGCTGGAAAATCAGATAGGGAGCTAATTCAGTTCTGCCCATCCATGCCCATCCATGCCCATGGAATGTGAAGTGTCACAGCTCAGAAAAGAGCTGCCTGACGTGGCCTGAACCCAGTTTATTTGCAGCCTGTCTGTTAACACTGTTCTTTCATATATGACTAGCTATAGTGAAAGGAGATCTTTTTAGAAAAAATATTTACTCTGACCTTGAATGGAATCTATCTCTTACCCTAAAACAACAAAAATAGTAATAACTTAAGCTCATTCAAACGGATAAAAATTAAAGCCCAAAAATTATTCTAATGAAGCCCTCTCTTAAGCTTTCATTTTGACAATATATTGTAGGCTGAAATCCACTAAACTTTTATTTGAAGAGGGGTATAATTTCGGGTATGAAATTCTCATCTGTACACAATGATGCTTCTGTTAACACCTTAAAGATGTGTGACTCTTCTTTTAATTATCTCTAAAAAAAATTAAAAATCCAGGATTTGATTGCTGAGAATCTTTCTATATTTTATCATAACTTTGAAGGCCATTCAGTTAACCAGCACAATATATTCTGAAAAAAAGTTCTGAATTATTGAGAGTCACAACTAAGAGAGTAGGAGAGAAACTCAGTCGGGGAGGTTTGCCACTGTGGCTAACAATCAGCATCACATAATCCAAAGCTTCTGGTGGAGTAGAAAAAATAATGTAAAGGAAGCCAAACAATTATGAAAAATGCCAGCATTTCAAAGTTGTGACTGAAGAGATTCTCCTGGGTCAGAAGATATTGTTCTACAAATTTGATTTGGTTGGTCTTAGTAGAGCCATGGTGTTTCATCTCTTCCCCAGAACTAGTGAGTTTAGCCCAAACTCTTTAACATATATTTCTGCATATTTTGGACTCAGTTCAGCTCAAGCTTTGGTTTGTATACTGACTATAAAGCTCAGCTATTTCATTAAATATAGGCTTCATAAAAGAAAAGAATAATGTGATATCTAAGAGATGACTATTGGAGAAATAGGATGGTCAGGCTATAAGTTGCAGGATGTCATTTAAACAAGGAACAACATTTTGGTATCAGCAGACTGGAAGCAGAAAAATATTAAGAAATATATTATTTTTTTTCCTGTTCCATTTTCTATTCTTTCTGTACTTCTTTTTTACCTTTGCCATTCTTAATTGTCATTTGTACCCCTTTATTTTCATACCTTTGTGTAGCTAAGGAAAAGAAGTCCATCTTTGTCATATTTTGAAAATTAAATGCTGTTTTGGAATCTAGAGATGAGGATGTTTGGTACAAGTAAAGTATTTTGAAAGCATCAGAAAATTTTTGAGAGAAGGGTGCAATTCGACCAGCACTGATGTCTTCTTGTGGAATTCATTGCTCATGACAACTATGCAGAGCTGCAGCTGGACATATGTTCTATAAAAACGTCTATTAACTATGAGATACTGCATTGTACCACCTGTTTCCAGGTTACTCTGCAGCTATTAATGCAGAGTAAAGTTACCTTGGGGAAGGTGAGTTATGTTACTTGACTCTGCTCTTTGGATTTTGTGAAAGATTTGAACCCATTTTGCACACAGATTAAAGATACTAGGAATTTTGCCATAAGAGTTAATGGGACAAGTTTCCACTCCACCCCAGTACACACAACAAGATACACTTCCAGCATAAATGAGTCCTCTTTCTGCTCGTGAAATGATCTTCCCACATTTGATTTCTTACCAGGTTCATAAATCTTAAATCGTCAAATTTTTTGTTTCCTTTACCTTCCTAACTTCATCTTTCTGTGCAAATATACGTAACATTCAAATACACAAAATCTATGGATCCTTTCCCTCTTTTTCTAAAATGCCTGATTTTGGCCATTGCTATCATGTATATAATTGAACAGCAAATACCTAAGCCTGGTTTTGTTTCATTTTCCCCAATTCCTCTTAGAGCAAACAGGAGTTTAAGTCTGCGCTTAAGAATATAGCACAGAAAAGTTTTGGTCTGTAAATGGCAATGAAACCAATCATAGACCTGGCAGTGTAACTCTGTAGAAGACTAAAAGCAATAAGGCTCCTTTTCTCAATAGAATTAACACATATAAATGGCATTGCTTTTTTTTTTTTTTTTTTTTTTTTTTTTTTTTTTTTTAAATTTCTTTACTTTTTTCCCTGAGGAATTAATCTGAAAAAATTTAGACACATCTAAAAATCTTAGACGTGAAAGACAAATACCACTTTCTTCTTTGCGTGTATTACCTGGAATGTACTGTCTCTTAATCTTCTCTGATCAAGGTGAAAATGGAACAAAATTGTCAAAATCTTCCCTCCCAGTAGAGAAGTTAAGATGTAGAGCTAATTTATGATTTTTGTTTATGAGACTATGCAGATTTTTAACCTAGGAAAAGAGCATCACATATATAAAAAAAATTTACACTGGAAAAATTTACTCAGGTTAACAATTATGTGCCAACTTATAAAGAGTGTGACTAATCACAGAAGTGGAATAATTTACGAAGGACTGTAATGAATTTTCTGTAGCTGCAGTTCTTGAGAGAAATTAAATGTTTGAAAGAACATGGTCATTTTTTGTAGAGAACATAGCCTTATATAATTTTTTCTTCAATCAGAATTCCTTGTCACATTATGCAATAGGTCAAACCAAATTATCATAAAAGTTCTGCTTTATTTCTAAATCTGGGAAAGATGCCACAAATAAAATTATTCTACCAATAAACTACTACATTCCTTAGGAATTTATCTTCCACTAAATTCTGAGCATGTAATATAAGCAGACTACTTCTGCACAAAACCCAGATACACTTGAGCTCTCTCCTTTTCAGGGATACTAACAGCAGCATCCTAAGCACACATTCTTTGGTTAAATATGCATCCATTTTGTACTTTTAATTGTATAGAAATTTATACTAATTAATATTAATTTGTCTTCATTTGTCTTTCTTTTTAAAGAAAAAATTCTTACTGCTCTCTGAGATTGTTTCTTCATGGAAGAGAACTAATTTAATATAGTAAAAATTCACTTCTATACAGCTTTCTTAAATGTTACTATTTTGATTATGGATCCTCAACTCTTTTCTCTGTTGTGCATAATTTTCAGTCACAGATTTATTGGAAAATTTGTAAGAAGCTTTGATTCATGATCATAAAGGGATTTTAAAAAGAAAATATGAAATATTTGAAATGGCTTGTGATGTGAAAGGGAAAATTTTGAAGAAAACTTCAATGTCACTTCTCTCTCCATGTGCACCTCATTGAAAAATTGAGAAGTAAAAAGTTAATTGGACAAAAAGAATTAAGTTACTGAACTTGATGAGTTCTGTGACCAGTATCCATACATCTTGACCATGCCTTTTTTGTCCATTGTATAAAAAGCTGTATAAACTTGATGCATTCCTGCAAGTACAAATAGGTGATGTAAGAACACAGGACAATTAAAAGAGTACAGACCAAAGGAGAGAAGGGGTTTGCTTTTATGTTTTAGTAAATGAATATAATTTTGCTATCAGTGATGAGACAATATTAATATTCTTATTAACCAAATTCAGCTGCTCTTGAATTCAATGTCCTGTTCAATATTTGTGTTTCACTTATATCTGCAACATGTCTTCATAAGAAATGATTGAAAACATAAATCCACACAGCTTCAGTAGTATCCATGAAAGAATATGGTAAATGCCCAAGGAATTTCAGCACTTAGTATATTCACTTAGCACTTTAATGTTGACAGGAAGGTGATGCTTACTCCATGGAGAAATAATATACATAGATCTGGAATTTATGAAATATTTAATTCTAAATCCAAACAAGTTTCTTAATGTTAAGCTTTTCTCAAAAGACTACCAACAAACCCTAGGTTATTGAATGTGTCAGGTTTTTCAGAGATAAAATACTGATTATATTACAATGAAATATTTCTAGTAATTTTTTGGTGGGCTATATTTAAACTGCCTTAGTTATAAACTTATATTCAAACTGCTGTTAGTTTCATAATTTGGGGAGGATTGCTTCCATAAGGACATTTCTATGCCTTGTATCAGTAACATGTTCAATAATATTATTAGAATCTGGGTCAAATTATAAATAAAATTAATGCTTTTAAAGATTTTCAAATGGCTGTAGCTGAATTAGGCATGTAAGGTCTTTTACAGGTTGCATAATATTTCTTAGTAAATAGGGTCAAAACCCAGCTCTAGTGTAAAACTTTGTATATGTGGGTTTGATTTTATGGGTACTTGCATTATACTATTCTTTTATTCTACTCTTTTTGAGTAAAAGAGGAAAAGGTATGCTTGACAAGAATTTAGGAACTATTTATATGAAATATTGAATTCTTGAATTATATCCCAATTCCGTAACACCTCTGAAATCTATAAATATAACCAGTGTTACTTTACAGGTTTTTTCTACTGTAAGTTTTGTACCATAAGTTTTTCTACTGTAAGTCTACTGAAATATTTGCTTAAATATGTATGAAAGCTTATCCTAAATCATGGCATTTGAGAAAATGTCCACTTATACTTGTGTAAACAGCTTATAAGTGTTTCATAAAAAATATTTTAGATTTTTTCTTCTGAAATCTCCAAATTACTACAATCTTTACTTTTATATATATATATATAACCACAAACAAGGATACATACATAAATCTATATATGTATTTGAAATTTTTGTTGGAAGAACTGTATATCACTCAGAAAACTTTATTTTATTGAAAGCTTTCCTCCCAGTACTGACACAGCAAAGCAAAAGAAAAACATCATTTGGTTGTATCCTCAGGGACTGTTATCTGTTTAAGGCTGCCTAACATAGAAAAATTCCTGAGTAAGCATGGCAAAATATATTGGTTTTAATCTCCCAGACACCTCTAAAGCTATATAAAAGGATTATTATTTTATAAGCTTCTTTTAATACTGTATCAATATTGATCTTATCATGTAATTATAGAAGATTCTCCTACCCTGTTTTTCTGGGATGGAGTGGAACTGCTTCAGAATTATATATAAGTAATTTAAAATTTGTTTCACCAGAATTGAGTGTGCCAGAACAAACCATGAGTTCAGATTTTTTTCAGCTCTAAGCTTTTCATGTCCTCCAACTGTAGTCACAATGAAAATCTAATTTATTTTCTGTAAGTGTAAAATAAGGACCAGGGTCAATAAAATTGCTTTCCAACATACTCACAGACACTGGATAAAAACAGGCAAGAGAATTTGAATAATGATATTTACATTTAATTACCATTTGGAAGTTTAGCTAACTCTCTGATGTCTAGTACATTGATAATGTCAGATCTCCACTTCTAGAATGGGAAACTGGTTCCGTTGAGGTGGTCTTCTATCTTTCCAAGTCAAAGGCCATGATGTACAATTGAAATGCAGTCAAACCTGCATCTTCTTTCTGGAAATCTGTCATCCTGTTCTGACCTGTTACCAAAAGTTATCATCCTCCTCCTGCTGCTGGATTGTAACATTTCAGAATAGAATTCTACACAACCTCGGGCTGGAGTGAATAAGGTGAATAAGAAAAAATGTTATATTATTTGGTAATGTGAAAAAATGGAGTAAAATAATGGGGGAGTTGTGACAATTCTTGTTTTCCAGAGCTTTGCTGGAAGACAAAAATGTCAGAAATATCAGCCTGTCAAAGACAAAAATAGGAGGAAAAAGATCTAAAGGAAAAGCATGTCTTCAAAATGTAGCCTCTTATGAAGCATAGCTATCAGTGCTCTAGGAACATACAGACTGTTTTATGGGCCTCACTAGTATTAGGTAGTGCTCCTCACAGCTTCAGGAAGCCCTTGAAGCTTTGTGTGTTCAAAACACACACATACACACAAACACAGAGCTTAGCAAGGATATATCAAAAATAACCATTATATTCTAATATCCAATAAGGTTTATATCTGCAACTAAAATAATGGAATGCTTGCTAAATAAGTATTAAACATTATAACAATACAATTCTACATAAATATGTGAGAGAATTGTGAGCTGTTCATGTTGATCTCTTCAAACTGGTAAAATATTTTACTTTGTCACATGCTTATCTTAAGTGAAAGAAGAAAGCAAAATAAATCACACAGCAATTTTGTTCAGAATATAATTTAGTTTAGTTTAGTTTAAAATAAATCTATGGATAACTTTTGCAATGCACTTTATGCTCTTCTGTTATCCCACATTAATGGAGAAGATACTGAGTGTACAGTAATTGCAGTCATGGAAATGTCAGGTTTTGATTACTGATAGCAAAAGAAGAGGTTTTTTCCCTTGCAAATATTAATTTCTATGCATATTGCAGCAGAAACAAATCTCATATATTTGTTGAGCGAGTAATTTTGTCCCATTCTTTGCTTGGTTTTTTACACATTCGATCAATTGCTATGATAAATCTTCCGTCATTCTACTAGGTTTTCAAGTATGTACTGTATACTTAATGTCAAAGGAGTTTTAAACTCATGTTGTCAAGACTGTGTACTGGTCCTATATAAATATATATTTTCAGTTTCATTTGTCCTGAGCAACTCTGTATAAAACAAAATTACAAAAACTTGTCTGCTGTGCTGACATGCAGAAGAGAGTTGAGTCAATATAGCTCATTTTCAGCCCAAGCTGGAGCAGATGAATTCCTGAAGACTGTGAAGGTAGATGTCTGTTGGAAATTTGAATTTCATAAACTGTTGTTCTCAATCTAATAATTTTTTTTAATTGGAAAAATCTACATTTATGATTCTTACACTAGTCTTTGTTTCATTGCTAAATTACTATAATATCCCTGTATTCCCCTCCATCTCATTTTCTGTTATTTGCCTTACACATATTCTAGAGGTTGCATACACTTATTTCTCAACAGTATATTTTGCTTCTGATAGAATCTAGGTGCTTGAGAAATGAATTCTCAGGAAAGATGTCTTTTTAAGAGCAGAGTGAAAAGCCCTTTCCAGCATATGCAAACACCTCAAAAGAGGAGGGCGACTTTCAAAGGTAATCTTTTATGTAGTCTCTAAATCTCAGCCCCCTTGTATATTTATCTGCAGGTTAGGATTAATGAAAAGGAGTTTGAACAGCAGGATTTGCCTGACATAATTCATCTGGGATTTTTTTGGTCGATGATGAAAATGTGTTCATAGAAGCATACTGGAACTGCCTGTGAAGTACTACCTTACTCCTAAGCCTTCAAAGGATATTTTTCAATTATTGATCTTCCACTTCTGTGGTTGTGCAGAAAATGTGATTTCCAATTATTTTTTAAGTATATTTAAAATGTAAAATAGTGGATCAATTTTTTCCTTCTAGAAATTTTTAAAGAAAGTAACAGAAATTGTCACATGCTGTCCTTTTACATAAGTAAAACATCTGCAGGCTTTGATGCTTTTTTTTTTTTTTTTTCTGTATGAATTACAGTTCACAAATTGAATCTTACACTATAGAGATAGGAACAAAAACACAGGCAATACACTGTTAACCATCTCTCAAATGTTAGTCCTTTAAAAATGTGAATTTCTCATCTAATTAGTCAGCTTAGTCTATTTTCATGGATAGCTTATATTACAGATTCGCCGATGTTCTGCCTAGCTCTAGACATCAAGTTCACAAACAGCAGAACTAATGAACCCTTGATTTATGTAGATCTACAGTCTTCTACTAATAGTCCTCACTAATTTATCACTACCTGGAGTTGCTAGGGAAGATATCTCTGGGATTACATCATTTTAGCATTCAGTGGGGACCATTTATAATAAAACAAATGTAATGAATTAGCAGGAAAGGAATGAAGAATAAAATAAACACAGAAAATAACTGTTTTAATTTATAGTTTACCCATACTTTAACCTCTGTGTGCAGTTCTGGTCCTTTTTTTTAAAAAAAAAGTCTAAAATGGCACTCAAAAAGACCTAGATGGCATCACTGCAAATGATGAAAATGATGAAAGGTGTGAAAAGGCTTCTGACAATAAAAATTGTAAGCTAGAATTCTTCAGATTGTCAAAGACAGAACACCAGACACCCATTCTAACTTTTAATATTCTGTCATTCTAAAACATGAAAATGAATAAATCCCAATGGGGGTAATAGCTTCAATGTTTCTTCTTTCCCCAAGATGACCATTTTTCCTGGAATTTGTAAAACCTTCAAAGCTTTAAAGTATTTTATTTCACTACACCTACTTTTCCACACATCAGTGAAATTTTGGCTGAAATTTGTATAAGCATAGTTGATACAACTCACAGGTGGACAGATGTATGGCAGTGTTTAAATGAAACAGGACAGTTAGAGGTTTTTATACTTCAACTACAATCTACTCTTGAAATAATAAAAATGCTGAAAAGCCAATGTCACCCGGGTGAGCCTATGGAGGGAAGAGATATTTAGAAACTTACAAATTCCACGTCTGCAACAGCACTGTAGATTATCACACTTCTATAATGAGTAAATATTTTAAAATTCTCTGCATGCATTTCTTTTCTTACATTTCTAAGTCAGCAATTCAGTTTGTATAAGAAGGATGAGAGTATTAGTTTAACTCCAGAATTATTTCCTGCTGGTTAGATTAGCTTAATTCATTTCAGACAGCATGCTTTAGATGCTGATTTTCTTGCCTGACTAGGAATGTGAATTCAATGACTTAAAGACACAGCTAGGTAAATCTAGTTTTTATCTTACCTCATCAACAACTACTCTATTCCCAGGCTTCTTTATATAAAATCTCTTGACTCCAGTATTCTTCCCTTGAGGCAGTGTGGCAGGGTCTCTTTTTTCTTGGAAACATTTATTCTTTAAAAAAACTGCAGTTTCCTGTTTTAGTTTCCAAAATATTTACATTCCTATTTCTTTCATATTTGCCTGTTATCTAAGGTTTTTCATGACCCTTTTATTCAAGCTATTTAAGCTTCTTATCTCATCATGTGGTGTTCAATCTTTCATTGTTAAGAGGTGGTAGTGAACCTACAATTCTGGGTACATCTGCGGAGACTTTGGGGGATTGGGATGTATCAAGTTTTTTTGTCCTTTGAAGGAATCATATTCCCCAAAGCCCTAATAAAACCTTCAGGTATCTCATTTCTCTCACTGCCTCTAATTAAGAGCTATAAACACTTACCATGGCTGCTTGAGTGATACAGGAATATACCAGAAATGAAAAGAAATGTAAAATCGGTTCTTTAAAAACTGTAGAATTGTAAAAATATTCTCTATGGGAAAAAAAGTCTCATATTGTAGTTTTTAAAATAATCCATACAGCCTTTCTTGTATCAATACCTTAATGCCTTCTTTGTGTCACTCTTTAAAGAATGATCATGCTTAGGGCAACCACCCCCTGAGGCTGTAGACAGGGACCTCCCCTGTAATCCAGGAGGAAGTATTTAGTGACCTCCTGAGCCACCTACACACTCACAAACCTAAGGGGTCAGATGGAATTCAGTGAGGGTACTGAACGAGCTGGAGGAATAGCTTGCCAAGGCACTCTCTATCATTGATCATCAGTCCTGATTAACTGTGGAAGTCCCAGATGACTAGAGGTTGGCCAATGTGACATCCATCCAGCAGGAGGGTCACAAGGAGGATCTGGAGAACTACAGGCCTGTCAGTCTGAATCCAGGGCCAAGAAACATTATGAAACAGATCATCTTGAGACCAATTGCACAGCAAGTACAGAACAAACAGGAGATAAGGCCCAGCCAGCATGCGTTTAGGAAAGGCAGGTCCTGCTGACCAACCTGCTCTCCTATGACCAGGTGACCCACCTGATGGATGAGGAAAAGCCTGTGCATGCTGTCTACCAGGACACAGTCTCCCATAGAATTGTCCTGGAGAAGCTGGCAGCCCATGGCTTGGACAGGTGCAACCCTTGCTGGATTAAAACTGGCTGGATGACCAAGCCCAGACAGTGTCAGTGAATGATTGTGCATGTAGTTAGTGGACGATCATGGTGGGATTCCTGAAGGCTCAGTATTTGGGTCAGCCCTCATTTGTTGATGATCTGCTCCTTATTCCTCCTTACCAGAGAGGAGGCTGGGTGTGCACAAGGAGTTGGGAAGGGACACAACTGGGGCAGGTGGCCCCAACAGACCAAAGAGGTATTCCAGGCCATATGACACCACGCTCTGCATATAAAGTGGAGGGAAGAAGAAGGAAGAAGGGCATGCATTGGGAGTGATGACATTTGTCTTCCCAAGGATCAGTTACGTGTGATGAGGCCCTGCTCTCCTGGAGATGGCTGATTACCTGCCTGGCCATGGCAAGAGGTGAAGGAATTCCTTGTCTTCCTTTACTTGTGTGTGTAGCTTTTGTTTTCCCTAATAAACTGTCTTTATCTCAACCCAGGAGTTTTCCATCCTTTAACTTTTCCGGTTCTCTCGTTGATCATTCTGGTAGAGGAGTGGGTGAGACATTATGTGAGGTTTGGTTGCTGGCTGGTGCTAAACCACAACACATAATTAGTCATCGTGCTCATTTTTGTAATTCATTGAATTACATTGACAATATAATATGCAATATTTTGACCTTTACCCTGGTTGAAACATTATACTGATGAAAAGATAACTTTTGCTGTTTACCCAGGACTTATCAAAATTAAACAAATTTCAAATCTAAATAATCCACAAAAGGAAATCAGTTGGTAATGTGAACATGAAAAGAGAGGTAGAGATCATCTCTTGCATTTACTTTAAAATTCATAATCAGTTTTTCAAAATACAGCGTAGTCTGACAATACTAATTCTAGAACTAGTATTAAATTTTGCATTAAAATTACCTCTAGATGGAGAACAAAAACTGTAATTCTTCCTATCTAGGGTTAAATCTTTAGTCAAATAACTCCCTCCTACAGGTACGCTATGAAAATGCATATATATTTATATATAAACATCCATAGGATTTACTCATCTTAAGTCTTAGTATTTTTGTATCTTTAGTTTTCCCCCTTTCCTAAATACATTTCAAAATAAACTTTTCATTAAAACAGGTGAGATTGTATTTATGTTATCATAGGGAGTAGAGTTAAACAGAAAAAAAATCATGGGTTTTTTGCTCATGCTTTTTGCATAATTTAACACCCACGAAATAAAACAAGGCTAGAATAAAAAATAACTAAGAACAAACTATGTGTTCCCTTTTTTGCAGGTTACTACTCCTTGCTAGGAAAAGTAATAGATTTTAAGTGCTAGTAAATTGAAAAAGAGGATTTATTCTTCATTGACTGATGGAAACAAGTATTGGATGGGACATTAAACGAAAGGCCTTACCAGATCCTTTGATTTATCATTCATTGAAGAAACATCGTTTGTTATTCTCTCTGCTGAGAGGTGATTTAAATTAGTCTGGTTTATAATCTCCAAAATTCAATTCAGCATGCATTTAAGGAGTAATTCAAAGTCCCTTCGTTAAACTTAAATCTGGCTACTTAACAATTGGGGTTATGTGAGCACATTCAGACAAAGCACAACTAACAAAATTTATTTTCTCCTTGAGTTTTCAAGCCTAAATGAATACAATTTTCTCCAGTACAGAATTTTCTGTAAGAGAAATGTACATAATCCGCCCCTCAGTGTACACAGAATATCAGTAGAATGACCAGTGAGGCATTCCATACACTGCATGTCACTCCACAAAACATATTTTCTGCTTTCTTTGAGTAATAGATTCATCAGCAAAGAAAGAAAGTCATGGCAAAGTACTTGAAACACTGTTATTTTTAGGGCCTTCAGCAGACCATGTCTGTGCAGCTTTTACCCACCTGGGCTAGGGCTGCCTGTGCCCAAGGGCAGCTTTGCTAACAGCACAGCTGAGCCACCATGCATCAGAGCGCGGGGAGAATCCCTGTGAGGAAGCGGAGCTGGGGACCTTTGTCCTGTGCCGTGTGTAGCCAGCACCTTGCCCTGCCTGGAGCCGAGTTACAGGCACGCCCGTGCCCGTCCCTATCCCTGGCCTGGCCCACCTGAACTGGCCTGGCTTTGGATGCTGGCTGCCACGACTGTGCTCTCGTCTGGCTCGCACCAGGCTGCTGCTGGCCTTGGCAGGCCCCCCCAGCTCTGCTTTTCCTCGGGTAGTGGCTGGCTAATCAGGTGCTTGATCACTATATGATCATTAAAAATGGAGTCTCTGCCTTCAAGAAAACACAATTAAATCACCAAACCAGTTATTACTTTGCTAATGACAAACTGAGTTGGAGAAAATTTATGTCTCCAGTCTCATTATTTTCAATTATGATATGACTCCAATGACACTCAAACTGATGGTTGTAGATATAAAGAATTTATTTCTCAACACTTTGCAAGTAGGCATACCCTGAGGAAAAATAAATTTTTGGAGATGTACAACTCATTTGTCCACCTAAAATAATGTTTAAAAACAAGTTCCTAAACCAATGTATAACCTTCCAAAAGGGTTAACTTAGCCAGGATTGTACTGTAAACAGCATATTAGTTAATGCACAGCTAAGAACTTTCACAATTTAGGTAAAAACTCAGTGAAAATTCAATATGCGTCTATTCTGAGATTCAAACAACTCTTCTTCAAATTTTTTGGTTCCATTCATGTGTCTTTTCAAGATCTAAATTCTGTCTTTTTTCCTAGTATTGAAATCAGTGAGATGATTTAAAGAACAGTGTTAAACTAATACTTCCATAAGAAGTGATACCACTTCAGTCCAATCTCTTAAGAATTTATTTAGTGAGCAGAGTCCCAGATGAAAAGATAGTTTAAAGAAGACTTTTACTACTGGAAAGTTATCTCATGATGGATTAACCCTTGTCAGAAACCCTCTCATACTTACAAGATTCTCTAACTGAATAACTAGATCTAGACCAGTTGTTGATTGAATTCCTTAATTTGATTCTATCAAAACAGGTAATGGACTTCCTCAATTTAATCAATAAACAATTAAGATCCTTTTCAGTGATGTACTCAACAAGAAATCTATATCAAAGGGCAGGCATATGAAAATTAATCCGAGTTCCTTTTTTTTTCCTTTTTTTTCAGTTACTTTATCCTCCTGAATCTAATTGCATGCAGATTCAAAATTTAAACTGCTTAGCAATTCCAAAAAAAAAAAGAATTATTGGGGAATTATTATGCTAATGCATTTGCAGTGGCTTACTATGTTTTTGACAACTGGCATGATTCTTTTGTTTCGTTGCAATTTTATAAAAAATATTGAAATTTAGAGACAAAAACATCACTGCCCTTTATAATTTACACCAGAATAAATATGGTAACTCCAGATTGCTTTTTTTTTTTTTTTTTTAATCCTGTCTTAAGCAATACAGGAGTTGTAAAATTTAGTAAAGACATTTTATTTTGGGGAAACATCCACACCCCCATTTTTCATCTAACAAACCTCAATATCTTACAGTTTAAAGTATTACATTACCAAGTTCTTTATACTGTTTTTACTGTCTTATTATAAAGCAGAATGAATATTTCTGCCTTCTTAAAAAAAAATTTCACCCATAAATCTAATGTGCTCTAACAGCTCTACTTGGAAAATTTTTGATGTCTTATGTAACTAAGAATGTTCTTACTGTAGATAATTACTGCAAATCCCTCTTTCTTATTGACCATGAACAGAGCAAATTTTTAAAGTTGAACATAGGAATTCAGTAATGAGTGTTTGATGGGAATTTGTGGTTTTGAAAACCTTTTGAAATCTCCAACACTGAATTTGTTTTAGGTAGAAGTTTCAAGGGTCCATTCTGAGAATGAATAGTTTTGTATTTCAATATGTTCTTGGTAGCCTAGAAATATTTTACTTACATGAAAGCAATTTATTCTTTTTTTACTTCATTTTGAGTAGGCAAATGATGACAGTTTCAAATACTAGTTAAAATTTCTTACAGAAAACTTAAGTACACATATAAAAAAACTTAAGTAGGCCAAACTTGAATGTTTTCCTTGGCTACAGATTTCAATACTAAGTTAAACATTTTGGTGAATCAGAACTGAATTTTTTGTCAAAACTTTAACATAAGTATGAACCTTTGCAGAAAATATTGCATCATAAACTGATAACTGACCAGATGCTTGGTGGATCTGTGTTGATTTTCAGCTCCTCTTATTTCATTTGAAATTGTATGTCCCCAAATCTTCTAAAAAATGAAGTCATAATAGGGGATGAAATTATTTCTATTGTATAATACTCATCAAATACTTAATATAAAGGCATTTTCCTGAGGTCAAGGTTGGCACCAACACTGTTTAACTTCTTTGCTGGCTGCATGGAGAGTGTGATTGAGTACACCCTCAGCAAGTTGCTGATGACTCCAAGCTCTGTGGTCCAGTTGACATTCTGCAGGGAAGGGAGGACTCCCAGAGGGACCAACCAGGCTGGGCATGTTACCTCTTTGCCGGTCACAAGGGAGAGAGATCGTTCCTGGGCTTCTTTTGTCTTTAACATGTGGTTTTTTCACAGAGGCGTGTACAGGTTTTTCAGGGGTTTAACAGAATTGTCAATTGTCAATATCATTCTCAAAGCTATTACTGACTGGTTCTTTTTGTCAGACACGGAGGAAATTGTTAACAGCTCCTCTTAGAACATCACTTCTGTGATGCAAAACCAGGACAGAAGCATATGGACCTGCTGGACTGAGTCCAGACAATGGCCATGAAGATAATTAGGGGGCTGGAGCACTTCTCCTATAAAGCAAAACTGAGAGAGTTGGCATTGCTCTGACCAGAGAAGTGAAGGTTCTGGGAAAACCTTATAGCACCTTCTGGTACCTAAAGGGGCTTACAAGAGAACTGGAGAGGGACTTTTTACAAGGGCATGTAGTGACAGGACAAGGGGAAATGCCTTTTTACTTAAAGAGAGTAGGTTTAGTTTAGATATAAGGAAGAAATTCTTTACTATGAGGTTAATGAGTCACTGGAACAGATTGTCCAGAGAAACTATGAATGCCACATCCCTGGCTGTGTTCAAGGCCAAATTGGATGGGACTCTGAGCAACCTGTTTAAGGTGTCTTTACCCATGGCATGGGGTTAGAACTAGATGATCTTTAAGGTCCCTTCCAATCATTCTATGATTCCATAAGATGATCAAAAGTGAATACCCTCTCTGAGGAAAGTAGGTATAGTCATATCACTTGTCAGATACACAAACATCAGCAGTTTTTAGACAAATCTATAAATGGTCAGTAGTATAGTTTCGTGCTTGAACAGTTTTGCAGAGTAACAATTTCGCAGTGTGACCTTCTTGACATTTTTGCTTTGAGGATAATTTCTGCTGAATATGGCTGAAAGTAATCAGGGAACAAAAATGTAGAGTATAGGTATCTGATCTCGTTTCATCATTATGGCACAAGTAGTGAATCGTATGAAGATTACACTTTGATTTTAATTTAAATGGATTTTACTGGTAAATTGGATTTTGTCATGCTTCATAAGAATATATTTCGTAAAGCAAGCTGAATTGCCTACCTTTACAAATTGATATGGATCAGAAGAGAAACTTCATTTCTTGCAACCTTTGAAATACCCATACACAAAAGTAAAATTTATTCTTGCAAGTCATCTGTGGCTCTAAAGCATTAAAAATTATTTTTATCTAACCAGATGCAAAAGGTTGCCTTATATTTACCATGTTTGTTTTATCTTCATCTCCAAAAACAAGCAGTACCTTAAATATAATCTCTGTGCATTTACAAAAATATTAGTACTAATTTCTTTATTCTAACCATTGTAAATATGCCTCAATTTCCTGCTTTATTCCCATGCCTCATTCAAGTTAATATTTTTCAAAGTAATTTGAAATACTTCTTCACTCATGAGATACGGAGTGTAAACTTTTTACAAAACATAACTTTGTTTTTCTGGAAATTTCAATAAAGCAGGATATGCTTGCTTTGTTCTACACTTCCCATAGGATTCTGCATATGATCTTTTGCATGGCTTCACTCATGCCATAAAACTTATATGACATGCAAATAAACGTTCCAAAATTATATAGTCTTTTAATTACATATACATTAAACATAAATGCTTTATTGAAGAAGCTTTAAACTTGTTTACACAGGTATCTAATATTCCATATATATAACAAAAACCCCTAAAAACAAAAAACATTTTAGTTATTGTAGAACTAAACCGGTGAAAAATGTTTTCATGCTGTACTAGAAAACAATACATAAAGAATTCACTGTATTTTCTTAAATTAATAGTTTCTTATAACCTAGGGAGTACTATTTGTATTTAAGTTCTCTATAATATTAATACATTTTAGTATATTTTATTTAGTATACTATATTTAGTTACAGTGTATGAATATTTCATGGTATTAATGGTACATTAACATATCTACTTGTAAAGCATCTACTGACAAAAATATCATAATACTCCCACATGTGTTAGTCTGAAACTATATATCCAGAAAGTATCAAATAAAATTATGCTTCAAAATGCCTAAACTGCAGTGTTTTCAAGGTATACTTAAAAAAAACCCCAAAAAACAAAACCACAAAAGTCAGCTATTATAGGTAGTTACTCCTATTGCTAAGAAAAAACCTTACTCAAAATCATTTTATATACTAAAAAGATTATCTTTCACACATTAAATGATGAATCTTAAAATGTATCTATGGTGTCAGCTAGTCTCTAAATATCCTATCCTGTAAAATGGTGTAATCAGGTATCTGCAAGGAGCAGTCAGAGGTTGATGAAGGCAAAGGTCAGTTCCCCGCAGAGGCCAGATCTCACTGCTGTTAAAGATCACACAGGGTAGAGTTTGGGGTCAGTTCTGGATTTGGTGATCCACAAAATTCAGGGAGACTGGGTGGAGGTAATTATAAAAGATATGTGTCTCTGGGTGATTTTACCTACACATTTTTCAACATGTTTTTCTGTAACAGATAGCTGTACTCTAACCCAAAGTTGCTTTTTCTCTACCATCACACTAGATGACAAAAGCATTTTAGGAAGATCAAATTGTACAAACAGTCAAACATATAATAAAGTTTTGCTTATAAACTTAAAGTGCATTTTCCTGATACCAAGCCCTTCCTGCACTACTAATGGTCTCGTAGCATTGTTATGGAGTAAAGGCAGTGTATCTTAAGTGAAGAAATTTTTATAAATATCTGTTAGTTTTGTCTTATTATTATTATTATATCTGTTTCCAAGGAGATTAAAGTTAATATTTCCTTTCTGTTAAAGAGAAAAATGAAAATGTGTTCTTCTTTCAGAGAACACACAGAGCTAAGATTGTGGTCAACAAAAATATTGTGAGTGCTGTTGCCTAGCAACCTTCATGTGAGGAAAATTATATTCCTGAGCACAATTTACACTGTAATATATGATTGTAGGGTACCTATAAAATGTTTAAAGCTACAACGTTGCTTCTATAAAATGAACACTGCATTCTATAATATATAGGCTCTCAGTTTCCATTCCTACTAAGAGTATTACTTGTTCACCAAAAAAAGACAAGATATGCAAATACTAAGTAACTTGGGAAAAAATGTAAAAAATCACATCATTAGTCACTAGGGAAAACACACTTAAGTCCATAATTACCACTGAGTTCTTATTCCAAAATGTATGCCATGGTGTTAGGGATTGTTTTTTTAAGTTATGACAAATGTTGCTATCTTAAAGAAAGAGATTATTTTGTAAAAGTATAAGAAGTGCATCGTTGTGTGGCAAAGAGCTCATAGGTATATTTTTCAGTAATACTAAGGCTACTTATTGGATGAATTTTCCATCCTATCCAGCTTCATGTATTCACAGGGTGCTCCATTAGCATGTTAACTGTGCTCGCTCTGTGTGAAGGCTTGTTTCATCTTCTATTTCATTTCAGATGAAAATAATTCTGATAGAAATTGTTCATATTTTGAAGGATCTTAGTATAGAAAGAGGCACAAAAGTTGATTTTGTCCTCAAGTAAAATTAACATATAGAGATTACCTAAGCAAATGGAACACTGCAATAAATGTCTATTCAACATAAACAATATTCAAGCACTGCTTCTTAAAAAAACAAAACCTGATGATAGCCAGTGAGAAAAAAGTACCAGAAAACAAATTTCAGAGCATTAAAATTTAAGGGGCATGATCTTGGCTGTCTGACCAGCCTAGGACTGACCATTCTAGAACTGTGAGACCTGCCAAGAAGAACCTGAGCAGGATTCAATGACTAACTGTTCCCCAAATGGTTAAGGATTTGGGGTAGTAACTTCTTTTCAGTCTCTAGGTTTCTCTACAGATTCCTGAAAAGTTTAGGGTCTTAGATGACACCTTACACAGGTGATAAGAGCAGGAGGAAACCTATGTTTTAATAGTATATATAGGTATTGCCTGTGTCTTAAATTTTGAAAGTCCACCACAGCCAAGAGTTAAATTCAACTTTAGACACAGTTGGAGGTCTATTCCATCTCACTGAATTTTTTCTGCACTGAAAAGCAAAAAGGTAAATTTATGCTTATTGAAGATATTGTAAGATACATCGAAGATATGTAGATTTAATTTTTTTTAAATTATTTTATTTTTTAATTTAGGTGAGAATTGCGTTTTGTTTTCAGATGGGATTTTTGAGTGTTTTTTTCATTCTTTTTTTATAAGAAAGAACAATAAACTAAATAGGTCATTTCACCAGATAGCGAAATCAGAGAAAGAAAAATATTCACTGCAGCTCTCTGCTGTCCTTTGAGATAAAACATGCATAGGAAATTCTCTCAATTTTCCAATATACTAGTTCAGTTTCAAAAGCTTGTCCATCATCAGGGAAGAGCTTTTCCCAATGACTGTAAATAACCCTTCCCCCTTGCCAGTTCTGCTGCTGCAGTAATACTGCCAGAAGATATAGGCCTCAAGGTATCTCCGGTACAGAACCAGTGAAATTTTTCACTGTGAATAATGTATTTTGGCAGATGCTTGATCTTATCTTTTAAAAGTAAAGCTGAAAGTAGACTTCCACAGAGTTCAGACGTTCCATCTTTTTGAAAAGTTCCCTTTGACAAAGTAATAGTTGGCTATCCTGTGTCTCTTTTTCTCTTACAGCATCAAGATATTAAGCTGTAGAACTGTGATAAGCATGTCATTCCTTTAAAAAAATCACAGAAAAATATTTCAAAATATCTATTAAATTAGGCTGTCTGCAAAGGTTACCTCCTTATATGTCAGATCTCAGCTAGCTGTTCCATCAGGTTCTGTTCTTTATTTTGCAGCTGAAGAATCCCACTGGACCTTGAAGTTGAGAGCAAGACCTGAATCAATTTAGTATTCAGTATGTACAAGATGGAAAAAGGGTCACTGGAATTTGAATACTTTCAACATACCATCTCATGATCTATCCATTATTGAAAAGAGCAATCACAGGAAAACACATCTGAAGTAAAACAAAATGGGAAAAAACAGGTACAGTACCCAGGAGAAAAAAAAAAGAGATATTATCTGTATAAATAAATAAATGTGTCTGTGAACTGTATGTGGAAAGCATGAAAGACAGAGAAATGAAGAAAAACAACCAAAGATATTGGAGGGAGAAGAGATTAAAAGGAAAAACAGCTAGAGACCATTTAAATTGGAAAAAAAATAATAAACAATTTCATTAAACATGGAAACAAAAATAGATACAGGAAACTAATATACACTTAGGAGAAACAAAAAAGTAAAAAATTAATGGAGACAGCAAATCATTTATAATGAGAGGTGTTTAGGAAACAAAAGGCAAAAGAAATTATGTGAATAAAAAAAGAAGATGGTACAAAACAGGTTAAATGAAATCCAGAGCAGTGAAATAATTTTTTTAAAGTATAGATTAGTAATAAGTTGAGGTTATTATTTTAGGATTTTTTCCTGCATTTGGACATCTAAAATTTTTGGTTGTGTAGCTTACCTAGCCCATTGCTCTAAAAATAAGCACTTTTAAAAAAAATAATCCCACTAATGCATGGCATTTTTAGTTCTGAACTGTGGTTTTTAATTGGTCAAGTAATTGGAAAAGATTTGAGAAAATGGAGAAAGAAAACCTAATAACGCTTATAAGATCCATTTTATGTCTTGCAAATAAAATGAGGAAAATATATGTCTAATCTTTTTGTTTACATGTTTAAACTTTTTAAATATTTAGCTTGTTTAAATAAAATCTTCCCTTTTTCTTATTTTTTCTTCTTTGTTCTGTAAATTATGCAGTGACACATTCTTTTTATAGTCAATATAATTTCTCACTGACACAATTTCTAGAAGCAGATATTAAACTTCTTTAAGAGGACTCACATCTAGGTTAAAAACCCAAAATTTAGGTGTCCAGATTTTAGCTGTGTTTGAATCATCTCTTTAGTGTCATGCTGCAGTAGGTGGATTCATAAGCAGATATTTCAACAAAACCCAATGAAGTGCACATTAGTAATCATGGCACTATTCTTCCCAAATAACAATGGCCCATGCTGAGGCCATGACTTCCCAAAAATGCCTAAACATCTGCCTGCTGGTTGGAAGGAGGAAGGAAATTCCTGTTTTGTTTGGCTCGCATTTGCAGCTTTGCTTCATCTGTTAAACTGTCTTTATTGCAACCCACAAGTTTTCCACTTTTCCCCTTCTGAGCCTCCCCTCATCCTGCTGGGGCAGAAGTGGGGAGTGACTCGCAGTTGCATAGGCTGGGGTCAACCCACCCCAATAAAAAACTGAATAGAGCCATTGCTTATATAAAAACACCTACACAAAGACATACCAGTGTTTCATATAATATCCTTTACTTTTGGGAGTCATACTGGACTTTCTACATAGAAACTATTTCTTTATTCAGTTTTGAAACAGTTAATTCAAGAACTCCAAAGGCTCGGCAGACTTTCTGAAGGTTTCACTTTTTAGCATTGCTAGTTCACGTCTTCCTATTGAATATTTAGCTTCCCAACTGCTTTACAGTGCTGAACAGCAAAAGTCAAGTTACACAAAACACATCACATTTATTTTTACACACTCCTAATGCTGCTATTGCACGATCTGATCACTGAAAACTGTGTATAGCTTGGACAAAAGCATAAGTCTCGTGGGCAGAAAGGAATGCCTTTATTCAGCCTTTATTTATAGCAGCAAATGACTGCTTCCCCTACAAGCATTGAACACCTAACTTGATTATGAACCCAACATTTGACAGCCTGCACGATCTGTGAGTCAATAGGTGCAGCAGTACTTTCTGGATAGATTAGATCTTGAAGTGGAGTGGGCGGGGGGAGAAACTGTGAAGGGAAAGATAATTTAATGAAATTAAGATGTAAAATCACAGTCACTGAAATACACTTAATTGAATATTTCTAACTGTTAAAGTATATGTGGGGCATAAAATTACTAACACTGGAAAATTGAACTGACATCTAGGAAGGTTAGGGTAAGAAATTTTGTTCTCAATTGCTTTCGTCAATTATTCTATTCATTGATGCAAATCAGCTAACTCTAGCATTGCATTGACATAAACGAGGGCAAGTAGATTCAGTCGTTCAGAGAATGACCTTTCTTTAAAAGAATACTTATTTTTGATCTAATTTTTTTAGTACAAACTTTAACTTAGAGAAAAAAAAATTATGTAGGAAAACTGAAATGGATGAAAAAAGAAAATCTTCTTTAATTTAGTCTACTTTGAATATTCTATTATATATTATAATTACATAATACACATATTAAATTTAAAATAAATTAAATCTATTACTTGGATATATAATATAATTCATATATTTATACATAGGTAACCTGATGTACATATATATAATCAAATTTTTTATACTTTTAATAAACACAAATGTAAGGTATTTTTATCGGAAAAATAATTAATAAATAAAAAAGCTATTTTTGCTCCTCAAATTAAGCATTACCCTGCATTTTTTTTTGAAAAGGAGAAAAATCAAATACTGTAAAATCTATGCTTTTTAAATAAAACAGGTCACCAATATGCATTTTATGATACAAAACTAGCTTGGTGGAAGTGTTTAAAACACTTGGAATGTACCCTTTTTACCAACTGTAAATAAGTGAAATGTGTCCTTAATATTTAGCCCCCTTAGAGAAGCAATTTTTCTTTAATTCAGACAAGAATGCTAAAATTTTAATCCCCATTCCTTCCTTTTTCCATTAAAAATTCTGGATGGGAGGTATGGAAGACTTTTAAAACTATATGAAGTTAAAACTCAGTTCATTAAAATACAACAGTAGGGCATTTGCTGAGCATCAGAAGCATTTTTCCATACAGATGAGCCAAAGCAGAACTTACACTGTGGAGCTAATCATTAAAAATTCTAATCATCTTAAATTCTTCACTCCATGGGTGCTGATCTGATGGGTCCATAATTCAGTACATAAGAATAGGACTGCATTAGAATTTTAAAAGAACAGTCTTCATGGTCACAGAGGGCCAGTTTTAGGCCTTCATGAATAATACATAGACAGGGAATGGAAAGAGATTTCACTCAGCATTCTAACCTGAACAATTATAGAAGAGTTTTGGAGTAAAATGAGTTTCTTTGATTCTATTCAGCTTTAAAGCTTTCACAATCAGCACATTCTAAATTTACTACCATTGTATGAATAAGCTATAAGTACTGGATAACTTATTTTCACCAAATGACATTGGTCCCATAAAATATTGTATTACTTCAATTTAATTAAATTAACTAAAGATTTCTGCTTATAATGATTATTATTATAACCACAAAATGAAACTGGTTATGCAAATTATTAGTTGTGCAAAACACTACTCTTGTCCCTAAAACTGATTCTGTAGTACCTTGTTACTTCTCTTTGACCCTTGAATTTCAATGAAACTTAAATTGTCCATGCTTGACCAGATTGAGAAAGATGGGATTCTTAGAAATATTATTCTGCCAGTTCTCTCTATAAATGTACAGCTCTGAATTACATAAAATCCTATTGAGAATTTAGAAAAAGCAATGCTGGTTTCATCTAGAAAGGAAGAACAAGGAGAGAGAGAGCACAAAAATCCTGCAGAGACAGCAGTATGTGAACAGCTCATAAAATGTGGTCCTACCCTTTCAGGAAAGCCATTGCAGTGGAAACTTCTGAAACCACTCTGATACCATGTCAATCCATCATCTTTCACCTTTTAAAGGAGTCCATGATATTATTATAGGGAGAATTACCAATGTATTCATTAATCCAAGTATTCCCTTTACTTTGGAACCTGATCACAAAAGGTTTGAAACAGTAGTTTTAATCATGTTTTATCTCTTCTCCTAAAGCTGTTTTAGCTTCTAAAATGCATACAAAATTTAGTAATCTATTTTTTAAAGAACAACAACATTTAATTTAATTTATTCCTTTCATGAACAGTTAAGGAATGAACAAGGGAGAAAAAAAAAAACAAATAGGGATAAAAAAAATAGAAAGGAAGAAACATAGAAGTTTCAATATCAGTTTAAATGCATAATATTTTATTCTCTCCAGAGAAAGGAACCTATTTCCAATGCTAATATGTGGCAACACATCTCTGGAACTTTCTATCCAATAACAAATACCTCAGAAAAATCATGTTGGTACTGCGGCTTTCTTTTTGTCCTTTCTTTATCTTATCTTAGTGCCTACTTCCATTCTTCCATTTTCATTGGACAAGGTGCTTGCATTTCCATTTACTCTTTGACTTTGTTATACTTTTCAGGTCTGTGCACACCTCTGAAAGAAATCTCCTGTCACCATTGAGAAATCTGTCTGAGGGAGAAGCCCAATATTTTTTAAAGAAATAAGAGGGTTTTATTTAATGTTATGCATCACTATAATATTTTCTGTTAGTTTGCTTTCAGACCAACGTGACATTATATACATCATATTTTAAATGCATTATTCTCTAACAAAATCCTGCATTACAAGGATAACATAATAAGAGTGCTATTGAATATAAGCTTTGTCTTTACATTGTCTGTACCTTTGATTTTAATTAAAATTGCCTCATTTCTTTTCCTTTTATTTGTAATACTTACATTCACCCTTTGGGCCACTGCAATTTTTTTGTGCCATTATACTACACTCTTCATATACATTTCTTACTGTCTGAATTTTATTTTAGGAACAAGCGAGTTCAGGAAAGAAGAATAGAATAGTTCATTGTTCACACAAAGTAAGTTTGCTGGTAGCATCTTGATATCCCTCTGGAACAAAACAGATTATTTTATCTGTAAAATAGAGAATGCAGTTTAGGAATACTTTCTAATTAAAAGTAATAGAAAAATTGTAAGTTATGAAAGTCATAATGTGATTAAAAACTTAAAATTTACAAGTACATTGTTTCTTGTTCTAATGAAAATTCATCTGTGGTAACTAAAGATGTGAATATAAAATGTACTAAATACCTCCTTGATTATCTCATTCAAAAGACAGGTAGTGTTAATCTGCTTTAGCTTCATCTCTTTGAGGGAAGAGACTTCCATAGAAAAATTTAATGCTCTTTAAATTCACATCATTAATTAGCAGAACTATCCTAACTGTAGAATAGACTTGACCTAAAAGACAGAATGATCAAGAACATTGAAAGTTGCACTGGGATTAATTTAAATAGAAGATTTCAGGGAATCTGCTGCTGAGAGGTACTTTATCCAGCTCATGTCATTTTACTGACTACTTAGGAAAGGGCAGTCTCAGCACTATTAAAACAACTTTTCAGCAACGAAAAACACTTGCTTTGAGCAAAGATAGTTCATAGAAGAGCAATTGTTCAGAGAAATGTGCATTATGGCATTAAGGATTCTGGATAAAGTGAAGGGTGAACCAATTGAGAGCTAAATTCTTATTAGCATTTTTATTTTAATATTTTTGCTGTTGACTTTTAATAGACAAAAAATAACTTTGGTTTATTGGGGACAAGAACAGTTCAAAGGAAACAACTATGTCATCAGAGGTATGCAAGACAAGCATCTGAAAAAAGAGGAATGAATCCTGGAAAAAAATTCTAAATGGAAATTTGTAAATGTAATTGAAACCATCAAATGTGTATACCCAAGGGACAATAAAGAGCATTGCCCTGAATACAGTAGCAAATAATCAATAATGACACTTCAAAGGAAAGGTTGAAAAACCAAAGGCTTTTTTTTTTCTATTTGCTTTCCAGTAGCTTCTTATAGACAGCACAGAAAGATTTCTGTATATTCAATACTCTCATTATCTATTTTCAAATTTTATACTGTTTTGTTAAGGAATCTATAAACCTGAAAAGATGTTGCTGAAACTTCCAATGTACTAGTTAAGACATACTTAAAAATGTGTTTGTCTTTGCTATTTGAGATGCATGTACAAAACAGGGCTCTTACATTTCCTACATCCCTTCTCACAAATTTTGGGTCAGTTGGGGAGGGGGAGGTGGGGAAGAATCTTTTTTCATAAAAATGTATTTCCATATTTGGGATCAGTTATGCCCTTCTCTGAATTCCTGCTGCTAGTTCAGTCTAGCACTGCACCACTGCCTTTCTCCCATTTCCCTCCCGTGTGCTGCCATCCCAGCCTGGTCCAACATGACTTGCGCAGGGATGGGAATGCAGTGTCCAGGGGCCACTTGCTCCTTGGGCTCCCCTTGCTGGCAGTACTCCTGCCTCTCCTTTGGGCCAAGTACAGAAGCCAGTTGTGAAGGCAGTGCTTACTGGGGATGGCCAGTGAGGGCAAGGGAGGCTGTTCCATCTCAGAAGAACAGGAGACCATCAAGGTGTTACAGAATCTCTTCTGCTGCCTGCTACAGCCTCCTCCATGGGCAGAGGATCCAGAAGAAAAGGATGCTAGTAAGAATACAGAAATCACAGTCCTCAGCAATAATCAAGCCAAATCCAAATTTTGATTTCTTCTTCAAAACAGTTAAAAGTACTGCAGTTCTTCTTTGTATTGTAATACTGTTTAATTTATTTTAAAATAAACAAAACTGTAAAACCAGTATAAAATTAATCCATGGGTGTTAACAGTTAACAATTTTGACTAATTATTTTCCATAAAGATTCATAGGCATGGATAAAATTAAAGTCTGAGTAATAACTGTATTAGTATCCACAACTGTTGAGTAAGTCCTATTAAATCATATGTGAATTATTTATGAGTTTTCAGAGAGATTCCATACAAAAGGGACTGAGATATTAATTTAAATAATTAGAAATGAGGTTTTTTCATTATTAGTCTAAGAATCTTGAAAGTATGTTAAGAGTAAAAACTACCTAAAATGATAAAGCTGTGAGACAATTCATGTGCACTGAAGTAAAAATGCCTCTCGTTCTTACCAGGTAACAGCCATTGAAGTATTCCATCCTCCAACTAAATCATCATCAGAAATGTGACCAAAATGAAAGCAAAGAATAATCTTTGCAGTTAGTAATAAAGATTTATAACCTTCTTATTGATTTATGTCTCTGTCCGAAATTATGCAGAATAGATACAGGGGAATTTTATTTTTTCCATCACTGTGAACAAAGGATGTGACTGTCTTGGTTCTGGCCAGACAGAAGAGACTTGGTTCTGTTAATTTTTGCAGTATCCAGGAGGAGGCATAGCCAGGACCCAAAGATTATTCCATACCACCTCATCATTTGCCAGGGATGGGAGGGGAGCAAGGAAGGGAGGGATGTCTTCCAGGGAGAAGGGCTTCCTTCTGGTTGAGGTAGCATGGCTGAGGTCGGGTTGGGTCAGGCTCTGTGGTGAGTGTTTTGCATGTGAAACTAAAAGAGTTAGTCTATCCAGGACCACTTCCTGCATTCCTATGGCTCTAACTCATTTGAATTTCTAATTGACAAGAACACGACTGACTTTCATCCCAATTACATTCTCATTCCAACACAGAAATTGGACAAGAGGAATATTAAAAAGATATAGCAGTGCAGTTAAGTCCTTCACCTAAGTAAATAGTTAAATATCTGATTATGTAAGGAAGCCATATTAACATCAGTAGAGCTACCCAGCTGCTTTAAGTTAATGTCTGTTTACCAACTTTGCTGGACTACAACCTTAATAAAGTATTTTTTATGTTCACATCTTCTTTTTACACACAGGCAAATGATAAATCTTGTGAGTTAAATGATAAATCTTGTGACTCAAAATGCTTTTCTTGCGATTTTACGAGCATCAAGAACAAGGTAGTGTCATCCATCACAGAGATAGTGTCCCTAACAAAGTTATTTTTTTAATGCTTTGAGACATGCCATTGTAAGGAATGTAAGGAGTGTCACAGGCCTAACAGCCTCTCAGAAGAATTCATGATAAGACACAATAAGTTTCCTGCTGAAGCAGATATCATCAGATACCCAACACAGCTCCAGTGAAGCTGTGAAGCCATGTAGTTTCACCCCAAATGAGAAATGGATCGTGAAGCTCTTCCACATCCCAAGCATAATTTTGGATTAAAATTCTGTCAATGTCTACTAGAATACGTAATTTCAGGTACAAATTAATATTATTTTTTTATGCTAACAATGATTACTTACTTTTTTATTCAGGACAGTTTACTATATGCCTAATATCTAATTAGCATTGCAGAATAAAACTGGATTACTACTCAAAGTAGCAATGTAGATAAGAACCTGTTATAATGCACAACAATTTGCACATTTAGTACAAAACCTGGTATCTGAAAATCATTGAGAATGTCATTTAAACAGGCATTGGGTTTCTATCTATTCCCACTAACTAATGACATTCAATTTGTCAATCTTTTGGAAAGCCAACACAAAGTAAATTATTGCAATATCTATTTACTTTTTAAGGAAATATTAACACTGTTGATCAACTGAAAATGCAGTATTGCTTTAATAGGAAGAATAGCAAGTTATAGACTAATATCCCTAAGATTGCCCAAAGAAAACTGGATAGGGAATATTGACTTTTTAGGACAAATTATAAAGTCTGAGAAATCTCTTCTTTTCTCTTCTTTTCTCTTATTTTTGTTTCATTTTGATTTTTTCTTTTTTTTTCATGTAATTTAATTCAGTCTTTCAGGATGATGTCCAGTTCTGCAAACTTGATTTAAATCCTGTTGCTGTTCATGTGATCACATGGTGGCATTGATCAACTACAGACCAAGAGAAGTAAAAAGATAAGAAATATATTTCTTGATTTCTTATCTGTGTTTGAGATCACAATTATTCACTTTTTCTTTCATCACTCAGCAATCGAAAACAGAAAATTTATCCTGGCAACCAAACTGGGGACATGACAGATAATGGATTTGCAAGATTCCACACTCAAATATTCTTTTTTCCCCCCTTCATTCCCATTAAACCTTTATGATATATCAACACTATCATCAAAATTATATATTTGGATGACATTATGCTTGTAATATAGAAGGCTGAACAAATCCTTAAAAAACCTCCAACCAATAAAAACCCCACAAAGCTTCATAGTTCTAGTGACTTATGACAAAGATTAGGAATTGAAACCAAGTGTTTTACAAGATTGCATTATCTGTATTCCACTTGAACAAGCAAAAGCCATAAAATGGCTCACAATAAATTTCTGTTACAAAAGACCAAGGTAAATCAACAACTCTCCAAAGTATCTCGCAGCTGCACAATAGAAGTCCTAGTTACCAAAAGCAAATGAAAGACAGAAGACCAATAAATATCATGAACAAGCCAGCACCTAGTACTCAGATAGTGATACTCATCCCCTAGGGATTTTAGCACAGACATTAATCATGTCTTCAGCAGAGCACTGCTGCCATTTACTAAAGCAGAACTCATTTCACACTGATGACTAAAATCTCACTTAAAGAATGGTAAGTGATGAGCTAAATTCTGTTCTGAATTCCCTGGGTCCCTACTGTCAAACACTGTGCCAGCAAGTATCAGACATGAAGGTCTGATGCTATGCAAGCATGGAAAATTATGACCAATATCAACTTAGGAGGCTATAATTCCATTAATGATATACAAAGTGACTTAAAATTCTAGAATTCTGACTATATTACTAGATCTTGCAACAGAACAGAAAGAAATCTTGAAATATAAGGGACAAAAAAAAAAAGAGAAAATTAAAAAAACATACAAGAAACAGCAGTGATTTGATATTCCAAAAAAGGACAGTCTTGGCTTCAACAGAATCAATATAAAGATTGTAAAAATGTTACAATCTGGTTTTTGTTTGATATTGTACTGCACTCAGTCATATCCTAACAATTCACAGAAGTCATAATTATTCTTTACAGGAATGGATCCATAAAGTTTTCTGTATTGCAGCCTTGACAAATTGAGATTATCACTCATATGTGAGTATATGTTGGATGCAAAAGGCCTAAAAGAAATTCATTAAGTCCTCTTTGGCTCTGTTTAATGTCTCTATATCCAGACTATGAATTTATCATCTACTGTTGCTTCTCAAAATGCCATGTGCATGGGAAAGAAAGCAAAGAAAAAGTGCATCAAGACAGGAAAAAAATAATATTTTTCTCAGATAAGGTATCATGATACATGGTGTTAGATACAGATAGAACATTCACAGGAGTGTAGCCTCAGTCACGGGAACTTAAACTTAAATTTTAAAATTTGCAAGAGACTACGGTATCTGCAGTCTGCATGTATTATTTTAGCCTTTTCAATATTCTGCATTTTGTGGCCTGTTTTTTCTGTATTTGCTTACAGATTACTAAAGCTGTAATCATGAAAAATTGTCACTAGCAAATGAAATTTCAAAAAGCTAACAAAATCAAAGGTAATTCTGTTTACTATTATCTTTCAAGGACTATGTAACAGTTTTGACAGTTATCGCAGCAAATGTGAAATGTCATAAACCTGTTATAACAACAAAGATTTCACAGCAGTTGAAAATAGTATCAACTCTGTACAATCATGACTATATTTCAAAACAAATTATTCTAGCGCCATTCATCACGACTGATAATTGTGAAAGGATGTAAACCTGAACTGCAAGACTTGCTTTGGATCATATTTCACCTGTGGCTAACAAATAGCCTCTAACCTCCAGCTAAAAAGGTAGACAGTGTTGGATTTTAACGAGGGAGAAGAGAAGGGAAAAGAGTGGAAAGCAGTGAGAGAGAAGGGAATGGCTGTTTTGAACATTTAAATGCTTTTCTTCTCTGCTATTAGATGAACCATGACAAAATAGCTCAGAACATAGCTGCTCCTTTTGTTTCTTATAGAAGTACAAAAAGTCTGTAACTATTTTTGAAGATCTGTACATGACAACTGCAACAGGATTAAGACAGGATTGCTGAAAACCCCTTGGTGATTATAAAGACAAATTTGAAGAGAAAAATTTTTGTTCCTTTTCAAGACTCAGTGAAATTCCCATTGTCTCAGGAGATGGGGAAGAGTCAGATACCTTCATTAGATAAATCATGGAAACACTCAAATGCCAATGAGATGCAAACTTATTAATTAAATAAACTTCAACAGTATTGCAAAGAGTATATTAAAATATTTGCTAGTAAATTGACTGGAACTTTTTTATACAGCATCTAAATACCATATAATTTCACAAAGATTGTTCTGCCTTTGAAATAAATGAAAGGTTTTGGGAGAAAGAAGCATCTAAAATAAACTGATCAGAGAAACTGGAGCACAGGTTCTTATTTTCATCTTGACCATAACCATGACATTTTAATCAAATGCAATAATCACAGTTCCTTCATACTTACGCTGTTTATACCTTAGTACTAGAAATGAAAGCTACTGTTCAGCCATGTTCAAGAAAAACAATAAAATTTTTGAGAGGAGCAGTCCTGAGAAGCAGTCTTTCTCATAAGTTCCAAATAATGACCCTGAATGTAAACAATTTTTCACTTTTTAAGAAGTTTACCCTGCTCTGCTATAACCTCTCTTTATTTGCATAGCTCTGCATCACTGTCAAAGACATTGGGAGGTATGCTAATTCCTGTGTGTTCTATTCTGATTTATGTAATTCTAGTACAAGTTACATATTGCAACACATCAAAATGTTTATGAATAGCACCAACCTATTTCACTCCTTATCTGAACCAAAAAAATTCTCAGCTATAAACTTTGCTCATCAATACAGCAAGACATTGACAAATGATATCTGTACACAGCAGTAGCTTTGGTTTCATTGTTGTTTAGCAACTTCTTCATCCATTTTCAACCCACGGTATATTAGTTTTAGTTCCTTTAGAAACTCACCAAATAACTTTATGTTTACACATGCATGCAGTACACCATTAATATAAGCTATATTATATTTTTCCGTGTTCCAAGAAAAACATATTCACAAACTGATCATAATATTAGCTTCACAGTAATTACATCTATTACAGGTCGATGTGACTAATGACATGTTTATCTAACAGTTCAGATCTTTGATTACCACTTCTGTAGATATATCTGAGTTATCCTAGGGACTAATGATAGCATATCTATGATGATATAAGGACTAGTGTGGGCTGAAAACTCAACCTAGGCATCAGAACATTTTGTTTTTATTTAGTTCTGTTCAGAGTTGGCTACACAAATTGGCCTGTTTTCTAGTTTAAAATAAATTTCATGGCTAATTGTACTCCAATCTACATGTGAATTACAGGGTGAAAAAATGTTTCAGCCAAACAAATGTCTTTGGGAGAAGATACAATCCTTACGTGTTTGTTCTTGTTACAAAAATCAGCAGACATGCTGAGCTTTAGCGCAGGCTTCACACATAACTTGTGTTGTGGGCTTTGTACAAACAGCCATCATAGTTGTATTTAACAGAATTTAGCAGAGATATCTTATCCCAAGTGATACAATGCTTCAGACAAAAAAAACCCACAAAACCAAAACCAAAACCAAACCAAAACAAAACAAAACAAAACAAACCCCAAAAAATTAACAATGGCAGAAAAAAAGCAAACAAACAAAAATTTAGTTTGGGTATATAAATCTGTAACGTCAGTGATTTCACCATCAAGCAGTGAATATTTTAATATTGAAATATTTTATCCAAAGGATAAGACTCTATATAAAATAAACAATGAAAATATAAATTGCTTAAGCAAAATTTTCCATTCAAAACTCATTTACTGTATAACTATTCTGCTATATCCCTGCATCAGTGTAACAGGATTTTTATTTGCTCTTTTAGGATAACAGAAAGAAATAGAAAATAAGTTGCCCTTATGATCAAATCTTCACAGTCAGTACATATCTGAGGTCCTTGCTGGTTCAATTAAGAGCTCTATTGATGTGACAAATGATTGGACTCCATCAGTTTCATTTGTGGATTTGCCTTTCTACAGCAAATTTGCCTCACTTAACATAGCAAAAAGATGCCAGCTTGATATACAGTAATTTAAACTTAAGCATTCAACAAGACATAACCATCTGGTGTTTACCTCTCTTCCCTTTCCCCTCTTCAATACCTAGTATCTGCTGTACAGAGTTCAAACTTGAACTCTCTTAATGTAAGAAAATAGATGACTCTACTTGAGTCCTTATATTTGAATTTATTTCTTCTGGAAAAATATTTCCTATTTCATTGTACTCCAGGAGAGAGCAATATGTGGCATAAACATGGTCATGACTCTCATAGTCAGGGTGACTTTATTCCGGTCGAAAATTTCCAAACCTGTGAAAAACTTTTCACAGTCTGTTCAATTAATAGCTGTTTTTTCGTGTCTAAATAGGGAAAAAAAAAAGAAGGAAATGTTGAATTATTTCAGAGAGAAATAGATGTTTTTTGTGTTGCGTACATTATATCTAGTAATGACTTTGAATGCAAAAATTTGATTTGCAAAGTAGAAGAAATGAAGGTATTTTACATAAAACTCTTTATGTAAAGAGTTTTTATTCCCATTGGAATGTGATGGCTAAGGGAAAAAAATAATTTGGTCTACATAATTATCTTTTGAAAACTCAATGCAAGATTGATTTTGTACTTTTTTTCTTTAAAATACATTTGATTTAGACTTTTGTTCATGTTGTAGAAAACAGTATAAAAAAGTTTCATTGTTTTGTTTCAAACTCGTTCACTACATCATCAAGAAAAAGTGTACAATAGAGGTATTCTTTTTAACTTTTCCACAATTTTTTTGGTTCATATGCTTGAAATATTTAAATATTACCTTGGTACAGAAACAGTTTTGGTCTGAATGGTAGGTATATGGCTGAATGAAGAAAACAAGGCAATTAACGGGATTCGTATGGGAAAAAATCCCATATATAGATATAGATATAGATATACTGATAGAAGTAAGATGTGCAAAATGTGGCCTTTTTCTGTAAACTTCATGTGTAAAAATCAAGAACAAAGAGAATGACATTTTTCATTCATAGACAAGTACATCCTATCTGAACAAAGTTGAAAGGATTAAATATCAAGACCACCTAAAAATTCCTCAGCATTAAAATCTAAACTCCATTTTTTACCAGAAAATTTCAGCTCTTTTAATTTTACTAAGTATGTCTGAGTCTGAAGCAAAGCTGAACCAGGACCAAAGACAAAGAGCTGAAACTGAGGCATCTTTGCACCAAAAGGCTTCCCTTGCTGTATAGTTCTCAGCATTGTTACCAGAACACACGTGCTGTGGAGACAGCTGCTAACACGACTAATTCCAAATTATGTTTTCTTTAGTGGAAGTCTTACATAGACAACATTATTAGAAGATACCTTAACACTCAGATATAAAGAAACTCAAAACTAATTCTTATTTTCACAGATTGTGTTACAAATTTTTCAAAGTTGCTCCACATCTTTTGGGCATGACATTAGCAGAGCAGAGACTACAGCAATGTGAACAGTCACCTAATCATAATGATATTTTTTTATAAGTCAAAATGTAAATTTGGAGGAAGCAATAACTGTGAGCTCAATTTTAACCTTTTTCTGGGTTCAATAGCCAGTTTCAGGCATAAAATGATCAGGATATTGATCCAGGTAGCCAGCACACTCGTGATCACTTCCAAGGCTTCTCTTTATATACCATGCCAACCATGAATTTAATATCAAATGAAAGGAAGAATCTGAAGGAAGCTAAGATTACATTTAAATAGGGAACACCTACTATTTGAAATGAAATTTATGTACCCAAGCTTCTAAACACTCAAATTAAAAATACAGTGCTGCTTATTTTGAGCATAATGGTGAAGTCTGTATACAGAGGTCAGTGTTGGTGTGCGTGTATCTAAAATCATGTGAGAAAAATGAATTTAATCCTGATAAAGATTTTACAAACAAAAAAACTATAAATGTGTATTAGATGTTAGGAAACTACTTTGGAAACAAAATGCACAATGTCTACTCTTCAAGTCTGGAAACTTTCAGACACCAAGAATTTAGGAGAAAAACAAAAATTTGTTGTGAGAGGTGTGTAAATAAAATCCCATACTCTCTTCTACAAAATTCATTCATGTACCAGAATCTCACAAAGACTGAAAGCTATAGGTCTGTGCGTGGGTCTGTGAACCACATTCATGCTCTGAGGTACAAACAAGATTCATTCACAATATAAACATTAAGATAGAAACAATATAGATTTTTCAAACCTCTGTGGAGATAAAATGTTATATATAACTGTCTATATAGAGAGTGATAATTTCCTTCTGTGTTATGAAATATATAAAAAATAGTTATTTTTAGCTACATACTTATCTAGTTAAAAAGCTGTTCATTCACCTCACACAGCAACAAATATTATTCACCTAAAATATTTCAAAACATATTGCTTAGAATATACATTCTCAGAACAACATCAATTTGACTGATTATTTCACTCCACTGACAGTAAAAAGCCTTAGTACCATGATTTCTTTTATATAAATTTAAATAACACAGTCTTCTGAGCTCATTTAGAAAAGAGTAAATGTTATTGTCAAAATAAGAGAATAGCCAATGCTATTATTTCTGCTCCACCAGCCTTTACAAAATTGAGACAGTTTCATATTTCTAATTCATTAATTTCATTTCCCCTTATATAGATCAATATACAAATAATCTTGTTGATTAAGGAAAGTGGATGAAGGTTGATACACAAAAAGCTGTATTCTCAGTCCTCTGTTAATGGATATATCCAATTCAAGGTCATCTTGTAAAATAACAGGTATAGGAAGAGGTCTCATGGGAAGTAGCAAAGGCCTTCCAATAGGAAGCTTCTCCTGGGGTTCCTCTCCTCTGCAGCAAGAGAATTGGAACTGAAATAACATCCAATCCAAACAGGAGATACCCTGGTACTTTTTCCTCCATAGAAAAATACCTTCTATTGACACTCAGTTTTTGTATTGATCTTTGTTTCGTGGCACAGCTGGGACTGATGTTTAACTAGGTACAATTGTGTACGACATGGTTGCTAGATCTTAAATGTGTTTATTATTGTTTAATATACATTGGATATTAAAAATAATATTTTTTTCTTATTATCTATTTTATTTTTGTAGTACGGAACAACAACCTAGAAGTGTACAGATAGAATGGTGAAGAAGATAGGAGCATTGTGAAAATATAAAGCAACAGAGAAAGAAGACAATGGGCAAAAAAGATGTCTTAGATACTGAAAGCATTCCTTTCCTTGGGTTAATTATAACAATGAACCACAAAGCCACAGCAAGAGGACCACTTGAAATTCTTAGCCAAGGACTATCAGCTGCCCAGAACAGTACCAGCATATGGAGGTGACAGCTTTCAAGTGGAAAAACAGACTGAAAACAGAAATGGAAGTCTTTTAGCAATACAAAAGTTTCTATATCTAAACAACAATATATATATTGAAGTTTCAATGCATTCTTTTCCAGGTAAAAAAATGTGTTAGACCATCTGATTACTTGTCTTGGGGAAAAAAAAAAAAAAAAAAATTGTCCAAACCTAAGTAATAAAGAAAATGACTAAATATTGATGGGGGTTGAGGGGGATGGTCAGGTGTGGGGGGGTTGTTCCTCTGCATATTTAGGCATGTAAATAACATCTCCACATTCAAAACTATGATAGGAGTATTGTGTTTGAACATAAATAAAACATGCCATTTCCACTGTCCCTAGATGGATGCCACTTCCATGACTGAGACATTTTAGTCTATAATTATTCAAAAGTATACCTAAATAAGATATGAAGGGAATAGTGTTGGGGAGTTTTTTCCCAAACAACTTAGTTTCCAGATTTTGCAAGTAGATCCAACAAGAAAAACACTTCTCAAAGTTCTCATAGAAAAAGAGGGAAGCTGATAATAATTTTCAGGTGCCCAGTCCAATTCAAATTGAGTAAAGGGTGAAATTCAGGTTTCCCATGTACTAAGTTATTTTACTTAATAAGAAACAGGACACACAATAATGTTTCACACACCCTAATCGTCATACCAATCATTTTGAATTTTTTCCTGATTGATATGAATTCAACTAATATAAAAGTCTTTACTGATTAAAATGCAATTGAAACTAGAATAGTTCCATAAATACTTTTGATGAAAAACTTACTGAACTATCATCTGAAAACTAACCATATGGGACAATCATCTATTAAATATATTTCTTAAAATATTGTGATTTCTTCCATTACATTAAAACAGATATCTGTGTTTTGCAATTTATATTTCATTTTAATTATTGATTTATTCATGCTTACATGAGAAATTATGACTCCAAGTCTTTTGTAATTGTACAAAGGTGCAGTACCTGTGTGAAGTGAGCAAACAGTATTTGACATTCATTCATCAGTTATGCTAATTGATGGCCCCAAATGTCGGTGTAATTCTGCCTTTCTCATCTAGTCTGCCTCTCTCATCTTGTCTGCCTCACTTCCTAGTTTATTTTCCTCTTTTTTAAACGTGAGTTCCAATTCATTGACTGCATGTGAGTATTAAGGCCAGTAGTATATTATGTCAGTACAAACAAAAGCTGACTGCCTGAGATTTCATTTTATGAGAGAGAATGAAAAATGTAAAAACAGCAGTTTTCTTACAGGTTGATTAGTATTCTTTATTTATAATCTTACTCTCCCACATAAATAATGTATACACTTATGACAGTGTGGACTGATCTAAACAATCTAAGATAAATATATGACATTTTGATCTACTTTACTATCTGGCACATGGGAAAGTAAGCTGTCACTGTCCACATGTATATGCAGAAATGTAATACAATTGCATAAAATGTGATTAATATTCCTAAAATATGAACTGTGAATACCAAAAAATAAGTACGGTAATTATATTTTTAAAATTTATTATTGTGAGATTATCTGAGTGAGATTGTAAAGGAAGATAATTTGTAATGTGATTTTATTTGAATCCAGAATCAGAAAATCATAGAATACCAGGTTGGAAGGGACATCAAGGGTTATCTGGTAAAAAGCAGAATCTAGAAAAGGGGGCCTAGCATCCCGTCCAGATGAATCTTAAAAGTGTTCCACATTGGGAATCCACTGCTTCTCTGGGTAGATTATTCCAGTTGATGATTGTCTCATTGTGAAAAATTTTCCATTTCTGTCCGGTCACAATCTCTCCATGAGTTACTTGCACCTATTATCCCTCTTTTTCCCCCGTGACTTCTCATAAAAATGGAGTCTCCATCTTCTTTGTAGGCTCCCTTTGTATACTGTAAAATGGTGATAAGGTCTCCCCTCAGTCTTTTTTTCTAAAGGTTGAACAAACCCAGTTAACCCAGTTCTCTTAGCCTTTCCTCACATGGCAGGCTTCCCAGCCCCTTGATTATATTTGTGGGCCTCCTCTAGTCCTTCTCTGGCCTGTCCACAGCTATTTTGAATAGCAGGAACCAAAAAAAGAACGCAGTCTTTCAGGCGTGGACTGACCAGAACTGAATAGAGTGGGATAATGACTTCTTTATCAGTGCTGGTGATGCCCTTGTTGATGCAGCCCAGCATCCTGCTGGTTTTCTGTGCTGCAGCAGCACTGCTCACTCACATTGAGCTGGTCCAGCAGCACCCCCAGGTCCTCATTTGGGTAAATCCCAGCCTGTTCTGCTCTCCTGGGTTATGTTTCCCAGGCTTGAGACTTTACACTTTGTCCTTGCTGAATTTCATGAGACACTTTCAGCCTATCCAGACCTTTATGCAGAGTAGCTCTCCCTTCCAAGGTGTCCCCTTCCCCATTCAGTTGGCATCATCAGTAAACTTTATCAGGGTACGCTTAATCCTGTTGTACAGATCACTTATGAAGATATTGAACAGATATCAATCCTGATATCAATCCCTGGGGGATCCCAAGTGTGACAGGATGCCAGTTTGAAAAGGGGATATTTACCACCAACCTCTGGAAAATTTTAGATCAGTTCTATGACTCTGATTTGTAGAACATTAAAAATTGCTGGCAATTTTGTTGTCTGACAACAGGAAAGATTATTAAACTGCTGCTCAGTCACAGTCATTTTCAAAGAGCAACAAATAGCAAGGATCAAGGTTACAACCCAGGTAATTACTGTGCTTACAAGAAAGAGACCAGTTAGATTACTCCTCCTGTATCTTGTACAGACTTTTATTACGCAGCAAACTGAATCATGACGCGCATCTGGAATGGAGTGTTACAGGATTATTTACATGATAAGGTCTTGTCCTACTCGAGAAGTTATTAAAGAATCTCTCAGACATCCCTTTTGAAAGATATATGAAGCAGTTCATCTTTGATAAAGAGTAGCCAGGATTGAAATATGTACATGCATCCTGATCCCTGGACAAGACAGTGCAGATAATATTTCTTTCTATAAAGTGTAGATAATATTTCTTTCCAATTGCATTGCAGTGCAGTCACTAAACAGAATATAAATTCCATACTAACATTCTTTAAGCAGCATTGAAAAGTTGTACAAATATTTGTAAAACTATACCATATAAGAAGCTTTATATTTCATTATTCCAATCCTAGAGATACATGAGGGAAATGATTTTATCCTTCAACATATATCCAAATGTTTGTTGGGTTTTGTTTTGTTTCTTTGTTTATCTTTAGTCTTTTACTGCTCAAAAGGAGGAGTATTTAAAGTACGTGTGATCATAGATGACTTCAAGAAAACTTTTACAAATGAATCAGATTTCTGTTTGTGTAGGAAACGTTTTTGAGAGTTGCGTATGAAGAGAAAAGGAATAGCACTGTGTTACAAATGAAAGCAATCTAAACTAAATTAAAATTTAGAGACGTGCCTTTTGTGGTTTTTAAGGTTTACATATTTGGCATCACTGAAGTATCCATTCATCAGCTCAAAATCATTCACGTGAGCCTAATTATATTCCATCATAAAATTTCATAACAAATCATAAAAAAATGCCAATAATTTAATGAAAATGTCAGATTTCTAGTAGCAATTCTAATCAGGAGATTTTGACATATCAGTTTCTTTAAATAATTCTCTAATAACTTTTTAAATAAGAATACTACATATGTGAAGCTGTATTACAATTTCTAGTAGAATTACAGTTTTAAAACTATCAGTATCAGACAATCTAGTTAGCCTCAGAAAAAAAAATAGAAAGACTTGCTTCTTACTACTATCTGTTCTAAAATTTTCTTTCAAAATTAATGTATTTTTTCAGGACTGTTGCATCACCAGTGATGTCAATATGTCTAAGTAATGGCACATTACTATTGCACATTTTATAATGTTAAGGTACCATTCAAATATTAGTTAAAAATGATTTTTCTGGAACTTGGGATAGAGTCAGAAAATATTCATTTGTCTAATAACAGTGACTATTGTGGACAACTTATTCCTCAGTATTAGGACTGGATCAGCATGCTGGAAGACCCATTGTTTTTACTGGTGTTACAAAATCAGCACATGCAGCCAGATGGGATATGATTTAATGGTGGACTTGACACTGTTGGGCTGGATTGAATGATCATTGAATGAGTGAAGAAATTTTTTCCAACCTGAATGATTCTAGGTATCTATGTAACAGGAGAGCTCTAAGTTAATGCATAGCTAAATTTAACCATTTGCACTTACCATTGAAATCTCATCTAAAATTAAATCCTTAGGTAAAAATAAAGACATGAATCATGCTGGACTTTATGTATATACCTTCTCTTTACTTTCCAATATCCTGTTTTAATTAAGACCCAATTTATTTGAACTGATGTGAAATTTCCTTGTATTCTGAGTAATATCTTGTCACATAGTGATGACATCAAATCCTAAAGCAACTCTTTCAAAATACCTTGCGAAATGGGAATGAATGTCACCAGAAATAACATCTATGTAAGCTTCTGAGGTCTCATACAGTGTAACTCTAGCAGTGCATTAATCCAAGTAACAAGGCAAATTGCATTCAAATATGTAGACATGGTAGAACATATGGATCTATGGATGATGCAAATAAATATACAAATCCAGCTCATTCTGAAAACAATGATGGCCTAAATTTACAATATTATTGTATTCTCTTCCTCCCCAAGAAATCTCTTCTATTTGCATTTGTGTCTTGTTTATTTGGCAAAACTCAAGGAAAAAGCAAAGTAAAAAATATCAAAGGAAAAGAAAAGCACGAAATAGGACTATGCAGATGCTTAACATTTGCTAGTATTTTAGGTTTCCTATCTGTTCCTTAGATAGAACTACTTGTTTCTGAACTCCTGGGTTTTCCTAAGTTATTAATGCTCATTATCAGTGCCTCATTATTGTCTGCTATAAAAGTAAGACATCAGAGTGAAGAGGATGTTGAGGTCAATGTTAGTTTTGCAGAAATGCCAAGGAAGGTAGAAATAGTGGGAGACAAGGCATTGAAAAAACAGCATCTGGTTAAAGAAACATAAGAAAAAATTCAGAGAACTGTACAAGCCTGGGAAAAAGCCTCAGGAGGGTATAACAAAGGAAGAATATTAAGACAAAATGACCAGGGGAAAAAACAAAGTATACACACACCCACACAAACCCCCACCCACACCCACAAATCACAAACAAACAAACAAACAAATCAAACACCTCTTTCCTTTTTTTGATTAATTTTTTTAGTATTGTCTGGAAAGTTAATTTTAACCACTAAGAAGAAGAACAGTGTCAAAAATAAAGACTAAAAGGTCAAATAACAGGAAAATTGACTCATTTTCAAGCTTGTCTGATGATGCACATCTAAGAAATGTATGTTGCATCCAAATGGAAAAACCCTTAATTAATTTTAAAATCTTCCCTTTAAGAACATTGTTCTTCCCACATTTTTCAGTATGTTATTAATGATTTTCTGTAGGACAAGTGCCTGCCTACAATTCCTTGTCTGTGATTTTTCAGCTGACTTTACAGTCTAAGCAGTTTTCAATAGCTCCACAGTTACTGAGAACTTATTCAGGCTACATTTATTTCATCATATAAATCCTTACCTACCATGGAGAGGAGGAAATGGATACCTCTGGCAGATAATAATTCTGCTGGTATATAATTGTCCCCTTGGAAAGTTTATTCAATATAACAAACTCATTCAACATGAAATCATGGAACCTGAGCTATCAGTGAAATGTGAAATAGTGCTATCAAGGTGAGATATAAGCAGATATTATTTCCTACTGTGATAGAAGGTACAACACACATGGACTTTAAATGGACCTCAAATGTTATTTTATGTATAGTTTATCTTCATTTTAAAATGATAGTGCGAAATGAGTAGTAAATTAGAAGTGGACATTTTCATTGCTAAGTAAACGAATAAGAGAGAAGTGCTACAGGCTATTTTAAATCTGTTTGGGAACTTTTATTAGTAGCAAGATATGTGCAGATTGATTTTGAGCTACATTATTTTCAAAGTTGATTCTTTGTCCCTTAAAAAAAATCCCAGTCAAACAACCTAAAGAGCTTTACCTGACAAGTCTTAATTAAATCCAAGGATCTCTGTTTCCTTAGTAACCACTCATAGCATCACTAGCATTCAAGAGAGAGCAGCAGGTGCAGGAAACCATAAAAATGAAAAATCCTATTTTGCCAATGACTTATTGAAATATTAGATTGAAGTATTTAATACTAGCTTCCTACTGATTTCAGTGACTTTTGAGTACAATCTTCTACCAATCTTTTAAGAAATTATACACTACTGAAACTCAATTTTATCCTTTTTTTTCTTTGACATTTCGCATTATTATGTTACAGGATAGTGTACCTCTATTCATTCTTGTAGTTTGATACAATTGCATGTTTCAGAGTCAAGTGCATACTCCTAATGTTGTTCTAATCTCTGTGATCTTTTTTGGGTTACATTTTTGAGACTTGTAGATTGAAATATGAAAGTCTATAGTTCTGTAGAAACTGAGGAGACACCATTTACATGGGTATTACAGAGCAAAACAAACTTTACAGATGAAAGAAATATGTAATTGTAGCGAATTAAAAATGGAAATCTGTGAGGCTTTCTATATTTCAACAGTAGGCCTTTCAACATGTTTTATCTCATATTTATATTACAACTACTTTTTATAGGAATAATTTGCTTTACTTAATAACTTCCACCAAAACAAAAACAGTTTACATCAAAAGAATATTTAAAAAAAAATAGGGCTGCTCATCTGGGTCAACTGGATGAGTATGAAAGAATCAAGTTCATCTACTCCTTCTGACTCTGTTTGAGGGATGAATTTGCCCCAAACATAAAGAGATTATCTGACTTAGATAAGGCATTTAAGCAGACATGACAGCTCTCTGGCTTTTAATTCTTAAATGCCACAGTCATCTTGAAACTTTTACCTCCTATCCTCACTTTTCTCTCACAAGGTGTTTTCAACAAAAAGGTCTTTGCTCAGCATAAACTAATTGCAGTGGTAAGATGTTAAAATGTAGGTCTGCTTCTGTAATTTATTTTCAATCCTTAATAGAGCAGAGTCCATTTAGCACATAAAGGATGGCTTAGTAACAGTCATGCCTGCTTTAAACATATTGTAATTATTAAAATCATGACTTCTTAATATCCTGTCACTTTTGGTAACCCTAACAAAAAGATTAAAATATGATAAAAGAATAAACAAAGGAATTGGAGAAGTAGCAGAAAAGACAGAAAATAAAACCCCATTAAAAAAAAAAAAAAAAAAGAAACTAAAAAAAACTAAACCAAAAAAATTTGTTCAAGTATAGCCAGGTATCAGGGTCATCAAAAGATGTTGGTGTCTTTGTCCTGTCTGTATATGCCCTAATAAAATATCTCCTTAGTGCAAATTCAAAATCTCACCTTTTATCCTTGACTAAATTCTTGACATTTGAGGTTCCCTGCAGCCCACAATTCTCTTTGAAAGTCCTTGCAAGGATTTAGTTCTCAGTGTGAGAAGACCCAAGCATCCTGTTCAAGCCTGTGACTATTTAGCATTATTCTCAGCCCTCACAGAGAAAACCCTCCCTATATATCTGGGTAGTCACATGTACACAATGGCTTAGGATATGTAATTATCAAGTTCAGTTCCTCCATTTGACCATTTAAATCCATATTTAGCACAGTAACTGGTGTTTCACTGTGCTAGACACACTCACTCTGGCTTGTTGAAACCATATCATTAATGAGAAAATAATTACACATTATTAAGCCAAAGTTTGAGAATAGGAATTGTCTTCAGCCACTTATTGAAATATTCATATGAGAAGGAAAGTCAGTTTTCTGTTCCAAAAACTGCTGTAGTATGTTAAGTAATTATTCCATTCTGGTAGAAGCTGGAATTGTAAATGATCTGTTCCTGTGCAGATGTTCCAGTCACCAGCTCTGCTCCAACTTGATGTACATTCACTAGTGGAAGAAATTAAAAAGCACAAAAAAAATCAGGTGAAGATAATCAAATGTGCTCACCAGCTATATATTATTTTGATTAAAATGTTGAGACTAGAAAAATTACAGATTTGGGGATTTTAGTTGAATGAGAGGTAGTTCTGTGGCTTTTTTTTTCTGATTTTTATATTATTATTTAGGGACTTTGATACATATTTTTGAAGCTTCCAAAAGGAACAAATAAATTTATTCCATTAAGAGATAAAATACAAATATAAAGTATCAATAGTGACCATTACAAATTATATGCCATCATATACATGGCTCACCTACAATTAATAGAGCTTATGACAAAAATAAAACATTTTGTTCATATATATACATTTACATAAACTACAATCTATTAATTTCTAAATCTAGTAACCATTATCTCAGGTTTTTTTCTATAGAGTGGTTTATTCACAATACTATATTCAAAACAACTGAGACAGTATCTCAGCTTCCAAAGACACTTTATGACTAAACAAAATATAGAACACGATACAATTTTCAGGACAGATCAAACCTCAAGAAAACAGGTTCTAGCATCACTGGACCTCAACAAAGAGGGCTGTATGTAATTTTCCAGGAGCTAAAGGCAAATGGCAGAGACTTCTACCTAATAATTTGTTCTGGCCAAAGAAAAAAAAAAAAAAAAGCAACAAAAAACAAAGGTAGAAACAGTTCAGTTTCTAAGAAAGAGAATATAAATAACAACTCCTATTTTTCTTTCATGTAACAATGTAACAAGTCCACTTCAGATAAACTTATTCCTGCGTAACTGTTTGAAATAAGTTCTCATGCACAGTTATATATGCTTTTAGCTATGATGTGAATAGCAGTCAGTTATTAAAAACAATGAACATCAGGGTGTTAAAGAACAAGATATTTAAGGCAACTTTTCCTTATTAAATCCTCTGCAAAGGAAAACTAAAATTAAGGGGGTTTTATTTGTTTGGTTGTTTTTAGTTTGAGAATTCTGGGATTTTGTTGTTGTTTGTTTTTGCATTGCCCTTGATATTAAGAACAGAAGTGACTGACAAAGGTAAAAAGTTATAAAATATATTCATATTGTTTTAGGGACTGCATTCCTGAGAAGTGAGAGAGAGAAAAGTTTCCAGCCTCTTCTTTTTCTCTTTACTCATAACTTGGCAAAAGTAAATTATGGAGTTTTTATACAGTGAACAAATACTTAAACTCTGCCAAATGCTACATATGTAGCCATGTATTTTGATAGTGAATCATAACAAGTAAATTAAGAACAGTTAAAAGCTTATCCATAATTTAAATGTAAAATTTATTATAAGAATTGATTGATTAATTAATTCCATCTCTCGGGATCAGAGTTTTGGAACTTCTTGGATGAAGGAAATGCAAAAGACTACAGTGAAAAGAGAAACAAGTGACCTGTTGATACATTTGTAATTACTGGGACAATATATTCACATTTTAATGGAAAGAATATTTGTAAACTGTTCTGATACGATGAGAGGTTTGGGATTAATATTCAGGTCTACATCCTGGCCCCATGGTGCCGTGTATAATGAAAAAATATATATGTATGGCTCATGTCATTTAAGTGTAATAAATACAAAAGTATAACTGTATGGGTCTTCCTCCCTATAATTTTTGTTTCTTCAAACACAATTTTTCCATGAACTCAACTGATTTTGATGCCAATGACATAGGAGAGTCTATTTGCATCAGTCAGCCTCAAAAGAATAGTTCAGTTGCAGTCTGGAGAAAAATAGCAATTACACAATAAAATCCAGATAACCTTGCAGACTACAAATAGATCCAAGTTTTTCCTTCAATAATATGTCATGATCTTTGCATGCTCACTCATATTTCATATAGGGTCATTACTCTTGATCTGCTAATTTCCTCTAAAAGCTCCTTGAAATACTGTGAAGTAGAAGTTCTCAATTGTGCTCATTCCTTTAGTATTTCTGAAAAATGGAGCAATTTCTACAAATTGAACATTAGATTTCTTCCTGAATTTAGCTAATTAATTATGGAATAATTTAACAAGTTTGATAGCATTCAAAGGTTTCAAATATATGATTACTGTATTTTCTATTGTTTTCCCAACTCCTTTTTATCCCTATATTATCTGTTAGCTTTGATTTTTTATAAATAATAATTGACAATCCAACCAAACAGGTGCTTTTAATCTTTACATATTAGTTAGAACTGGTTAATATTTGTACTTATCTTAAAAAATTTCAAATGATATACAAGTAAAACTACTAGCTCTGACCATACAATTCAGATGCTCACTAGCCTTTTCTAAAATTGAAAATTAATTTCTAATAACTAAACATATTAAGATTATGTAAGAGATTTAAACAAACAAACAAAAAAAAACCAACAAGAACTCATGGAAAACGTTTACTTTAGGAGTGAAAAATGTAGGAATGAAATTTGTTCACAATGTAGAATAAAGAAAAAACACATTAATTAAGTTTATCTGCTGGCTTGGATAATTATCAAAGTACGGTAATTACTATAATTTGCATTAAAAAAGCTCCAACCATCTTCTTTGATATTAGACACCTAAAAGAAAGAATCATTTAATTATGTATGCTTTGCAATATCATAGAGGGGAAAAACCAACTACTTGAAAGAACTAAGCCATTATGTTGGATATAGAAACTCCCCAATAGTTTCTGGCTCCTGCTACTGAAATACTCTCATTAGTTAAAACTAACTGGAAAGAGATTATAGCCTCTTCTTTGATTTTTAATTAAGCCAAACATCCCTTTCTGGGAAACCTATAAGAACTTGGGAGAAGTGGGGGGTTCCAGATACTTCAATGGGGCTAATAAAACTAGAAAATATCCTTAAAAGAAAAACAAAACAAAAAAATCATCACCTACCATTAGAGCATCACAGACACAAAATACTTGTATTACATCTAAAAATACATTGTTATCATGAAAAGATTTCTGCATCACCTGCAAAAAAATGGTAGACTAGTCTTTGAAAAACTTTTAAATATTTTTACTAAAAAATCCACAAAAACAAAACAAAAAAGCCCCAACCAACTATAGACACCTGATTCTATTTCATATCTATTCATATTTTTGTAATTATCTCTGTCATATTATATGATCTATGTCCAGTCTAACAAGGAGTCTGGCAAACCTTCAACACAAAATAGTTCTAAAATATTACTAATCCAGACGTGCATTTGAATTATTGACATTAAATCTTAATCAGTGAACAGTTATTCCCTGCATATAACTGGTTTTTAAACTAATTTTGGACTGACTTACACCCACTGTTCCATTAAAAGGTAATGCAGTCTCCCAGAATAAAAGGCAAAAAGGCCCTACCTAGCTAATTTTTTGAGTCTAATGTTCTTGAGATTTCTAAGTGCCTTTAGCTGGGAAGTACATCAGATGTGCTGAGTCTAAGACTTTGTACTGAAGTTTCTGGAGCTGCAAAAGTTCTGCTTCACCTCCAGATCCACCTCCTCACACGTAGCCCCTGTGGCTGCATTTCCTTACATGAGGAATGGAAGGGGCTCAGCCACCCATTTACTAAAGAACAGTGTGTCCTGGGTGTTTCCTGCTGCACAAACACTGAGTAGTTGGCTACAAACTTTCACAGGAGTTTGCACAACATAAAATGAATCCACTCTCATTGTGCACGCTGTTCTATCTGTTTACGACACATGTACTGTCCAGAGATTCCCAGATGCCCAAGACATTGCTATTCTGAGCACGCACAGACATTCCTTAGTGTTCACAGTTTTGCACCTGTTTCTTCTATAAATCCAGTTAAAATGAATAGAATAGTTATTCATCAACAAGAGTAGCTTGAGGCAATCTGGTGTGTTCTGAACAGATGTAGAAGATCAGGTTTCCTGTTAAAACAGATCACAAGGGTTTTTAGAGGTAGAAAATGAGGGCTCAATTATTTTCTTTGCCTGAAATGATGCAGGCTTCCTGCTCATCTCTGGTAACTCTCTTAGCACTCCAAAATAATGTGCTCTACAAGAGGATATTGCTAGGAGCAGAGATTGGCAGTAAAAATTTCAGACTCTTCTTACACAAATAGAGACAAACAGAACCAAAACCATCATGTAAATTACCACAGCTCTCCGTCCTAGTGATCAGGAGGCTCACCCAGGCTGTTCTTGTACCTAAGCCAAGTAGTATTTCAGTTTTTATATTAAGTAGTAACTGTTCACGAAAACAAAACAAAAACTGAGGAAGAATAGTAGCAAAGTTATTTTGTTTTTTTCTCATGCTAGATACCTTCTCTTATATACCTTCTCTCTTATGCTTTCTTTCCCTCTTAAAAACAGTTCTGTAATTAAGTATACAAAGAAAATATATTTAGCTCTCTCTGTGTTGACCTAATAGTCGTAATCCTAATGGGTAAAAGATGGAGGTTTCTATCAGTTTAAAAAAATGCAGTGGGAAAATTGCATGTTGTGTAATTGCAGTATCCCTGAACTGTGATATAAGAAGAAAGTCCATACTTCACCTCTCTGGTTGTTGTTTGATAGTGGAAGGCAAAAACTACTTTCTGGGTAGTGATGAATATTGGTTTTATGAATTCTGAGTAGAAACAAATGCTTTAGTTTAAGAAAAGACCAGGTTGTCTCTGCAGGTCCTCTCTGAAAAGAGCTGCACACTCCTATTTTATGCAACAACAGGAGACCCTTGAAAAGTATACTAATTATATTTTTTAAGAATTATTTAAGGTCTTGTTGCACAAAGAACATTACAAGAGTTAAAGGCTTAAGAGTGTCTGCAGATCACTCATTTCTTTGGTGCCCTTCTTAATTACTTTGTTTAAAAAGAGGTAAAATTGAGCTGTTAGTTTTTCATGAGGTATGCAAAAGCCTACAAAAACCAGAGTTTGAAATGAGAATATTTGAAATATTTTGTGGGCATGACAATTAGTACAATTATTTGGTGATTAATAATAGGAATCAAATGTTTAGAAAGAGATTCTCTGAATCCTTAACTATTTATGCTAGTTTAAATGCATAATTTAGTTCTCTATAATTTAAGATAAAAGGTTTAATTTCCTATTCATATAAAAATACATATGAAAGTTAAAGGAAAAACCTTATTGCTCAGATGAATTTTTATGAATTCTACAAAAACTGCTTTCAGTAGTGTGCTCAATCTCTCAAGAATTGGCTCTACATACCAAAAGTGAAGATCTACAACTCTAAAGTATTTAGAGGTTTCAGAACACACAGGAAGTATTTGGTGCACAGAGGATTCAGACATACTGAACTTTTTGGCCCTTGTTGGTTTAGAGAAGTTGAAATGTGAGTCTGCTGAAAAAAATTAGGCATGGAAAGTTCTTTAGACCTTTTAGTGTTGAAGAGTGATTCACACTGTCTACATTCTCCACTCAGAAGTCAATGTTTACCTCTATTAGCCCACAGACTGTGGACATCTGCATGTTTTGAGTGGCTGTTTTAGCTGGCAATATGTAGAAACACAAAATCACAGAATGGTAAAGGTTGGGTGGGAGCACTGGTGGGGTTGTCTGGTCCAGCCTCCCAGCAGAAGCATGGTCTTCCTAGAGCATGTGGCTCTAGGAAATCATCCAGATAACTACCACATTATGTTATCTCTCTGGTGTATGTATGTAAAAAACATGACAACCTGAGCTCTCACATTAGAGTTAGTACAAGCGAAGAGAGCAGGAATTTTTGGGAGTGTGGTTTAAGATGTCTAGAAACAGGTACTTAAAATGGCATTACACTTTCTTCCACAGAGTTCTATATTTATATAAACTAGGTCTTCTTGCTTATGTTTCAATTTCATAAGTGTAGCTAATTTGGCATGCATCTATAGGTTTCACTTTAATTAGAATTTTCATATACACAGCTTAAAATTTCTGTATCAGTATATAAGCGTCTCAGCATCAGCTTGGATTTTTTCTCATTATTATTCTCAAAAGCCAACCTGCTTTCAAGATCCTGTACTATAAGACCCTTTGAAGTTGTGTGCCATGTGATACCTTGTTCCCTGTCCAGTGAGTGATGCTGCATTCATCTTTCCCACTGGGGCTTTTCTTTAACTGTTAGTAGGGGGTCAGGACAGTACAAGTGAAAAAAATTGCAGTTTTTCCACAGCCATGGGTTGTGAATTTAGATTGTGGGGATTGGACTTGACATTTTCTATTTCAAATGGGTTGCAATTGATATTTTCTGTTCAGACAGGATGCCTGTTTTCTGTTTCAAATGGATTGCAATTGATATTCTCTGTTCAGAATTGCCTTTTATTCTAAGCATGAGTATACAGATCCCAAATTCATGATTTGACCTGAACAAAAGGCTGTCCAGGAATGGATGGTTAACATACAAGTTAACCTCTAAAGTAAAACTGGACTGTTATGGTAAGAAAAACCCCAAACTCCAGTCCCAAAACAAAACAAACAAAAATTGCTTGTAAGATCACCAGTAATCTGTAAATACCTTCTAGATTAATATTGCTCTCTTTGTAGTGTTTTAGGCTCTTCAGTTCCTTGTAATATAAATTTCAGCAGCAGAGCAGCTGTTGAAACAGACACAGATCACACATGCAAATATGTAATAAATTTTCTTTTATTATACTGTTGTAGATATTTCATTTTAAAAAATCTTTGACTAAATTATTTTCTATAATTTAGGCTTATTTTTCTTAAGATTATAATATTCATCTAGATGTCATTCACTTTTATCACACTCAGTTATTTCTTTTCTTTTTAAATAACTTTGGAAGAACATCTGCTCTTAACAGCAAAAGACATAAAAACACATGATATTTCTCAGTGTGCTGATGTAGTTTGAGATTGGAGAGAAAAAATCAGAGAGTGCTAATTTTGACATATAATTAAAGAGTGATAAACATTTGGGGCTACCAAATATCGATGTGATAGTGAAGACATCTAAAAAACTAAATCTGTAATCTACAGCACCTGAAAGCTTGTAACAACTTTTGTAATTACTATCATTGATAGATTTTTTTTCTTGCACTTTTCAACTATCAATTAGAGGCTCTGTTTCTTCCTAGAAAAAGTTCCAGTGACACTTGTATAAGAGAGTTTATTTCTAGTGTTTGCAGTTTAGATGGATAGAGAAAATGATTCATAGGCTTAAACTCACCTTTCTGGACCACTGGCACACTTTATGTAGAGAATTTCACTATTTACTAAAACAGCTACTTGAATATGTGCAATTCCTGTAACAACAAATTACTTCAAAAATTAGTCAAAATGCCATTTTTCATATGTACCACGTGAAATGAACAATCCCAAGATGATTATGAAAGAATTTTTTTTGCTTAGCTCAAGATAAACTATTTATCATGCTCACTGAACTGCAAGCTAGCATAGCTGTGAAAACTGCCCAAGTCATTCCAATGGTTTTGGATCACTGATGCTACCCTGCCAATACCTCTTATGCCAAATTGGCAGTCAAAGTACAGTCCAAACTGGTGTCTACAATATATGAAGCTGAAGGACTGTTCTGTGTTAAACTCTGTCATGGACAATATAATCTACAACCCTCGGCTAATCAACATGAGCTATAGGCTGGTATACATAAATCTTGTGGGAAAACTGTAAAGACTGTTTTTTTAAAGTCTGAAAGATTTTGATTTATGTTGATCCACTGAAAAAAATCACACTATGTGATTTATTTTGTGTCAATTACAATTGTATGTTCTTTGAAGAAGAATACTGCAAACAAACTTTTCTGAAATATCTGTATTTTACCCCATACTACTAAAATATTACTAGACTGTTCAAATAATTAATTTGGCAGTCAAATGTACTATTTTTTTCAGAAATGGGATATATCAATATCCTTAAGGACTTACAAATTAATTTTGATAACAGAAGAACAAAAGGAAGTCTAATTACAAGCAGCAAAAATGGTATTATACAGGACTTCAGAGCTTGTGTTCTTTTAATTGACTTTAAGTTTTTTCTATAACCTGATTGCTATAAGGACTTTGGTCACTGATTTTAAATCAAGAAGCAATTAAAACACTTATCTAGTATCTGTACATTATTTAGAGTTTAGAGAATATAAAATACAAAAGATAAAACTGAAATTATAGAACTTACAAAGGGCTGCATGTTGCAGCGCTGAGGGTAGCCAACAACTGAGTCACACATGTCCTCAAGAACTCTGTTATTAAAGTGCTTGACACTTTCTCACAGAGCTCTGTGCAACTGCATTTGTTGTTGGGAGCATTGAAACCTCTCATTTAAGACCCTGTGTGTTTAATTAATGCTGCATGTTCTGCCACCAATTTTATTAACATGCTATTGCTGCATGAATATCTCCCCATCACTAATTTAAATTCATGAAAGCTAGCTCAGCCTTGTAATTTCTAAGACCTTCCAAGAGCACATTTTTTTCCTGTCATTTTTCCAGTCTTACAAGAGAGCAATCTCTTTTAGTGATGGTTTAGACCAATACCATAAAGGCATTGCCAGTAAATGAATGAAGTCCCCCAGCAGAGGCACAGTTTAAAGTGTAAAAATAAAGATAAAATTTTAAAAAATTATTCTGTCCCTACATGACAGGTAACTCCCCCCCCCACCGCTTTTTTTCTCCACAGTACAAATTAGCTGTACGTAAGATGATTTTACCATATATATAATTACAGCTTTCCTCCACTTAGAAATGACAGGTTTTTTCCTACAAAGAATCACAGGATCACAGAATCACAGAATCAACTGAGTTGGAAGGGACCCATGGGAACATAAAGTCTAACTTTGGGCCCTGCACACGACAGTCCAGGAATGACACTATATGCCTGAGAATATTGTTCAAATACTTCTTGAACTCTGTCAGGGTTGGTGCTGTGACCACTTCCCTGGGGAGGCTGTTCCAGTGCCCAGCCACCCTCTGATGGAAGAACCTTTTCCTGATGCCCAACCTAAACCTCCCCAGACACAACTTCAGGCCATTGCCTTGGGTCCTGTCACTGGTCACCACAGAGATCAGCTCCTCCCCTTGCCTCACATTCAAGAAAACTGTCAGCATAAACATGTCTTATGAAACTTAGAGCTATCTAATACAACACAAATGTTTTGCCCTTTCTTATCATTCTAATTCTACATCACTTACCAACAAAAAAATCAAAAATAAGAGCTTCCTCTTTTGACAAAGATATCCAAATTGACTATGAAAAGTCCTTCAGAAATAGAGGAAGTTTCNTCTTGCCTTCACCCCTCACATTCAAGAAAACTGTCAGCATAAACATGTCTTATGAAACTTAGAGCTATCTAATACAACACAAATGTTTTGCCCTTTCTTATCATTCTAATTCTACATCACTTACCAACAAAAAAATCAAAAATAAGAGCTTCCTCTTTTGACAAAGATATCCAAATTGACTATGAAAAGTCCTTCAGAAATAGAGGAAGTTTCAGGAAAAGCATTTTATATTCTTATCTATGCTCTGCAATTCTGAGAAGGGGACAAAGAGATAGCCTGGAGACATTGTTATGAACAACGAGGATACTTTTATTCATTAGAATCTTATTTCTCTTCTAAATGCCTTTGTGCATCTCTAATTGGAATTTACTGAAATGAAAGTTATCTAATGTCTCTGAAACAAGGCTGTGATGAGACACCAGAAGAAATTAAAAGGGTTTATTTAAATTACCATTATCATTGGTAATTTGAAAAAAAAATCAAGATAGTATTTTTAATATTTTATTGCAAAACTAATGCATAAAAGTTTTGTTTTTATTACTAATGAGAATCAAACAATTTTTTAAAAATTCAGTCTTCAGACTCATCCTACTCTTAATGTAAACAAGGTCTATATAAACAAGACTCTCATCGTGCTCAAACTATCAGCAGAATGCACAGGGAAGTGTTCAAAAACCTTTGTATTCATGTAAAATTAACACACTGAATGGACAATTATACACCTATAATTTTATTCTGCAGTTTCGTCCTTCTGAGAGAGTGGAAATTCTTTTACTCCATCTTTTTTAATATTTTGATGGTGACATTAAATGTGAAGGGAAGGTTCTGAAGAGGGATTTTCTCCTCCCTCACTTTTGAACTTCAAAGTGTCATTGTTCACATCAATAAAAGGATGATAGCAACTTGGATACACCCTGACGGCAGAATTGTTTAAAATACTCCTTAAGAATTCTTTCTGTATAAAGTGGAATTTATGTTCTTATATTGATGTTGCAATAGGGTAGTAAGTACATTAAAGGAGAAATACCATTAAAGCTTTTTCACTGGAAAGGAAGACAAAGAAAGCTGAATCATCTTTAATTGCAGTGATGCTTTACACTTTCTTTTCTTCCTTATGGAAATAATATCTTTAGAATGAATTAGTTTATTTTCCACTCTGCTGGTTACTGAACTTTTTGCTTAATAGATAGTGTTGAGAGATGTTGTTCCCGACATTATTGTACATGCTTTTTCAGATACAGACTCTTGAAAAAAGAAAGTAAATGAAGGGAATTTGTTTTTTGTCCTCTAGTACACCATTAGAGTAGCAGTAAGGAATTATTCTTTTGAATATCCCATGAATTCACACCAAGAAGGAATAATGAGTTTATCTAAATAGGTAAAGAGTTTATAGAAGCACACGGAAGACTGAATTTTCATCTTTTACATCCCAGCTACCTAAACCATAGTAGCTTTTTTTACCTTTATTTTTTTTCTTTCTCTCTCACTCCTCTTTTCTTTTTCCATTTTTCTTAATAGTAGTAATCTGCACCTATAACTGCAACTGTGGAAAAGGTGATTTTTTCCTCTACCACTGCATGGTAAGACTTGATATAGAGTATTTATTCTCATAAGTTATCAGAAATAAATTTGCATCTTCATTTGGAGCTCTAAAATTAGCAGTTGGGGAAAGCATAACGCATTTACCCCATAGGGCCCTCAGTCTGCCACATAATTCAAATTATCTTAGGAATGGAAAGTCGTATTTACAGGAATTTTCCTACTCCAGATCAATGCAATTAGCAGTATAAAATTTCTCACTTTTCAACAAACTCAAAGTATGTTTTTCTTCAAGTCCAACTGAATGCTCATTTATATGAAGAGCTGATACTCATAAGTGGTTCACATCTATTTTAAAGTATTTCAGGGAACAAAGACATTTCAAAAGTGAATCAACAGCCAAATGTGGGATAAAATATGAAATCTAGATTTCTGATTAACTTCATCTACATGATTTAGATTCATCTTTATAAAAATAAAGCAAATCTGTATAGCACAGCCAAAATCGCAAAATAAAATATGCTAAAGCAGCATGAGGAAAAGTGTAGCAATAATGAAGCATTTTCCTGAAATGAAGGTCTTTGGGAATGAAGGCTTAGCTAATGAAACTCCAGTAAACACTACAGAACCTGACAAGGTACCTGTCCTTGACCCTACCCAAACTGGAATTGCTCCAAGGAGCTGTCCTGGTTTGGACAGGAAACACTTTCGGAAAGTGATGCAACGGCAACATGTTAACAGTTTCCTCTGTGTCTGACAAAAAAAAAATGAGGAATTTGCTGTGAAAATTGACAGCTCTGTTAAACCACTGAGAAAAGCTGGACACGCCTCTGTGAAAAAACACATCAAAGACAAAAGAAACCTGTGTTTCTCTTCCATTTCCGGCTGGGAAAGAGGTAATAGGGGGCCAGGCCGGGCACCTTCTGCTGCGGGGCTGGGCCCCCCCGCCATCGGCTGCTGGACAGGGGGAGGGGGCTGCAGAGCCGAGGCCAAGCCGGGCTGCGGCTGCGATTTCTAACTCCTGGCTGCTTGCTAAGCCCTGCCCCTGCCGCCAAGCCAGGGCCGAGCCGGCGTCCACTGGGCCTGAGAAGAGCTACAGACAGGGCCAGCCCCGCCCTGCCCCCCCCACCATTGCAGCCTGCGTGGCCTGGCCTGGCTCGGCATGGCCTGGCCCTGGCCTGGCCCTGGCCCTGGCCCAGTGGGTGCTGGGCAGAAGAGAATACATCAGCCCCTGGCGTGCTTCTGCTAAGATCTAGCTGCCCCCCAGCCTGGCCACAGCTACCAGAGCCCGCTGGGGTCACATGATGATCTGCAGGCCTCTAGAGCGATGTTAACTTTTTCAGTGCTCCGATCCTCCCTCGAGTGAGAGAAAAGAACAGAAATGTCAGCATGTAGAGGAACAGCATGGTTCTGAGGTCAGTGAGGAAGAAGTTGAGTCCCAGATGAGAAGGATGAGGAGATGCCTTGATCTCGGGGCTGAAATCCTCTTGTGAGGCTATGGAGAAAGACTTTTTTCCCTGTAACACATGAAAGAAGTATGGGGAGATGATTTGCTTAGCAAAGGCCTCTATGTGATTCTATGAGAAGTTTGAACAGAGAGAGAGTGAGAGAGAAGAGTGATGAAGATTCTGTGCCCCCAGAGAAAAAGGAGCTGACCTCTGTTCCCAGCGATGAAGATGATCTTAAAGATATATGAAGAGAACCTTTGCTTTTGAATAGTTCATCTTTAAACTGATACCCCATAAGTTGACATGGCCTATACACACAGCTGTGGGAAAAGCTGTGGGAATATGGGAGGGGTTCCACAATGGCAGATTTCCCTCAGCAGCTCCTGTTTCATGGATGTTAAAGCCACAAGAGAACTGTGTTCTTGTAGAAAAATCTCCACAACATTTGCAAGAAGGACTTCTCTCCCCAATTGAACTGATGAAAGACTATTCTAAAAGTGGTAAACTGACTGAAAATTCTGGGTTTTGTTTATCAATTAAATATACACTGCTTATATGTTAAGTTTCGTATCATACCACTTACGTTTAGTATTCATAAGTTTATCTATTATCAAGTTTTTTAAGTAGAGGTTGTTTTTTAACCAACTTTATTACAGTTACTACATCTTGCTTTGTATTAAAACAAAAAAGGGGAGATGTGGTTAAACTCTCCCAGTGGGGACAGGCTGTGAATTGTCCACAGTCATCGGACGGCAGGGTAGCCACAAGTACCATCAGTACTAAGCCACAGAACGCAAGGAGCCACAGTGAACAGCATCTTTTGCAGTCATGGTGAGGACATTAAGGACCTGCAAAGGACTATAGGACTGGCTGGGAGTGGCTATGTAGATAAGTACTGAGCATCATCCTGTGATTGGCCAGAACCCTTCTCGAACATTCCCACCAAGCATATATAAGTGTGTGCCCTGCCACAGTGCAGGGGGTTGTTGTTGTTGGGGTTCTTTTGGAGCAGCTCTTTAGTTGTATGTTTTCGGTTGCACCCTCATGTGCCTTTTATTTATTTCCTCATTAATTCTTAAGTTCTTCCCCTCCAACTGCACCCGTCTCTCCTTTTATTATTTACACCAAACTCACCGGAACGCCGCCGTACTCCCGGGACCAGAGGCTTCCCCCGAGAGCCCCTTT